>OX421975.1:4880570-5480570 GCA_949128135.1 Parasteatoda lunata
CTACGTAATATGTCATCGGGGGAAAAAAACCTTACATTTGTAAAAGCCAATTTGATATATTAAGAAATACAAGTTAAAATAAATTTTGAAACAAATTATCACTTTATTCTTAACACTAGAGTTTTGACAGCAAATTAACTTTGAGAGAAATTATACCAGTCTGACTTTGAGATCTTCAAAAGCATTATGAGCGTATTAAATGATTTACTTAAAAAGACCATTGCGGTCAAAATGACCACCCTAGAGAATTTAGCACATTGTTTTCTCCATATTCATTCATTTGAACTTGCACCCGACAACAAAAATCTCTCTTACTCTCATAATAATATACGCGAGTGTTTCGAACCAGATCACTTTGCTTAGAAATGACTCATTGGACCAGAAATCTCAGAAAGTGTAAATTTGGGAAGAAAAGTTTAGCAGAGAATTTCATAGTATGGAAACTATAAAAAAAATATAAACAGCTCTTTAATAGTCTTAAATTGACTTAAAAATTTATTACATGGGGGGGGGGGGAGAGGGAACATTTGATAAAAGTTCAGGCTGGCTATGAAACTCAAGACCAATTTTTGAAAGTTTGACACATCTAGGAAAAGGTGAACATGTAGTTACGTTCCCATGTGAAATATCCCAGTGTAGAGCTTTTTACAACCTGAAAACTGGTTTACTCGTTATGGACTATAGAAATTTCATGAGTTGTTGCGGCTAAATTATCGAAAACTTCTACTCATAAACAAAGAATAACCTTGTTTTTATCTCCTATATATTCAAGTATATGACCAAAAAGCTATTATAAGTCAATGTAAACTAAAAAGAAATGCCTGCCTCTTTAGTATTCTACGAAACTACATATCTTTTTAACAGTTAACAGTCCTAAAAACTACCCTAAAAAAGAAAATTTCTTCAATAAGTATAAGTCTTGTTAAGTTCCATCAAATAAGCAATTGCAAACGACACTTACAATTTCTAGAATAGGGTCAGTTTAAGTTTAGCCAAAAATTTAGAAAAAAAATGACATGATTAAAAGGTGTAACTTTTCATAAGTTTTCTTGAACTCCCTTTATTTTAAGCTTTAATTAAATAAGATTATTATATTTTTCTCCAAAGAAGCCTCCCCTTCTGTGAACTAAAAATAAGCGTCATCATTCCGCAGACAAAACAAATTTTCGTTATGCTTATTTGTTGAAAGTTTCGT
This sequence comes from Parasteatoda lunata, assembly GCA_949128135.1. Classification (NCBI taxonomy): domain Eukaryota; kingdom Metazoa; phylum Arthropoda; class Arachnida; order Araneae; family Theridiidae; genus Parasteatoda; species Parasteatoda lunata. Next base: position 4,881,766 of record OX421975.1, read on the forward strand.
TAGCAACCTTTATTTTAAATCGTGCAGAGTATGTTCCTGAACAGACAGTTTTTCATAAATTAAAAATTCTGCATGAATGAGCTTTTCTAAAAAATTTTAGAATATTTCAACTTTAAAAATATTTATGCGCATTGGTTTTGCATTCAAAAATGATCACAATGGTAGTACTAGGTAAGTAAAAATGTCTGTCATTCTATACTTCGTTTCAACTTAACCCTTTATATCTCAACATCTTTGATTTTTATAAAAATTACTCATACATTAGAATACATCATTCTAAGCATATAAAAAATAATAAAAAAATTTTACAACATAAAATAAAAAAAATTATCAGAAAAAATTTATTGTTGCGTTTCTGCAACATTATGCAAAATGACAAAAAAGTGCTTGTTTCATTCCTGCAACATTGTGAAAAATGGCACTAAGATTGAAATATTCAAAAATTTTAACCCTTTATATCACCTTGTTGCATATCTGCAACATACACAAAAAGCCTATGTCTTTGCCCCAACAAATTTTGAAAGACGATTTCGGCGATTGTCGGCCAAAACTAGTGCGCCAAGATGAAATTGGGCTAACAAAAGAATCAGATGCAAATACCCAAAATGCAAAGAATTTACATAAACTATTTGTGAGAAATGTGGTGTAGGACTTTGTTACAACAAAAGTAACAACTGTTTCATATGAATTAAAAGTGAAAGCTAATTTGAGTAATGTTAAGCATAGCACGGTCCACTATATTGAGACGACGAGACACTATATTGAGACAAACCACGACGATTAAGCCCTAAATTATACGAAGAGGTAAAAAAGGAATTTCAATTCATGATTGAGCAGGGTATTTGCCGACCATCAAAATCGGCCTGGTCATCACCTCTTCATGTCGTTTCAAAAAGCCCAGTAGGCGATTATCGTCAATTAAATGCTCGTACAGAGCCGGACCGTTATCCTATTCCTCATTTGCAAGATTTTAATAATACGCTGAGCGGAAGGAAAATTTATTCAAAAATCGATATCGTTCGTGCTTATCATCACATTCGGGTACACCCAGACCCTATTCCGAAAACTGCGGTCTCCACACCATTCAGTCTTTTCGAATTTTCGTTTTTAAATTTTGGCCTTTGTGGTGCTGCGCAAACCTTCCAAAGGTTTATGAATGAAGTTTTAGGAGACTTAAAATTTTGTTACGTGTACTTGGACGATATTTCGATATTTAGTGTAACAGATGACGAGCATAAAGCTCATTAACGTATTGTTTTTGAAAGGTTAAATTCATATGGTCTGACAATTAGTTTGGCTAAATGTGTTTTTGGCGTTACCGAAATCTCTTTCTTAGGACACTGAATTAATGAAAATGGAACTAAACCTCTACCAAACAAAGTCGAGCAGATCCTTAATTTTCCACTTCCGAAAACAATAAAAGATCTTCAGAGATTTTTAGGATTTTTAAATTTTATATAGATTTTATATTAATAGATTTTTTACCTAACGTAGCCCAAAATCAGATACATTTAACGTCTTACTTAAAGGGAGCAAAGAAAAACGATAAAACGAAGCTTGTTTTGTCAACAGCAGCGCAAGACGAGTTTAAAAATTGTAAAATGTTAGTTGCGAACGCAGTTCTTTTAGCTCACCCTGCGAAAGTCGCGCCATTAATTTTACAAGTCGACGCGTCAGATTTTGCAATCGGCGGGGCACTGTCACAACTTGTTAACGAAAATTTGCAACCCCTCGCATTTTTTTCCAGAAAACTTTCGCAATCAGAAGGAAATTACAATGCCTACGACAGAGAGCTATTGGCCGCATATGCGGCGATTAAGCACTTTAGACATATCTTAGAAGAACGGAATTTTTCATTGCTAACTGATCATAAACCATTGACATTCGCACTCCGTCAGCGCCAAGATAAATACTCACCACGACAATCTAGACAATTAGATTTCATATCCCAATTCACATCTGATATACGCCCCATGAAAGGATCCGAGAATATTGCCGCTGATGTGCTTTCGCGAATCGAGAGTATAAGCATGCCCAGCCCTGTAGATTACGAAGGTCTAGCTAAAGCGCAGCAAACCGATTTCTGGAAAATTCTGAAGTTTTGCAATTGAAAAAAATTACCTTATTACATTGTGATATACCTATTTACTGCGACCTATCAACGGGTACAGCGCGTCCTTTTATATCACAGCCTTTTCGAGAGAAAATATGTATTAATCTGCATAATTTGTCTCACCCCGGTATATTGTTTGGCCTTCCATCCGAAAAGATTGCGTGAACTGGGCTCGGCAATGTATTCCTTGCCAAAAGTCCAAGACAACGCGACACACTAAAACACCGTTAGGGAAATTTTCAGACCAGTCGCAGAGATCCCGTACATCTCGACCTCGTTGGCCCTCTTCCTCCTTCTCAGGGTAATTACTATTGTTTTACAATGATAGATAGATATACTAGATGGCCTGAGGCGGTACCCATACCAGATATAACGGCTAACACCATAGCGCACACTTTTTATAACCAATGGATCACGAGATTTGGATGTCCAACTGTTATTACAACAGATCAAGGACGGCAATTCGAAAGTGGACTGTTTCGTGAACTCTCACAACTGCTGGGAAAAAAGATAATTCGTACTTCTCCTTAACACCCACAATCAAATGGACTTATTGAAGGATTTCATCGTCCGTTAAAAGCAAGCTTAAAAGCCTACGACACGGACCAATGGGCGCCAATTGGCGGTCTCATCAGGAGAGTTGTTCCACATTTGGCGATACCGCCGCAAATTGTTAGCTCGTTTTTTATAGTTATAAAAAATTTGATTAATTTTTAATTTTTTGTTGTGATTCCTTGTTAGATTTCTTTTTTTTTTTTTTTTAAATTACTAAATATTAGCATGTTTTTTTTTTTTTTTTTTTGTTAGTTTGTTTTTGTAGCTATGAATTGTATAGCTTGGTTTTAATTGTTAGCTTGTATTATTTTGTTACTTATTAATCGATAGCTTTTTTCTTTTGTAAGTTTTTAATCTTTAGCTTGCTTTCCTTTTTTAATTATTAATTTTAATAGTCATTAAATTCCTTACTTATTTTTTTATTTTAACATTTTAAGAATGTCAGAGACAGGACTATAACCGACAAAGATTTTTACGCCATCAAAGCGAGAAAAAATTATAAAAAGTGGTTAAAATTTATAAAAGTTAATGTACATTAATGTACAAAAAATAAGTTGCATATAAAAATAAATATCTAAAACAAAGTATTTATGCGTATCTACGCATTTCTTTTTTTTTTACTCAGATTCAAGCAAAAAGAAAATATATTAAAAATAATTTTTGTTTTTGATTAAAATTAGTTTCGTTTAGTTAAAAAATTATAATAAGAAAAAAAAAAGAACAGTAAATATTATAAAACATAAGTATGATCTTTTTCATGATCAATGATTTTCTGCCTTTGTTGACTTTTCCTTCCCCCACAAAACACCAATGTGGGATAAATGAATGTACATTAATCTACAAAAAATAAGTAGCATATAAAAATAAACATCTAAAACAAAGTATTTATGCGCATCTATGCATTTCTTTTATTCACTTTGATTTAAGCAAAAAGGAATATTTTTAAATTTAATTTTTTTGTTGTTGTTTAAAAATAGTTTCGTTTAGTTAAAAAATCATAATAAAAAAATCTGTTTTTAAAAAATTATAAGAAAATCTGCTTTTTAAAAACCATAATAAGAAATCAACTTACAACTAGTATCTTAAAATAATAATTATTAGAAATGCTCTAAAAAATCGCATTCTTTTCTGTATTTTGTTCAAAACTTTAGTAAGATTCTTGGTTTAAAAAAAAAAAAAAAAAAATCGGCGTTTTGTTTTCTTTAACGCCAATACTGGCAACTTTCTCTCCTTTTTTTGCTACCTCATTCCCCAACCGACTTACAGAGTAACCCAGTTTCCATGACAACGGCTGTAATCCGGTCTGCCTACCCTTCTCTCCAGTGCCAACTTAAGATGAAATGAAGTATAGTGTTAAATAACTTCCAATCTGAAAATAGTGATTTCAACTTAATGACTCAGTGATAGATTCCTACCTTAAAATTTTATTTTTAAAAAAATCAATAAAAAAAAGCAATTTTCAATACTTAAGAGTATTTTATTAAAAATTTTCTTACAATTTATTACTATTTTTTTAACAATTTATTTTAACAATTAAAGAATGCAAATCAAAATATACAAAACTCAAATAATAAGTATTTTACAAATTACAATATGCATGAATAGATTTGACGTTAACACGTATTTACTCTAGCATTCTTAACAAATCAATTTGACACATCAATTAGTATAGAATAAAAAAAAATATCACATTGTACATTACATGACGATATTTAAAAAATTACAATTTAAATTGAAATAGAATATTGGAAAATTTGAGCAATGTCAAAGAATATTTAACACAAGATAAGGATTTTAAGTTGAATAACAATCTTCAGTTAAATTTTATTTCCACTTAGAGATGGAAGGGAAGAGACTAGGTTTTCTTAGAGTACAAGAAACAGAATTGCTAAGAAATTTTATCCTAAATATGTGGTGGCGGCTGCTTAAGTTTGTACTTAAACTGTGCTTAAAAATATTTGAGCTAAATATTTTCGGAGATTTGAATTTTAAAAAACCTAATTTTATTTTAGAAGTATCAAAACACTTTAGAATTAATTTGTTTTAAATTTTAGTATAAAAGTAAAACAATTTTACACGCATTGAAATCTTACTGTTATGCAATGTATTTACTCTAAATTTCTAAATAACTATTTACAAAATTTTAAATAACGTTATTTTTAAATTCTTTAGCTAAATTTTTAACTGTCTTTTTAAATTACAAAACAAATTTTTTCTTAAATTATCAAATTTTGAATTTTAAAATCTTCGTATATTTTATTTCTGAGTAATTTCAGTTGTAATTTTTTTATTTACCTTAAAATTAACTGAATCGCTATTTAAAATATTGATATGCTTTTATTTCTTTTCATTAGAAAATTCTTATTAAACTTTAAGCCAATCAAAATTCTAGTATTTTACAAATAATGTATGCTCTAAATATCAAATGTAGCATTCAAATAACATGTGTTTACGAATTGTTTTATTTGAATAATTTAATGAAACGTTACATCAAATTTGTTGCTTAAAATATATTTCCATATATCAGAATCTTTTAAGAGTATGAATTTCATAGTACAAAATACAAAATTTAATCATGTCTTAAATAAATAACTTTCAGTGCAAAATATTTTAGCAAAAGTGAGAGCAAAATCTTATGTTCAAAAAAATTATAAATTCACATAGTACTATTGAAAAAATTTTAAATCAATTGCTCAATAAAATGAGGCTATTTATTTACTAAAATTTATTGCAATTATTAATTCAGTGAACAAACGCAAATTCGCTTAATAAAAAAAAAATATTGCCTGAACAATAAAAATAGTTGTCTGAACTCTACGAGAATACCAATTCACTGCAGAAACTTGCATGAATGAAGCGAGAAGTTCCGAAACGGCTGAAAGAATGTGAAACACTAAGAGAAAGCAGAACGGCCGTCTACCACTTCAAACGACACATTCTCCCATCTGTTTTGAAAATTCCGGTTCACACTTGCAAGCCTTACTGTTGTGAATAGACACCCCCGTATCAAATAGAGTACTTCCGGCAAACCTAAGTTCCAACTTTTCATGATATGGTCAATTTATATTTTCTAATCTCATTGAGCTAACTGTTGAAGATTCTAAGTTTCACTCCATGTGCATAATCGCATAATTTTCGCCAATCTAATTTGTGTCGAATCTAGAAACTCCAGTTTTTAATCTTAGTTAATTTGTTTTGAAACGTTATACATTATTAGATTTTTCTGAACTTATTCAACCATAAGTTTCAAAAAGTAACCATGCGAATTAGCTACCAAATTTATATTCTGGAGTTTAGTTCTTTTAATTTTATAGGTCTAGCATTTGTATTTGCTTTCTATATATATTTATATATAAGAAGAGAGTGGAATGATAACACATAGCCAATCACAGAAGACTTCTGGTTAGAAACGAACAAAACAGCTAATCAAAATTGAGAACGCATGTGTGTGAAAAGGTAATAATTTTTAATAATGCTGCCTGCAGAAATATTACAACTAAACTTACCAGCTAAAGCTTGTTGAGATTTCTATTTTGATCGAAATATATTGATTCTTCTATGATCAGAGTTTACTTTTAAAAAAAACTCATATCTTTGTTACATAAAATGGATCGCCGTGAATATCTTAGGCGTGAATATCTTTGTTACGAGACTATCAGAAAGTAAAATATTCTGTCGTTCTCTTCTACTCAAAATAATAAATCTGTCTCCAACTTTTACTAAAACATCTACTAACAACATTTTATTTACATAATAATTTTCAGACGATCATTTCTTGTTCCACAAAAAGAAAAAGAAAAACGTTGCCATAGCAACTCGGCAGCTTTAAAGATATCAAAAGTTAACTTTTAGCTTACATAAAAAGTAATTAACAACTTTAAACAATCTTTTACTTACTTTCAAAAAACTGTTCATCCAGAAATATTAATTAACAGTTCATATTTGAGATATTTCCTAAATAATTAAAAAAAAATTTATTAATTTTATATTTTATAATATAATATATTATAATATAATATAATTTTATAATAATAAAAAAATTAAAATAAATAAAAATTAAAAAATAAAAAAATAACACTATTATCCTACTCTTTTAATTAAAGATATTCCTACTCTTTCAGATCAAGGTAATTTTTCATTATGCTAATCTGCGCTACATTTCAAGATAAAGCTAATTAGAAAGATGGTCTAATCTTATTAACCATTTTACAATTATTTTTGTGCAAACAATATACTGTTATAAATTACAGTTAAAGAAATCTATTTAGAACTGTTAAAAATCTATTAGATCTGTAAATCTTCTCTTAGAAATCTATTTAGAACTTAACTATCAGCTTCCTGTCCAATAAGATACAAGTAAAAGTAGTTTTTAATATATCTGCCTGTCTGATTAGCGAAAATATTAAAGTACGATTGTGAACTCAAATTCGTTTGAACACTATAATGTTATAACGCTATAAATTATTTTAAAAAATGATAACTTAGAAAAATTACTTCTATTCATCAATAGATCTAAATATTTATAATAGTTATAGATAATATTTGGACGTGGGAAGTGGAGGCACAAGCGTAAGCAAACAGAACTCTTTTACGTTTATTCATATATGCTAAGTGAATAGTTTTAATTCAAGTAGATAGACTGTTTTCTGCCGAGAAAAAATTTTTGCAAAGCAATCATCGGGGTTTGTGAGCGGCAGTGGGCTTAGCACCCTAATATTTAAATATAATTATTGCTATCTATTGAAGTCATTCTTTTGAACAATTAATATTTGCACTCAGTTTTTGAAAATTCGATCATTGGAACGAAAAGTTACGCACCTTGAAATAGTTTTTTTATTTTTTTTTATCACTGTACAGCATTGAAACAGATACTACAGAAATATACTGTTAGCCGATGTATACTTTTTTTCATCTGAAAACAATAACATTAATTCATCATAGTTTAATTATGTTCCCTCACCGGGAAATTTTTAATATTAGGAAATTTCCCTAGGAAAATTAAAGTAAACCAAAAACTAGATCAAAAACTAAATTTCAAGTATCACATTTTTATTTATAACTTAAATATTACAAGACTCAGAAATAGAAATTCAATCTGTACATTATATAAAAATTCTAACACAAATTACAAAATTGAGCAACTTCTACGTACCAATAGCGGAAAATTTAATACCAAATAATGTCAAATATACAATATCAAAATTAAACAATACTACACCATATTAAAATTTGCTGCCAATTGGCTAAATTTGAAGTAGCTAACTATAAAAAACACTTAATAAAACTTTTCTAGTTTCTCACAGCTATAACCGTAGAGTACACAAAGTAATTAAACATTTAAATTTTACAAAAGTTTTCTAAAATTTATTTTGGTTGATAAATTTTAGATTTGAATAAAAATATATTACAGTAAATAAAATACTAAGTTTGCTGAAAGAACAGTAAAAGCTTTGGTGGCTGACAGCAGACCGCTATAAAATCCCTAGTTCATCTGAAAGTTTATTTAATTATTTTAGACTGAATTATTTAATTCTACTGGGTAAATTAGATTTGCCAACATATCCATAAAAAATTTTAATGAGTGCCCATGTTTTACCAGATATACTGTTAATAAAGCTAAAGAAAAATGCCCTTTATACACTGCTGGTAGAGAAATAAAGTAGCTTAAAATTTGGAATTTAATATTTTTCTCAATTTAGGATAAACATTTCCATGAAACAGTTCAACGTTTCTTAAATATGTATTAAAGTAAGAAGCTTGAAAAAATTAGAAGCTGAGGTTTTAATTTTATTAAAGTTTTATCCTCTAAAAACAGCTTATTCCCCAAAACATTTAAAATAAAAAATTAAACAAAAAACTAAGGGAAAAATGTTAAGCAAAAACTTATTTCAACAATTTGAAATTGCAATTTATTTCATGAATTTAAGCCTACATATGAAAAAAGTAAAATGAATTTATGAAATGAAACTTTTTCTATGAAATTTTAAACTTACTTAATCACCTAAAAGGGCATATTTAAACAAATTTATTTTTCATAATTATAAAATTAAATAACGCGTTTAAGTTTTTTTTCCTGATCAGACAAATATAAAAACTGAATTAAATCATTTTGAAAAAGAGTTTTCTTCAATGGATCCAAAGTGAAGCTCACTCCTTCTCAAAATAACCAATTCAATTTTTAAAATTCCTACGAAAAACTTTTTTTTTCAAGACTTTAAGGGATCTAAAAAAGAAATTCTAACACAAAAACAAGTGATATACAAAAATAATTTTAAAGTAGATTCCTACTTAGGTCAACCAAGAAAAAATTTAATTTTAGTTACTTTTTATTAAATAATTACGATTTTCTCTCCTAAAAACTGAAATTAATTACATTTAAATTATGAATTAATATTTGAAAAAACTGTATTAAAATCTAGTGTCATCCCCTACAAGATTAAAAAAATGTATTTGAACTTGAATGGATGAATAAAAAGTATTTTAATAACGATTGAAAATTTGAGCAAGATATAGCGAGAGTGTGAACTAATAGAAATTTAATAATCACTGCTCGTTTCAATAAGTTACGAACTAATGCTTCGACAACTGATCAATTTGGTCTGAAAACTAATTTTCGGGAACAATCTACCATTTGATTTTTAAATTATTCCTATTATTACCAATTACTCCTTTTATTTCTGTTATTACCAATGGCCGCACTTAAAAACCTCACTCTGCAATCGCAGGACTGCTCCGAGACACAAAAGTTTTTCCGCCACTTTATTCTAACAGTAAAAACATTTACATTTAACAGCACTTTTTATTCAAGTACAGGCTCTGGAAATACATAAACTTTGAAATATTTAACAGGATTATATTTAACAGCTTTTCTTTAAAAAACAAAACAAATTTTATGCATTACATTTCATTGCACACTCCTTCAACAAAAAAAGTTAGTCAGTATGTCAACTATGTATAAACTTAATACAACCATATAGAGTTTAACAATTTATAAATAAGCAACAATTTATACAAAATTTTAGAAGTCATTGTGGGGTTTGGAGCCACGTAAATTTACATTTCCTAAAACTTGGTTAACAGTTTCTTTTTTGTGTAAAAATATGTGCCAAATAAATTTTTTGTACAACCAGGCTCGGACGGCAGACCCATTTCTGAGTTTACGACTATTATTTGAGTTTAAAACAGTTATATTGGAACCCAATCCAGAAGAACAGGAAACTCCTGGATCAAACTTTTTATAACAACTAACCCGCATTTGCGTGACATGGAGAGGAAAACCTCTCACGGTTAGCTCGACGGTATGGAGATTTTCAACCCATGATCCGTCTACCATCATCCAATTCTGGGGATGGGAACTTGAGACACCGCATCGGGAGGGCAATCAGAAATCGTTCTCTTCCATTTGCAGAAAAAATGATGCCAGGATCTCACATGAATCTGGAAATTGCCAAGATTCAATTTAAGCTGAATTAGACTTTTAGTTTTAAATAGAAAGAGAAAATTCAAGGTCTCACCAACTATTGAAAAGTTTTCTTGGTGGGAGAAGCCATCTTAAAACAGCGCAGGCTTTTCATAGACTCTTCTAGTGCTTTTATTCGAAGATGTGCAGTTTTAGCTCCCAAAGCCGTGTTCATCAGCAGCATATCAAGAAGACAGTTCATTCTGAAAAATACAAGACACAAAAGCAGTACCTATGCACGAAACAAAAAGGATAAATATCGAAACCAACAAAGGTAGAATAAACCAATATTCAAAATTAAAATAAAGGAAGTTATTGAACAATATTAATAGTTCACTTGCTGTAATTTACTCATTTCTCAGTAGAATTTAAAGTTAAGCACAGATGACCGTACAGTACTTTACTCAATTATTACTAATAGTTATGAATGTTTAAAAGAGGTTAATGTATGAAGTAAAAAATAATAATATCCTTTTAAACTATATTCTAAAGTAGTGATGCTAGAAAAGGCTGTTAGTGAACTCTTGGGCTATGTGTAAACAAGAGCCGTAATGGCTCAGGGGATAGAGCGTTTGCCTTCCAATGAAGTGAACCGGATTCGAATCCCAGCAGTGGCCGGTCAAATCGAAATCCGCATCCCGCTTGAACAGACCACAGTGCTGACGTAAAATATCTTCAGTGGTAGAGTCCCCTTGCCGTCAGGCTGACCATGGGAGGTTTTCCTCTCCATGTAATGCGGGTTAGTTCCATTCAAAAAGTGCTCCACGAAGGTAAATTTTTCCTAGCGCTTGATCCAGGAGTTACCTTGTCTTCTAGATTTAATTCAAAATTACAAGGCTACGGAGTTAACACTAGATTGCTTAAGAAAGTAAATTTGACTGCTTTTAATTTCAATTAGAAAAACAATGATGTATATAATGACAGAATTTCTTAAAATTTTGTACAACATATTTACTAATAACTTGCTATTTAACTGTGAATAATATTAAAAATTTTAAACAAATTTCTTTACACATTATTTATACTTTTACAATCCAGTCATTTTGAGCAATAAAGGTATAGACTAAGTTTCAGTCTTTCTAGTGTTAAATATTATTCAAAAACCCGAAATTTGGTCGGCTACTCAACGACGGTAATAAAATATATTTAAACAAGTTTAAAAAAATAAAAAAAATAAAAAAATACTTAACTTTAAAAGTTTAAATTTCATACCAGAATTACGTACTCAGAATTCAAGCAAATATAATGATATTGTTGTACTGTGAAAAAAATGCTATATTGACATTTTTATCCTATTAATTTTTAATTTGAGCCTTAATTTTCCTTCCCATTTGAATGCTTTTGTCAATTACAGAAGATTTTTTGAAGTTGATTTTAACAAATGTCAAAAAATGCCAACAAAAATTCCAACAAGAGTTCCAGTTTAGTTTTAATTTAGAAATGAAACGAATATTTATTAATATTTAAAAATAATCCTAAACAATTTGAAAAATTTGCTAATTTAAGATATTAAAGTAAGATACTAGGATAATCTACTGAAGATAAAATGGGTAAAAATCTATCAGAAAATAGATTTAATATAAAGTTAAACAATTTGAATTACTTTAAATAATTTAGTTACAAGCAAGTGTCCAAGATTATGTTAAAAATTTAAACATAAGTTTTAAATTTAACTATATTTTTATACAGAGTTTCCCTACCTTGACAATTAGTGTTGCCATACTTTGTAAAATAACAAAAATGAAGTTTAAACCAGCTTTCAGTTATTATTCCTTTCTTTCTCATACAATTGAACAACTTTGGTGACATAAAATGCGTTAACATTTAAAAATTTTATTAACTTGGCACACTATCAAGAATTCTTTTGTTAGTTGAAAATTAGCTTTTTTGAAGAACTTCGTTTTGATACTGAGTACTATAAAATGCAATTCAGAGGTTATTTCTCGGCCATCTAAAATCTCATTAGAAGGAAGGTTAACTTCCGAAAGTATTAGATTCTCAGAAGTTCTTTGAAATCCTCATTAATGTAGTCAACGCACCTTATTCTCTGTTGCCTGACTCATGTTCGGATTCCAATTTCTGGACACAAAAGGGGAATTTGCCCATTCGGTATATGTTTCCATTCGAAGTAGTTTAATAAGGTTGTGAATACCAGACTCTTTATACAGTTATTTATGAGCTTTTATGTGCGATAGGTATACATTTATCCCCAAATACTCAAAACTATTCTTAAAAAACTAACCTTTTAAGTAAATTTCGACATACTACAGGTTTTTGAACCCTATGTGAGCACAAGTTTAAAAAATGTAGTAATTTTCATCGTAAATACTTTTAAACTAGATTTTCAAATGAACAATATCGGTATAAAAAAAATTATTCGTACAGATAGATTTAAAGGCTTTCGAAGTTATTCTTAAGAATTCGATTAAAGCTTAGTTCAAATTTCAAATACCATTGTTAACATTTTCGAAATGCAACATTCTATCACTTAACTAATTTTATCCAGGAGCTATGTTTTTGCCCTTTTAACCAGAAAATTTTATAGACGTAAAAAATTTCAAGCACTCTAAACGTTCTTTTTCTAAGATGAAACGTTAGTAATGAGCTGGGTGGTTTTTCAGGGCACGCACTGGCAACCTTTAGTTACAGTCCGGGACCTTACTCTGTCCCACCTCAGCCTTTTAAGTTTTAACTAGAGCTTTGAAAATGAGATAATTTAACAGCAAATATATTAGCTGTAAGAGCCAGAGTTCTTCAGTGACTTAGGGTCACGGACATGCGGGCTAGCATCACAGTCCAGGACCACCCAGTTCTTTTGACACCCTGGTTCTTACTGCACTGTAGTCAAAAGAACGGAAAAGTTCCGAAACGGTTAAACAAGTGTGAAGCTCGAAGAGGGAGCAGAACGGCCGTCTACCACTCCCGATTCGGATTTCACACCTGCTCAGTCCAGTCCATTGAAATTTTCCGTTTCATAACACGTTTATCTGTACAACGACATTGCCATGTATTTGCCAAAAGTCAGGAATTTGTTTCAGTAAATATGAGACGAAAAAAATAAGAGCCACCACCACTCATTTAATGGATTAAGAATTTTTTTACAGTCAAATGATAGAAAGAGAAACAAAAATCTAGTTATATTAAACTAACATTAGACCTGTGCTCGCATGCGGTTCGGAAACCTGGGCAAAGTGAAACTAAAAATGAACTAGTCATATTCGAGAGATGAGTTAGAATTTATCAAGGATGACTCCAGAATTAGCCCGACAAGGGGTCAAGCCTCCCCCGACAGGGGGCTCAAAAAATTTAAAATATTTAAATTGAAACAAATTTTATACTTTACATTTTTTTCACATCATTTTTTTCCAAGTGTGTTTCTAATAGTTTAAAATCACTAATATTTATACCATAATGAGCAGATTCATTTTAATGTAAATCGCATTTTTTTTCTGCTCTCGATGTATTTTGTACTGTATGGTGCAATTTAATACACAGCTTTAAAATTACTTCTGTAAAAAAGAAAAACAGTTGTAACCTCTATTTCAAAAAAATGTTTACGCTTCTTACTCTCATAACGCAAAAATTAAGAGATAATAAAAATTTGAAATTTCATGTACAACATTTAACAAAACATTTAAAGAACATTTTGGAATGTTATTTTTATACACATCGATTGGAATCATTTAAACGCTTGCAAATAAAGTTGAAAGCGCATTTTTTTTGCATCTACGCATTCTATCTAAAGATCTCGAAAGAACTTCGAAATGGTCAAATAAAGGGCTATTTTATGCAATATTTTATGATGAAATGGAATGCTTTTTCGATCAATAAGGATAACACTTGCTTTTTCGAAGATAAAAATACAACCAGCTAAATACACAATTATCTCATATCTTGATCATACACTAAATGAATATAACTTATAAAATGAAAGATCCTTTCTAACATTATTAATTTTCACCCAGTTTTTCTTCAGTAGTTAAAAAAAATGTCGCTATACTATTCTAGTCCCCTCCAATCATAAAATTAACTATGTAGGAGTCTAGAAAAAATACATGACAAAAATTGTATATTTTGAAATTTTGTTTACCAATAACGGACACAACAATGAACAAAACTCTTGCTACCAAAATGTGAGAATAGATTGACTGAACAATTCAGGTCACGAAATTCATTGTTTCCCCTGAGGAGTTCGAAGAAAAACGTAGTACCATAGTTTCAATCTAAGAAATCGCGTGACATTTACCCAATTAGTTTGAATTACCTTCACTCTATGAATTGAACTTTGTAATGCCATTTTTGAAATGTTAACGGTGCATAATGACAATGTTTTGAATAGGTATTACAGTTTAATAAAATTAACATTAGCTTCTGAAGTTTCAAACGATTATACATGTTAGAGTAGGTCATTTAGATAATATGGTTATTTAAAATCTTACTATTAACATAATGAAATTAGGACTGAATGCGAACATTTAATGAAGTTATATTAAATACATAGACACCAATAAAATCTTAAAATTTCTATAATTTAAATAGGTCATATTAATTACTACTAAAATATAATTACTGTTATTCAAATATCATAATTATTACTTACTGATCTTACCACCTATTAAGTAGATTAAGTAACTTAATGACAGGGAATCAAATTAAATTGAATCTAAAATTATTTTATTTACAAGCTCTGTTGATTACATATTCTTTACAACAATTAAGAAAAGACTTAGATATTCAAATTTTATAAAAAATAAATTTAAAAACAGATTCAATATTTTTAGCTACCTAGTTTTATCATTAAAACTATATTCTCAGAAATTATTATATTCTTAAAACTATTTTCTTAGATTCAAATTTACTAAGTTAGTTTTTTTGAATCATGTATTTATAATTGGTTAATGAGCATACAAGGCAATACATTTAATGTTACTTGTAACGAAAGTAAAATTAAGTAAAAAAATGCGTACTTTTATTTTTATAATTCGGTTCCTTTGGTTTTTCGTTAATTTGAGGAAAAAACGACAAATATGCAACGAAAATATCGAAATAAGTTTTGAAAGTTATTAAAAACAATTTTCGAGAGTTTCTGAATTTTTTCACTAATTTATTTTTTGGAACACTTTTGATAATCGATATTTCCTTAAAGGGAGAGGTAGGTATTTCTGAACACTCGACTGCTGCAAAAAATCGATTGGTTGACAACTCCAATAAATATTCTAAGAAGTAGGCGTGAATACTGGGGTGTTCAAAGGAAACTGCTTATCTCAAAGGGTACTAAAGAAAAAGTTTCGAAACAGGGGGGAATGTGCTTTGAAATTCTGTAAACTAAGAATACATTCTAAATTTAGAAAATAGTTAAACTTTTAAATACTTGAATGCTATAATTATTCTCAGATAGCTGTACTGTCTACTTTGACTTGCTAGGGTAGCCGGCAAGAGGAAACTTTGTTCTTATGAAATCAGATCAGCAGTAGGCGTGGGATAAAATTTTTTTAGAAAGGAAGACATATTTTACCCATTAAAAAATAGTTGTTCTGGATACAGACATCTGTTCAGGTTAGTAAAAAAAAGGACATATTTTTAAGTTTATAGAAAGGAAAAGATTTATAGTTAAAAAATTGGGTTGAAAGATTTTAAATACGCCCGCCCAGGTTTGTGGCAGACGCCCGCCCAGGTTTGTGGCAGACGCCCGCCCAGGTTTGTGGCAGACGCCCGCCCAGGTTTGTGGCAGACGCCCGCCCAGGTTTGTGGCAGACGCCCGCCCAGGTTTGTGGCAGACGCCCGCCCAGGTTACAGACAGACGTCCGCCCAGGTTTGTGACAGACGTCCGCCCAGGTTTGTGACAGACGTCCGCCCAGGTTTGTGACAGACGTCCGCCCAGGTTTGTGACAGACGTCCGCCCAGGTTTGTGACAGACGTCCGCCCAGGTTTGTGACAGACGTCCGCCCAGGTTTGTGACAGACGTCCGCCCAGGTTTGTGACAGACGTCCGCCCAGGTTTGTGACAGACGTCCGCCCAGGTTTGTGACAGACGTCCGCCCAGGTTTGTGACAGACGTCCGCCCAGGTTTGTGACAGACGTCCGCCCAGGTTTGTGACAGACGTCCGCCCAGGTTTGTGGCAGACGCCCGCCCAGGTTACAGACAGACGTCCGTCCAGGTTACAGACAGACGTCCGTCCAGGTTACAGACAGACGTCCGTCCAGGTTACAGACAGACGTCCGTCCAGGTTACAGACAGACGTCCGTCCAGGTTACAGACAGACGTCCGTCCAGGTTACAGACATCTGTATTTTTTGACATCTTATTGATGATGAATTTCATATCTTTTGAATTAAAAAAATCTGTTTTCCCTTCCACAAATTTAACATATTTCCCTTTTTTTTTACTAAATAGTAGGCTTAGGATGAATTTCCTTGCCCAATTACAGAACATAGGAAACTTAAATCTTTTTGTCTACAAGTCTGACAATTATCTATCTGAAAAACAAATTTTGGCACAAAATCTTGATTATATAGAATTTAAGTTCAGTACTAAATTTATGCATTATTTGATTGAAATATATCTGAATTCAAAATTCATTTAATGATATTGCATAACTTTTTAAAACTATTCTGTAAAAATATTAGCTCACATAATTAAGTTTAAATTTTTTGTTCTCAGTTTTTGATTATGACATTCAATACAGTAAATCAGTATCACAAATTTAAAAAATAATATTTTAAAGGAGTTTTTCAACGTTTAAAAAACGAAATTTAATATAGTGGGTTTCGAAGAATTTTTGCCATATTAACAGAATTTATCTATTTTTTCAAACGAAAGTTATAATGTATATTGAATTTGTTCAACAAATCAATTAACTTTTGAAAAAATCACGAAGACTTCTAAAGATTTGGAATTTAAAAAAGATTAAGATAAAATTTTTACATGCAAGCATTTAGTTTTGATATCTTGTTTCGTTTGAGTATTCAATGTTAACCACTTATGCAACATTTTCATAGAGTTTAAAATTATTATCTTTATACAATATATAATATTTTAATAAAAATTTTGAATTAAAAATTTTACATTTTGTTTCTCCATTTTTAAAGAAATTTACCCGAATTTTGCTAAAGATATAGTTACCTTGTTTTTTACTCTGAAAACGTTGAATGCCATGGGGGTCACCGGTGACCGGCACTGAGTTTGTTCGTAGCACCACGCGGGTCACCGATGACGGGCGAAGCCAAGATTGTTAGAAACACATAATTCGAGAAAATTTTGATTACACGAATGATTACCAAAACTAACTGTTTTGTAGAAAATATTTCATCAAAATATGCAACACATACTGAGAAAATCATTTTGGCCAGTCGGGCAAGCCATGCAAAATTAGCGTGGTATTCAACGTGTTAATTTTACTAGTATTCTTTTATTAGCTAATTTTCAAAAATCAAAACTTTGATTTTTACTAATTTTTTAAAAATAACATTTTTATGAAGGTTTAAGAGTAATGTAATAAAAATGCACATAATTTCAAAATTCAATTTTGCCTCGAAGTAATTTCGTTAATTCTGTAGAAGTCAGATTATAAATTTAGTTGAAACTGAACTATTTACAATGTTTTAAACTATTTTTTGGAGTTTAGAAAACCTTGAAAGAATAGTTAAAGAAAAAAATTGTGAGATAAAATATTTTAACGATAAAATATTTGTTTAGTATAAAATAAATTTTGGCTGTGTACTAAAATATTTTAATTAAAATATTGGATTCCAACGTTTTACTTTAAATTTAATCGGAATTTTATAAATATATTCCAAGGACAAACAATTTTAAACATTTAATTTTAAAAAGTTTTTTCATAAAATATATAAAGTTTAAATTTGCAACTACTCTTCATGTTTATAATCTAAAAAATGTAAGTATCAGAGCCAATCTGCGTAAGTATAGACATTCATTTTTTAACAAATCTTATTTTACTCTGAATCAAGTTAGTGTTAGTTTTTTAGATTATGTTATGAGGTTATGGGTTAGTCATTTTTCAGAACAAAATAAGATTTAATAAAGTGTATTTAAATAAAATGTACTTAAACATTAACAGTTTTGTAAAACAATTTCCTGCGATGAAAACATACAGAAAGTTCATCTCAAAACAGATTTGAAACCTAACGGAATACGCTAAAGACTACGCAAAGTAATGAAACATTTAATATTCACGATTTTTCTATTCAAATCTAAGTTTTTTAAAATAATGTTTTTATAATTAATTTACGAGTTATATCTGAATTCAGATTCGTCCATGAAAAGCCTTAAATTTGCTAACGATATGAATAATCTAAACTTTTATATTTATTCTGGTTTAAACGAAACTTAACCGCTTCTAGTATTTTCAAGTGTATTATCCATTCAAACTGTGCATATCAACTTATTTACTGTATGTATCACCTTATTAAATTATTATTGGGGAAGTAGCATAAACTGTTTAAGTATTTCATTTTACCTATCTGATGCAAATTTAGAAGATAGATTTTTACTCTAACAGCTTTATTTTCAAGTAAACTTTCAACTAATTTCTAAACTCCAAATGAAAAAATATCCAAAGAAATTTAAGCTCAAATCTACTTAAGTATTCCATAATATTAAACTAATAGTCTAAGAATAGCCCTATTATGGTTCTAATTATTTTATTTATACTCAAGCAAAAAGTAACACTCGCAGACCGAGGGATTGAAAGGTTCGCACCAAAACGTTAAAAAAGAAGACGTATGATATCTATTTTCAAACTACAGTAAACACTTCTCCCAGTAGATCACCACTGTCTGAGGTGAGAGGTCTACATGAGAAAATTACTTAAAAAAAGTAACTCAAATTAATCATAAATTTAATTTAAAAAGTTGAAATATGAAATTTATACATTTTATAAAAATATTAAAGCTCATTGAAATAGAGAAAACTTAATAACCAGAAACCAAAATTTTAAAAAAATCTCACAGTAAAAGGATTTTTAATTCGGTAAATTTTTACAAGTTCCACATTTTATATAATTTTATTTCTACTTTCAGAAACTAGTTTTCCATAAATTCACTTCAGACACATTTGATAAAATTTTGTTTAAGAAATTAAATTAAAAACTATTCATATGTAGGAATCTCTAAAATCCACGAAATTTTAAAATGTTTTAAAAATGTTAAAAATCTCTATTTTAAAATTTTAAATAAAATAACAATTTCTGATAGATTTATGCCAGATTGAATTCTCTCAAAATGTTGAGCACACAATTTTTTTAAATTTAATGATATGAACTTGCATATTTAATTAGTAAAATTCTAAAAATAATTATACAAAATAAAATAAAAAAACAGTCTCCTGAAATTTTTTAATCCATGGTATATTTCAATCAAATAAACCTTACATTTTAAATCTTGCTAAAAACTTTAAATTTTGTGCTGAAAGTTTTCAGTTTAATAATATTAAATGATTGAAACTTTCAAAAACTTGAAATGCATACATATGGTTGACAAAAGTATTGTTTGTCAAACTTAAATGAATAAATACATCTAGGATTGAGTTATTTTTCAAATAAAAAAAGTATTCTGATGTAATATAATTTTTTAAAAAAATTCAGTCTTTAAGTTATTCTTCGATTAAAAACAGGAACCTCAACCTATGTTCATTAGTTTATCTCCTCACGCATAACAAGGACGTATTTTTAGGAGATTTCAAAAGTCAAAAAGTATGTCCCAAGGCTTTGATAATAGGCGATACCACTGATTCCCAAATTTTACGACCGATAACTATCATTAACGTACAATTAAGGGATATTAACAAAAAACCACCAAGTTTTGACTTAGCGTTTGTAGAAGCTAGGAACTCACTCCCAGATTTTATAGGGAACTTTATGTCAATAAGGAATACAATGTCAGAATAATTATATAACCTTTAAATTGTTTGATAAACTATTGACTCTTTCGAGAATTGAAAACATTATAACACTTAGATTATAGTATTTCGATGCACATTTATTCAATTTCTAATTTTTTTGCGAACCTTTTAAGCGGAAATTTCTTTTAACAAGACATTTATTCCCCAAAGATCCTTCGACTATTTCAGTAACAAACATTTCCCGTCACTCAATGACTTTTGCAGCAGTTAAGTGCTCAAAAGAGCCATCGTATCCCTTACAAGAAATTACTATCATCAAAAGTTAAGCCAGATTCTGGCCTTTCATTATTTATGTGAGTTGGTAAAAATACAAATAAACCCAGACCTCCCTACAAAGACCAAATCGCCCTTCTGTACCAGCTGCCAGGAACATGCTGAGCTGAAGCTTAAGATAAATTACAACAAATAAATTTTAATTTTTTCGTGAAAAAAGTTTGTTCATTTTTAATTTTAATTTCTATCTTTATTTTCTATTATTTTATAACGAACAATGCTCTAAGATTAGTTGGAGGATATGATTCAATTAAATTTTCCTACAAAAATAAAAACAAGTTGTTTTTGAAGTATAAATTTAAGCTGCCAATTTACAAGACACGTAACCAGATTTTTTTTAAGTTCATCTAGCTTAAATATTTCCTGCTTAAAGTTAAAATTTATTAACTCTTTTAATTCATGGTACAATTTAAATGCAAATATTCAAATTTACTAATATTAACTGTTAATATATAATTTAGGCAAGACTAGATCATCAATAAGACACCCGGTGATTGAGTGACAGCGCTGTCTTGCCACAGGTCCCTGATTCCAACCTTGGGCCGGGCAAGGTTGACTCAGCCTTTCATCCCTTCAGTGGGTCGATAAAATGAGTACCAAGCATGCTTGGGAGCTAAACTCTGGGTGTTCCGCGTAGGGCTGACTACTCAACCGGAACATCTGCTCTTGCACACCAGAGCCGAAAGGTCAAGAAAACTGAGATGGGCACAATAGACTTTGGCCCTCTTGGGCTGTGGAGCCACTGTGTTTAGTTTATCAATAAGATTTTGTTAATAACAACGCTTGTTGAACCAATAAGAAAATGGTTTTTAGCCGGAATTTTAAACGTTACGATTCTTGCCCGCTTTTCTGTTCTCATAAAATATTTGAAAAATTAGTTTTAAAGTAATGATAAAATTTAATTTTAAAGAAGTTATTTAAAGAAATCACTACATTCCAATCTTATTTTAACAAAATAAAGACAATATGTATTTGATTATCAGGCAAATGAGATATATATTAAACGCAACTATAGTTATTTGTAATACTTTTGTGTTTTAGAAATTAGTGTGACCACTGCTTTCAATATAAAATATGCACACGCCATTCAAAATTAAAATGAATTATCAGAAGACTATTAAACATTAACATTGAAAGAATAATAAAAATGACCTTTTATGAAAAAGAAAACAGTTGGCTTTGTAAGTAGGTATCTTCAGGAAGAAGGCATTCGCAATTCTAGAGCTCGAATACGCCACCTTGCGGTCATTCAAGAATTTAGCGTAACAGGTAAAGCCGATGGTTAATTCTGGGACTTAGGCTGTTGTTATAAAATCGAAATTATAAAATGTCTAAGAATTTAGCGTTTAGCAATAGAAATTGTTGTGTTCCACAGTTATTAATTGTTTTGAATTAATAATTTTTTCACCTTCAGTGATGCTCCTGGATTTCTCGTCCCTTTCCAGATATGCTAAAATATCTAATAATTTAATAAAATCCATCACTGGACAATAAAATTAAGCTAGCTAGTAAAAAAATTGCTAATATATCACACAGTTATACACTGGGAAACAGGCACAATATCAGATTGTATTACCTTTTTCTGACGCCATTTGCCCCAGACTGCAACGCCAGAAGGCTGTCAACAATTCAGTAGTGCGAGGGAAACCTCTGTACCTAAAAGTGAAAAAGAATGTTTCATGAATACTTAAATAAAGCGTAAAGTAATCTGATATAAAGATTAATGTAATTTGTACTATAGTAGTAAAATTGTTCAAGAATAAAGAACCATTATTTTAGTTTTATAACAAACGTTTAATCAAGGAAAATTTAAAAATCCTAATTTGAACTGTTTTGAAAAATATCTGGCATATAAATAGTCAAACTAGAATCAATCCCGACAAAAATCGGAATTACGCTAAAATATTGTTAACTTAACATTTAATATACAAATTTGATACTCACTAAATATGGCTTAAAATTTAGAGTAATACCGAAAAAATAATCTAAAAATGTTTGGAGAGAAAAAGTAGATTTTCAAGGGTCTAATTGGTTTTCTCTTCATGAAGCATTCAAGTTTCTATTACTTATCTATTGTTTAACTTTGGATTCAGATTTTCTTCTTAAGATTTAACATGAACATATTATAAGAATGTAAACATTTGAGAAAATCATACAAATTAGAATTTTCTTTAAGAAAGGTTAAAAGAAATACTATGATACACGGCATGTATGATAAATCTCAAAAATCATGTTAATGACTCGAAACAACTTTCAATAGGCAGTCAAATATGCACTTATTAAAGTAAGATAAAAAAAACTTTCAAAAACTTGGCATTTTAATAAAATGGGGTTTAGAAATATTTACCAACATATAAAAGCGCTGGAATGAATTGAAAACATGCCCAGAAAGCATGACAATATTTTGTCGGAATTTTCTTTTTATTGTCACGAAAATGTTTGTATTAAAATTCTTTTTTCAATAAAACAAAACTATCGCAGTTTCAAAACTTTCATCCTAAAGGATTAAAAATTAGTCAAAGCTTTTTTAAAAACGTATTGCCACCATAAGGTCCATCATGACGTTTTAGCTGACGTCACACTAGCGATAGAATCAAATTGCACTTGTCAATTAAAATTTCATGTATTTTATTTGAGCATACAAAACATTGCGAAAATAAACTTATTATGATTATTTTCTCTTTGAGACTAGCTTTATTGAATGATTTTTTTTCAAGCCTGAAAATCCTAAGACTTTTAATATAGAGATTGTTGTTTTCCAAGGTTTTGGATTAGCCACAGTTTTAAGATTAGGTTTACACGTAAATCTCATAAAAATCTTTCTATTGCTGAGGGAAAATAAATATGCATACAAAATTCCTTAATTTTAACTTAAAAGGTTTATCGAGCTTTTGTGCCAGAATGAGACAAATTTATTTAACGACAAAACTTTGCATTAAGCGAAATTCTTTTGCCTGCATAACATTGTTTATAAGACACTTTAAAAATAGTATTTAGAATTCCAAGTTTCTTTTATGATATGTTAAATATGCACAATATTATTCTCAGCTTAGCATTGCTCTGAAAACTAAATTTCTAAAAATTACAAATCAAATTAATAAATTTAAATAAATTTTTGACTATCATTATAAATCTTAAATTGTATAATACGTAACTTAAAATTACAGGGTTCCCACTCTTTTAACAAAGCAAAAATTAAGGACTTTTGTTTGAAAAAATTAAGGACTTTTTAAAAGAAAATTAAGGACCTTAAAAATAGTATGATTGTTTATTATCGAATAAATATATACCGCCAGTGACAGTGCTAATTATTTAACTTTCTTAAAAAAAAAAAACAATAATAAAACAAAATAATAAAAAACAATTTTATTATAATGTAAGTACTGATAAAATTGTTTTAATAATTGTTTCAGGGCTCACCAAAGTAGGAACCAGACAATTTTTGCAAACCCGGGTCGGGTTTTTTAAAAACATTTTCAGATTGTTAAGGATTAACGACATCTATGAAAATTATCTGTATTCCCTTTTTAATCATTTTATTGAAATTGAATTGTAAAATTAGGTGCAGAAATATATTAAAAAAAGAGTAAATAAAGAGATATTGGAAAAATATTGAAAAAATTTATTACGAGTTTTTTTATTTCGCTACTAGACATGCATCACATATTCAGCTGTGGCCCAATCTTGGTAAATATTCAGTTCTGCCAACAAAATGTTTCATTTATAAGGGTATATATTTTTAAAAAAATTAATACTAAGAAGTTGAATTAGAGTTATGCATGAGAGTAGTTTTCTTAACTATGCCATGTCAAATTAAGTCCTATTTTAAGTAAAAATGGGTCATGCTAATATCTAAGCACCTTGAATCATTTCACTTTTTTTTTTCATTAGGCTTAACTTAATATATATTTATTAAAAATTCATTGCAATAAATATTTTTATAAAATTTTTATAGAATAAAAATACAATTATGTTTAATATTTATAATTTTCAAACTATAATGTTCTAAATATGTTTTTTAATAGTTCTCGGTGAAACATATTAATAATAGGGTCTAAAATGATTTTTCAAAGGTATCAACGCATTCTTATGGCTAGAAAATTGGTAAGGTTACTAAATTAATAAAGATTTATAAATTATTTATTTTTTTATAATTTATAGACATTTACTTGTAATATTTCTTTATCATCCAGTATAATTCTTAATATTATTCTCTAATATTATTGTGATTTGATATTTTATTTTTATGGTGAATTAATAGTTTTGAAAAAATCTATTGCAAAATTTTATGAAATACATATTGAATAATGTGTAACTTAGCCATTTTGAAATTTTTCCTCCACAGCAAATGTGTTATATTTACTTTCAATATGAGCTTTACAATTATTTCCAGCCAAAACTGATATTTGGAATTAACTTTAATATTACTAAACAATCTGACGAAAAACATTTACTAATTTTAAAGCAACCAAAAGCTGAATAGAAACTTTAAAAAAATATATAAAAAAGAAAAGAAACAGTATATTAAGTTGCAATGTTAACTGAGAAAAATGATTATTAAAATCTAAGTTTGAATTTTATTCTAATAGACATTAATAACAAAAAGTTTGGGATCTTTTAATTGAGTAGATTTAAATTTTTATGTAACAATCTGCTTATCCTTAAGAAACAAAAACAATAACAATCTAACTGTATAACAATCTAAAACTTTAAAAAAAAAAAAAAATTACATTGTAGCAAAACAAGTTATAAATAGTTACCTAATATTTAACTTTCTTGTTAGGAGCAAATCATGCATTATTTAGTACTCAGAAAAAAATTTTTAAAAATATTTTTGAAAAGCTTGAGGTTTTTCTTCAAAAACTCAATAAATCTCAGGTTTTTGATATAAAACCTAGGTGGGATGGGATTTTTCAAACCCTGTTTATTACATATCTGTCTAATTTTTAGTACAATCATGAATTTTGCAAATGTTATCACTCTTCTCATAGAGTATCATTCGAGGCAGAATATAATAATGAAAGAACCAAATATTAATAAAAAGACATGCTTTCTTCTCCTTGCCTGTAGCCATCTCACACACATCCCTTCTTGCCTCTCTAAAATGTTTTACTCTCCGTGCATGATCTAATTCTAGGTGATAAAAGAACGACTTTTTGTTTTAAAACATTGAACTGAAAAATTTTCCCGATCAACTATAGTGATACTGAAAAATTAAGCACTTTTAAGAACCTTGTACCAAAACTAAGTACTTTTAAGGGCCCTTATTTTCCAAAATAAAAGTTAAGCAGTTTTTAAGGACTTTTAAGGACCGTGGGAACCCTGAATTATTATAAATTTTATATTTTAGTATAAAGTTTTATTAAATAAAAATTTAAAACAATATTTTAAAAATTTTATTATAACTTTTATATTTCTATAATGTTAAATTTAACTTTTATGTATAAAATAATTTTAATATTCATATATTTTTATAATTATTTAAAAATTATAATTGACAAATTTAAAAATTTTTGACTTTTTAAAAATGAACCTCCATGATGTGCAAAATTAAGTACAAAAATAATCTAAATTTAGCTGCTTGCAATAAAATGGCATTTGTAGGTTTTTATAATAAACGTGAATGTAGAGATGTTAGTAATAATTTAATTTCTAAACACAAAAAACTTAATTTTAGAAAATTTTAAAATTATCAAAATGCTTACTTTTCTAAATTTTACTTTAAATTAATTTATAGATATGTTCTTAACTCATTGTAAGGATTTATTTGCTATATAATAGCTTAAGAGGAATTTAAACGCGTTTGAAAGAAAAATAAAGGAGTTTAAAGTTACAATTTTAAAAAATTTCCCAAATTATGATACAATGTATGGAATGAAAGTATATTAAGATAGCATTACTGAAAAAATTACTACACAGTAATTCATAAATATTCAAGACCGCCAAAAACACTTTTTTATACTAAATAAAAATTATATAAATTAAATACAGTTTACAGAAATGAAATTTCAAATGTTTCACTTACGTTAGCGGAAAAGGATAATTTCCAAGTGAGCAGGTGTAAGTTTTCAGAAAAATGCTAAAGTTCACCACAATCACTAGGAACAATAACTTAAGAAAAACTGTTGAACTCTTGCATGCAGTCAGTGCATTTTGCAAATGAGAAACAGTGTTGTTTAGTGATAAACTAGAAGATTTCAAATAAAACACTATTACACTGGAACATTCTTTAATTAGAAATTTAGAATGATTAAAACTGTCGATAGCAGCTTCATCGGGAAAAACGAAGTATCGGACGCTGCAACAACCACGATGATCGTCGTTATAGAACTGGGCCTGAATGTCCCTTTAACCATTCATCATGAAATATCCCATGACCGGAAGGAGAAATGCAACAATCACGATGGTTTATTGAAATTACATACATTTGCAGGCTTGTTTGCTCAATTTTGGTTTATTAACCTTTGTCAAGTGGAAGAACATATAGAACAATTTAGAGTTGCAGTTCATTTACGTCGCACTAGAGTTACAAAATGGGCTAGTGGCGACGGCCTGGGAAACATCCGTGAAAATGATCCGAAGACATGCCATCACAATTTTTATCCTCATCAGAGGGGATGGCACCTCCGCTTCGGTAGCCCGACGACCTGTACGTGAAGTCGAGCACTTTACGGTCGAACAGTTTAACGAGAACCAACACCGCACACCCTCGGTCCCTACGCACCCTGATCCAAGTGGTCACCCACCCGCACACTGACCGCAGCGTCGTTAAGTTGGGTATAGTTCAACAAGTTTAATTTAGTATTTGAACAATACCCAACCTAACGAAATATATATGCTTTGAAAGGATATATTACCTATTTATTTTTTTATAAGTTACCAGGTTAAAATGAAGAAAAGAAAAAAATAATTTTCTCACTTTGTATCTGATTTTATGATCTTCCAGGTATGTTTACCGCAGCGGGTTCAAGCACAGATGAAAGGAGAGTGGGTTCTAGTACCGATGTAAAGATAGTAGGTTCAAGTTTCAAACAAAAGAGATTGGATTATAAAAATTAATGAAAAGATAGTGGGCTCAAGCACCGATTAAAAAGAGAATTGGTTCGGGTACAGATGTAAAAAGAGGGATTACAAAAATTGATCAAATGATAGTGTTTTAAAGCACTGATTAAACTAAAGTGGGTTGGAGTACCGAGAAAAAGATAAAGGGTTTCATTTTTAAATAAATGAGAGTGGATTATAAAATATTAATAAAAGGATAGAAGACTTAAGCACCAATAAAAGGAGAGTCGGGTTAGAGTACCGATGTAAAGATTGGGTTTCAGTTTTAAACAAAAGAATGAGGATTATGAAAATAGATCAAATGGTAGTGGGTTCAAGAATCGAATAAAGGAGAGTGGGTTCAAGTACCGATGTCAAGATAGTGGATTTAAGTTTTAAACAAAAGAGAGTGAATTAAAAAAATTAATGAAGGGATAGTGGGCTTAAGCACCCATTAAAGGAGAGTATGGTTCGAGTACCGATGTTAAGATAGTGGGTTCCATTTTAAACAAAAAAGAGAATAGATTATAAAAATTGATAAAATGTTTGTGAGTTCAAGCACCGATTAAATTAAAGTTGGTTTCAGTACCGATGCAAATATAGTGGTTTCAAGTTTTAAACAAAAGAGAGTAGATTAAAAAATTCGATCAAATGATTGTGATTTTAAGCACTGATTAAATTATAGTGGGTTTGGGTGCCGATGTAAAGTTAGTGGGTTCAAGTTTTAAACATAAGAGAGTGGATTTGAAACATTGATCAAATGATAGTTTGTTGAAGCACAGGTGAAAGAAGAGTGGGTCCGAGTACCGGTGAAAAGATAATGGGTTCAAGTTTTAAACTAAAGAAAGTGATTATAAAAATTGATCAAATAATAGTGGGTTTAAGTTTTAAACAAATGAGAGTGATTATAAAAATTGATCAAATGATAGTGGATTTAAACTCCGATGAAGGGAAAGGATTTACGTGTACTGATATAAGGATAGGGGATTTAAGTTTTCAACAAAATGGAGAGGATTATAAAAATTAATGAAAGGATAGTAGGCTTAAGTACCGATTAAAGGAGAGTTGGGTTTGAGTACCGATGTAAAGACAGTTTGTTCAATTTTAAACAAAGGAGAGCATATTATAAAAATTGATCAATTGATTGCGACTTTAAGCACAGATTAAATTATACTTGGTTCGAGACTGATGTAAAGATAGTGGGTTCAAAGTTTCAAGCAAAAGAGATTGGATTATAAAAATTAATGGAAGGATAGTGGGAAACTCCGATTAAAAGAAAGTTGGTTAGTGTACACTAACCAACTTTCACAATCAACAAAGAGAGTGATTATAAAATTGATCAAATGATAGTGTTTTCAAACAACGATTCAACTAAAGTGGGTTTGAGTACCGAGATAAAGATAGAGGGTTTCATTTTTAAATAAATGAGAGTGGATAATAAGAATTAATGACAGGATAGTGGACTTAAGCACCAATTAAAGGAGAGTTGGGTTCGAGCACCGATGTAAAGATAGTGGGTTCAAGTTTTAAAAAAAAGAGAGTGGATTATAAAAAAAATATCAAGTGATAGTGGGTTCAAGCATCGGTTACAGAAGAGTGGGCTCGAGTACCGATAAAAAGATAATGGGTACAAGTTTTATTCACTAGAGAGTGATTATAAAAATTGAACAAATGATTGTGTTTTCAAGCACCGATAAAACTAAAGTCGATTCGACTTTATCGAGTCATCGGTAGTCGATTCAACTACCGATGAAAAGATAGTGGCTTCAAGTTTTAAACAAAAGAGAGTGATTATAAAAATCGATAGATAGTGGGTTTAAGCACCGATGAAGAGAGAGTGGGTACGTATACTGATGTAAAGATAGTGGGTTCATGTTTTAAACAAAAGAGAGTGGGTTCAGCTATCGATGTAAAGATAGTGGACTTTAGTTTTAAACAAAAGAGAGTGGATTATAAAAATTGAGGAAATGATTGTTGGCTCAAGTAGTGATTTCCAAAGTGGTCTATATCGACGACAACCTTCAAGGGGTCCATGAAATGAAAATGGGGGTTAACTATAGTGGATCTCATATGAGCTTTTAATTTTGGCATTTCATGAGTGGAATAATCAACATATACTAATAGTGCCCATTTACTTACTCTATACATAATATAAAGTCATAAACATTCTACATAAAAGTAGCCATGAAGTAAAAATGTTATTCAAATTTAAGTTATATTTTTTATACGTGAATTATTATAAACTAGCAGTTCTATGCGTTTAAGGCTGTAACAAAAAAAGTATTTTTCAACGGTAATCAACTCTTAAGCACTTTATCTGCGCACAAGATCACGGAGATTTGATGCATACATCACAGTTTTCTATACAAACTTATTTCTGCAATTAGTAGCGGAGTAAGGGTTTTATACATATTAATTAAATTAGTTTGAATTGGATCAATAAATGCATAAAATTAACATGTATTTTTTTCACAATACACTTCACTACAGTTAGAAATTTAAATCTTTAACAGTGAATAGCACTATACCAGCTATCAAAAATATATTTGAAGTTGACGAATTAACAAAAAAATCAATATCTATCCAAAACGGAAATAGAAGGCAAGGAGTCTGCGAGACAAAAATAAAAAAAAAGTTCAGGAACCACTGGTCTAGATCTTCCTATAATATCAAAATCATCTGCATAAGCAAGAATTTGTGTAGATCTTTGAAAGATAGTGCTTCGTACATAGATTCCAGATGCTCTAAATAGAAGATAGGCAAGTGCATCTCCCTGCCTCAGGTCTCTATCAGTGTAGAAGGCCTCGGAGAGTTCGATTTGCAACTTAACTTTGCCCTTGACTCTTCTGAGTGTTGCCTTTGTCAAGTTAATAAGCTTCAGCGGAATACAAAGTTTCTCCATTGCTTCATACAAATTATTGCTCTTGATACTGTCGTATGCTGCCTTAAAGTGAATATAAAGATGGAAAGTCTTAATACTATACAAAATATAAATAATAAATATTTTTTCTTGATATTTTGCTTCCTTTGCTATTCAATAGATGTCACCACAATAGAAAATATTAATATTACAAAATATAAACAATAAAAATTATATTTTTTTCTCGTTATTTTGCTTCATTTGTTATTCAACAGATGTCGCCACATAAAAAATATAAATAAAATATTACAAAACATAAATATTCTTTTCTTCAAATTTTGCTTTATATGTTATTCAGTAGATGTCGCCACAATAGAAAATATAAATATTACAAAATATAAATAATACATATTTTTTTCTTGATATTTCGCTTCCATTGTTATACAATAGATGTCGCCACAATAGAAAATAGTAATATTACACAATAAAAATAATAAATTTGTTTTCTTGATATTTGCTTCATTTGTTATTCAATAGATGTCGCCACAATAGAAAATATTAATATTACAAAATATAAATATTATATTTTGTTTCATTTGTTATTCAATAGATGTCGCCACAATAGGAAATATTAATATTACAAAATATAAATAATAAACATATTTTGTTATTTTGCTTCATTTGTTTTTCAATAGATGTCACCACAATAGAAAATATTTATATTATGAAATATAAATTCTTCTTCTTGGGCACTACAGCCTATGACAGGCCAAAGCCGTCCCAATAAGCTTTTGCCATCTTCATCTATTCTGTGCGATGGCCTTCCAGTTAGTTATTCCTATTATCTTTAGGTCCCTCTAAACTGCGTTCTATCAACCAGCAATCGCCGGGTTTTCTCTTGATACTGTCGTATGCTGTCTTAAAGTCAATAAAAAGAGGAAATCTCAATACCATTCAAAATATAAATATTTTTTTCTTGAAATTTTGCGTCCTTTGTTATTCAATAAATGTTGCCACAATAGAAAATAATAATATTTTTAAATATAAATAATTTTCCCTTCATATTTTGCTTCCATTGTTATTCAATAGGTGTCCCCACAACAGAAAATATTAATATTACAAAATATAAATATTTTTTTCTTGACATTTTGCTTCCTTTGTTATTTAATTGATGTCACCACAATAGAAAATATTAATATTACGAAATATAAATAATAAAAAAATTTTCTTGATATTTTGCCTCATTTGTTATTCAATCGATGTCGCCAGAATAGAAAATATTTATATTACAGAATATAAATTCTTCGTCTCGGGCACTTCAGCCTATGATAGGCCAAAGCTGTCCTAATAAGTTTTTGCCATATTGATCCATTCTGTGCCTTGGCCTTCCAGACCGTCGCCAATAGCCCTTTGTGCAGCTCTAATGCGCCGTAAATGAACTACAACAACAATACTACTTCTAATAATCTTTATACTTTGTGGCGCCAGACATTACGCGTAGTCGCCAAAGGATGATGGAAATAAGATCGGCAACCTTGTACCTTTCATTATATAAGAAGCTTCGAACTTTGTTCAGTGCACACTCTCACACTTTTAGTTTTCTGTTTGTTATCTCGTTATGTTTTAGTTGTTAATAAATGTTTAATTGATGTTGTTATAGTTGTTCTCAACTTAATATGAGAGGGTTCCTCCCCCTCATTTGGTGGACTCTTGTGTTTATTTATTTATTTTTTTTTTTTGAATTGAATACGCTATTATCCGTTGTTTAACATTTTGGAATACCTACTTGAATTTGGTAATGTACAATTTCCTCTCTTATTCAGTCAACTGCTTTGTTTGCACTAATTTAAACTTAATATGTTTTGTATTGTATTATATTAATTAGACTGCAATTTTTAAACATTATTGTAAGAGACTTTAATTAGTAATTATTGAATTTGAATGTACGAACTTTAAATGCTTTTGTATTTAATTCTTAGTATAATATTTATAGTTCTGATACGTTCTTAGTTATGTAAATACTTAATTTTTACTGTGAATATTCCCAGATATCCTCTAGTTATTGAATTGTTCTAATGTATATATATAACTAGTTTAGTTTGAAAATTTTCATGAATCTTTAACGTGTTGTTTAGTTTTGTGTTACAATGACTGATAAAGATAAAACGGGAACTGAAACTGAAATTCATAGAATTGGCCTTCGCTTACCTGGATTTTGGATTGATAATCCAAGTCTATATTTTACGCAGATTGAGTCTAATTTTAAATTATCAGGGATTACGTCTGAATCTACTATGTATTGCTGTATCATCTATGTTCTTGATCAGCATATTATGCAAGTAATTGCAGACTTGGTTAGAAACCCAAATTTGGAAAAGCCTTACACTGCCGTTAAGGATAGACTTATTGCAGGATTTTCCTTGTCCGAGAGTAGAAGAATTCAAACTTTACTCCAGGACCTTGCATTGGGGGATTCTAAGCCGTCTGCCTTGTTGCGACATATGCGAGAATTGGCAGGATCTAATTTTTCAAATGAGGTTATTAAATCTATTTGGCTATCTCATTTACCCTCATCTATTCAGTCTATTTTAAGTGTTAGTACGGAAGGTTTAGACACTTTATCAACTTTGGCCGATAAGGTTTCTGAAGTAACTAGTTTTTCTGCAACTTCAAGTTGTAATGAAGTTGCAATTAGAGATTCACTTATGGGAAAAATAGCTCAAATGTCTACGGATTTGGCAGAGTTGAAGAACGAAATTAAGTCTATGCGTAGATATCGAAGTCTATCCCGTAGTCGTTTGCGTTCCAATTCAAATGGCTCGCACTTCTAAAGGTGAAGCAGAGAGCCAAACTGGCATAACAAATCTTTGTTGGTATCATAGGAAGAATGCCGAAAAAGTACACAAATGTATTGAGCCTTGCAATTTTAATTTAAACTGATGAACTCTACTATTAGTGTGGTGGTTAATAGTAGTGATAATTTAAAATTTAGCCACCGACTTTTTGTTACTGATCGCAAAACTAGGTTACTGTTTTTGGTCGATAGCGGATCTAATGTAAGTTTATTGCCTATAACATTTAAAGGTTGCAGGCCAACATCAAATTATGTTTTGCATGCTGCTAACGGCACTGCTATTAAAACATTTGGTGTTAAACTTATGTCGCTTGATTTTGGTTTACATCAAAAATTTGATTTTACATTTATAATTGCGAATGTTTCAAAACCAATTTTGGGCGCAGATTTCTTGAGACATTTTGAGTTGTTAATCGATCTTAAAAATAGAAAACTAATTGATACGAAAACTTCTTTAGCTCATCAAGGCTGAATCTTTCCTTCCTCAATCCAAAGTGTTAAAACAATTTTTGGCAATACTAAATATCACGACTTAATTCAAGAATTTTCGGAAATTACCCGAGTTAGACCTAATTATCTTAAAATTAAGCACGATACAGTGCATTATATTAACACGATTGGTCCTCCGGTTGCTTCAAAAGTTCGCAGATTGAATTCTGTTAAACTTCAAGCTGCCAAATCCGATTTTGATTTCATGCTGCAACACGGTATTTGTAGGCCATCCAAAAGTCCTTGGGCCAGCGCCCTACACATGGTTCCAAAAAGTAACTCTGATTGGCGACCTACCGGCGATTACAGAGCTTTAAACGCCTGTACTCGACCTGATAAATATCCTTTACCAAATTTGCAGGATTTTTCTCAAAATTTATTTGGCAAGAAAGTATTTAGTATAATTGATTTTGTTAAAGCATACAATCAAATCCCTGTAGCAGAACAAGATATTGAGAAAACTGCAGTAATAACACCCTTTGGGTTATTTGAATTTTTGTATCTGCCTTACGGGTTGTGTAATGCACCTCAAACCTTCCAACGTTTTATTAATGAAGTTTTATATGGTTTAGATTTTGTATTTGCTTACATTGATGACATTCTCGTGGCAAGTGCAAACGAGACTGAACATTTGTATCACTTACGTTTAATATTTGAACGTTTAAAACAGTATGGTTTAACAATTAATGCTTCTAAATGTATTTTTGGATCTTTTGAAGTACCCTTCCTTGGACATTTAGTGAATGAGCATGGTATTAAACCCTTACCACATAAAGTAGATGCAAATGTAAATTATTCTAAACCCAAAACTCTCAAAGATTTACGCAGGTTTCTTGGGTGTTTAAATTTCTATAGGAGATTTATTCCCAAAGCAGCAGAATTGCATGCCCCGTTAAACTCTTTACTTGGGGGTAGTAAAAAAAGCGATAGTAAAACTATTAACTGGACTGCAGAGTTAGAAAATTCTTTCGAAAAATGCAAAGAAAGTATCGTAAACATTACTCAGTTATCTCACCCGGCACCTGATTGCCAGTTAGTGCTGTTTACGGACGCTAGTGACATTGCAGTAGCTGGCGCTTTACATGAAAAAACTGCGTCTGGTTATATACCTTTATCATTTTTCTCCAAAAAGTTAAATAATGCCCAAGTTAAATATTCTGTGTATGACAAAGAACTTTTGGCGATTTATTTGTCAATAATTCATTTTCGTTATATGTTGGAAGGAAGGGTATTTCATGTTATAACTGATCATAAACCTTTGACACACGCCTTTGCCCAAAGTTTTGAAAAGTGTTCTCCAAGACGTTTACGTCAATTAGAATTTATATCACAGTTTACTTGTGACTTACGATATTTAGCAGGGGCAGAAAACTTAGTGGCAGACGCTTTGTCAAGGGTAGAAGAAATTGCTTTTCCTGACAAAATTGATTATGTGCAAGTTGCAGCTGACTGATGAGGAATTGCAGGTATATTTAAAAAATCCAGATGTTACTAATCTTAAATTTAAATTAATTGTTTTGCCTAATTCTGATGTAAATTTGTATTTTGATGTTTCCCAACCTAGTGCTCGTTTGTATGTACCCATGAAATTTCGAAAAATGATTTTCGATTCTGTACATAATCTTGCACACACCAGTGCCCGATCTACTGTAAGACAGTTATGTAGTACATATGTTAGGTCATCAATTCGAAAAGACATTGTTCAGTGGTGCTCCTGTTACAATTTCAAATGATCAGGGAAGACAACTGGATTCCTTCACTTTCAAGAAATTAGCACAAATTCTGGGTGTTGAAATTATACGTACAACTGCATATAATCCTAAGGCCAATGGGATGATTGAACGTGTTCATAGAACATTAAAAGCAGCCCTTATGTGTTATACTACAGATTCTTGGCTTGATAATTTACCATTAGTTCTCCTGGGTTTGAGGACTGCTGTTCGAAAAGATTGGAACTTCTCTTCTGCGGAGTTAGTCTATGGGCAAACATTGAGAGTTCCCGGAGAGTTCTTTACTAACTCGGGAAATGACATCTCGCAGTCTGAATTGATTTCTCAGTTGCGTAAAGCATTTAGTGAGGTCAAGCCTGTAGCTTCTGTTTGGCATAACAGACGAGTCGTTTATGTGCCTAAGGATCTTCAGACTTGTACGCATGTGTTCGTGCGGCATGACGCCGTACGGAGACCATTACAACCTCCGTATGATGGCCCATATTTAGTTCTTAAGGGAAATGCTAAAATTTATCTTTTGCAGATCTCCACAAAGAAAAAGTGGATTTCCATCGACAGGTTGAAACCAGCGTATTTGCGAGTGGACGAGACCCATTCTTTAAACCACGGAGAGTCTCCTGGCCAGTCTGACCATTCTTCAACTACAACTTCAGAGTCTCCTTTGGCAGAAAAAATACCGGATTCAAGGACGTTACTCGGTATGGAAGAAGAGTTCGTTTCAGAATCTGACGACTATGAAACTCCGGTGGGGAGTGATGTGGCGCCAGACATTGCGCGTAGTCGCCAAACGATGATGGAAATAAGATCGGCAACCTTGTACCTTTCATTATATAAGAAGCTTCGAACTTTGTTCAGTGCACACTCTCACACTTTTAGTTTTCTGTTTGTTATCTCGTTATGTTTTAGTTGTTAATAAATGTTTAATTGATGTTGTTATAGTTGTTCTCAACTTAATATGAGAGGGTTCCTCCCCCTCAACTTATTGGTAAGCCAATTTTTGTTCGTTTTAGATGCATTATTCCAGCGTTTGTTGTTAAAAAATAAATTACGTGTATATTTCTGATTCTTATGCCACGAGAACTTATCTATAACAGTGTGTATCAACAATCATCGCTTAGAAGCAGGGTTGCAAAAAACCTGGGTTTTTCCAGAAAAACCCTACCCGGGTGGGTTTTATTGGTCTTTTTTTTTTGGGGGGCGGGGTTCAAAAGAGAGGGAAGGGATAAGTACCTTATTTTAAAAAAGTTTATATAGATATTAATAAGGTTTAATTTTATGAATTGACTTAACATATAGGTAATTAAAGTGTAATTAATACAAAAGCCTGAAAAAGTTTCTTCCGACATCACGATACAAAATGTTATACGTAATCACATATTTATATGAAACTTATTTTAACACTGGATTACTTTTTATTTATATTTTAATCTTAAAAAATATTTGAGGAATTCTTTTTTTTGGCATAGAAAGCGAATTAAAGGCACTGATTAATCAATGGCCTTACAGTCAAATCTAGCAAGCATGATGACTCCCCAGATTTTTGTTAGTTTTTCACCATTGGTTCATTTTTTTAGGCTAGACTACATATATATTTCAATAGAATAGCTCTTTAATATAACAGAGGATAAAAAAGAAATCAATTTGAGAAAACCCCCCTTTAGGGTGGGTTTTACTGGGTAGGTGGGTTTTCTTGCAACCCTGATTCACTGGTTATGGTATGTTTAGTGTTAACATGCCAAAATACAAAATATTGCAAAAAATCCAAAATGACTCATAATCCATATAACACATTGGATTAGTCAGATGTTTCTTACTTTATTATGAGATCATATAAATATTTCTTGTAATGTAAATTATTATGTAAATATTTATTATACATATTAGTACATTTCATTCATCCACCCTTCCATCTTAATTTTTCTTCATGGATTGTTTATGACAGCATGATCGCGAATAATCTTGTAAAATTTAGTTCATGAAGATAGAAATTCAATCATCATCAATGGCTGGACAGCCGAGGGTGGGCCTTGGCCTTCTCAAAAAGTTTTTTTCCGGGCTTACCTATTTCCTGCTAGTCTTTTTCAGTTTTTAAGACCAAATGGTCTTTTTCTAGGACAGGGGTGGCGAACCATTATGTATCAACGTGCCATTTTTTCTGAAAAAATGTTTAATGAGATCATAAATGTGCCGTCAAATAATTTTGACTTCGTGGTTATTGGGAAAATAATAATGCTAAATACTATCAATTCAAAACTTTTTATTTACTACGAAAAAAAAAAGCATCTCAGTTATACACGTAAATCAATTTAAAGTAACATCAGTTAGACTTCTGTTGTTGTAGATTAGATGATAAATAACTTATATTAGGGTTCTAAGATGTTGGTTTAAGCAGAATGCATGCTGAACTGGAGTCGTCCGGCAAATGGTTTCTAAGAGATTCTTTAATGTTATTCATCTCTGAAAATAATGATTCGCAGGCATAGGTAGATGAAAATATGGTCAAAATAGCTCCTTCAAACAGTTAAATGTGTTGTGTCTGGTAACGAATTCTATGTTTCCAAAATTTTGTTATTGGCATTTTTACTTATATTGCTTGTCAATCTTTTTGTTTCAATTAATTCCAACTCTTTTCGTGTTTCAATAAATTTTTGAATCGATATTGAACTAGACTGGGAATCAATCAGCTGCATTTCAATTTCCAACCAATCTAATTGGGACAAATTCAATTTATCAAATGAAGTCACATCGGGGTACATAATAAACTTGAGTGGTTCCGATAATTCTTCTAACTGACAAAATATCGTTGAAACTTCATTGATTGAAGAATCAATTGCAGAAATGAATTCTTCAGTGACAGTTTCTTAGCCTGGTTTTTCATGTATATCTAAATCGTTGATATTTTCTTTTCATTTTTGGAAAATACTTGCGTTTCTGGTAATAATATCGTTCCTGAAAACATGCAGTTTAGCGTCAAAAGCGCGAATGAGATCTATCATGACGATAATTGCTTTATTTGTTCCTTGAAGCGTCACATTCATTTCATAAAGCCTGCGAAGAAATGAGGTTGACTATTTTTGTGAGTACCGCCATTACATTATCAAGAGATGTTAAATCACTCTTAGCGCACAAGGCTGGTTGGTGAATGGTGCAGTGGAATTCAAAAATCGAAAGTCATACGTCTGTTTGAAATAAACTTATGAAACCATATTTTTTGTCCACGATACTTGGAGTACCATCAGTTGTTACTGAAACAATTTTTTTCAAATCAATTTCTTTGTCAATAAGCGAATTTTTAGCAGCCGTACAAATATCAATGCCCTTTGTAGTTGTTAGCAACGATGTTATCGCAATAAATTCTTCTTTAATGACGTTTCCTACACAATATCGAGCATAAACAGCTAAACGTGCAGATTTAGTGACGTCTGTGTTATCGTCAAGACATAGCGATAAAAGAATAGCGGAATTAATGACAATTTTTTGTTGATCTCTTACATTTCCGACCAGTTTAGATTCTTTATTTTACTGTGTTTCTGGATAGAGGAGTATATTTGATGAGGTGAATTATCGTATCTTTATTATTTAAATCATCAAAAAGTGATGGCACGCATGCTATCCAGGCTTCCTACAAAATATCTTCCTTTTGAAAAGGTTTACTATGCCAAGCAATGACATTTGCAGCCGAGTATCTTGCCGCACTCGTATGACAATTTTTGCTAACATATTTAATCATAGACGTCGACTGCTTATTTCTGTCTTTCATTGCACTTACAATAAAAATTTTGTGATTGGTGACGTGCCCAAAATATTGTGTCGCGTGCCATTGGTTCGCCATCCCTGTTCTAAGCCATCTATCTATCTCAAATTCGGCTTGCCTCTTTTTCTCATCCTATTTTACATCCTCAGATTTCCACGCATTCTGATCTCTATAACAATGTCTGTGCCTGACATTTTGCTTAAAAACACAAATGATATCAATTTGGCATTTAACTTTTGTAGGCTAGATAACAATTATATCATTGATTAAAATATATTATACAATCTAATGTAACAAAAACGACATAAAATTACCAAAAAAAGATTAATCACTAAAACTTAATAAATCATTAAAACTTAAAAATAAAAATTAATATGATAAATGTCTTGATGTCTTAAAAATTAAGCAAAAATTTGCCACTTTTAAAAAATTTCAAAATCTTATTGGTTATTAGGAAAAAAAAACTAAATACAATAATATAATTTTTAATTATTACGACGGTCATCCAGAAAGTAAGTTTCCCTATTTTTTTTAAAAAAAGAACTCCCACTTTGAGGAACATATTTATTGGCAACAAGTACAGCAATGTTTCAGCTATTTTTCAACATAGTCACCACCAGAATTGAGACACTTGTCGTATCGTGGGATAAATTTTTGTATCCGTTGTCGTAGAACTCTGCTGCCTGAGAATGGAACCAGTGTGTGAGGAAAAACATGACACCCGATCACAAAATTCAACGCTTAGGACGCTGTCGGTATGGAAAGTGACGTGCACGGTGTTCTGGGACAGGAAGGGCATTCTGCTCATTGACTTCCATCCACGTGATGAAACAGCAAACGCTGACCGTTACTGTGAAACACTGTGGAAATTGTGACGCGCCATTCAAAACAAGAGGCGTGAAATGCTCACTGCAGGTGTTGTGCTCCTCTATGACAATGATCTTGTTCCCAGCGATTTTCACGTTTTCTTACACCTCAAGAAATTCCTGTCCTCCGGCGAGAGTTTTGGCAACGACGAAGAGCTGAAGTCGTCTGTCACACGCTGGTTCCATTCACAGACGGCAGAGCTCTATGACAGAGGGATACAAAAGTTGATCCCACGATACAACAAGTGTCTCAATTCAGGTGGCGGATATGTTGAAAAATAGCTGAAACATTGCTGTACTTGTTGCCAATAAATAGGTTCCTGAAAGTGTGGGTTATTTTCTTAAAAAAATAGGGAGACTTACTTTCTGGATGCACCTTGTAGTTTGAAAGAAATTTTTAGTATTTGTTTGAAAATCTTATCATTTACTTAAGAAAAATAGTAAGAAAATGAAAACTTTATATATATATATATATATATATATATATATATATATATATATATATTACTAAAATATAAATGTAATTTCTAAGTTTTAAACAATATTTAAATATAAATATTATTATATAAAAATTTTTTTTAAAAAAATGTTTTGAACTCCTCACAAAAAAAAAATATAATAAATTTAAGATTTTAATTTTTCAATAGTAAAGATAACAAACAGTATTATAATTTTATTCAAAATTGATACAAATTTAATAGTAAGAAAAATTTACAAACAGGAAAAATTAAGTTAGAAAAACATAAAATTTTGAAATCAGAAAAATCTACATTAAATCAATGAAATGGCAATATATTATTTGCAATATACAATATCTGCTTTAACAAGATAAAATTATTAAATTACAGAATAATTAACTAATGATTTTAATTTAATTGGAAATATTTTAAATTGCGCAAAATAAAAGGAAACGTAAGAGAATGGAGGGAAAAAAGATTTAATTTAATAACAAATTGAAAAAAATGAATACTGATCTAACATTATTTAATACTAATTAAAAGTAAAACAATGTAGTGTATCTACCAATACAAAAATGTAGTTCCAATTCACTAGTATTTGAAGACTCGATTCTATGTTGGGGTACCTTTTCATAGATGAAGGTTGACTTTGTCCCCACAAACAATTTTATGTGCCTGAAATTTTTTTTTATAGCTAAAATTGAAAGCAGTACAAAATTTTTGATTTAACGTTTTAAAAAAAAATTTTTAAAAACTGTGCAAGATGCGAGTATTTATGCTAGTTCTTTTAAATTGCGCATGCATAGAATAGCTAATTTTGCAGGGAATCTTATTCGGCCACTAATGATAAAAGCTATATATTTCAAAAATTTAAAAAGTTTCAAGCAATTTAAGTCGTTATTGCAATTTCAAGTAATGCAAGCAATGAAGTAGTTTTTGTACTTTTTAAAAGAAACTTCAAAACGAGCCCTTAGTGAGCCCTCTGTTTATCTCCATATATTTAGTTTCATCACCATTGATGGTTAGTCCCATTTCACAAGCTGCTACTTCAAGAGCTTTGAAGTTCTCCACAACTGATTGTTTTGGGAACGTGTACCGACAGTGGGTACAAGTTTTAAACAAAAGAGAGAATGATATTGGGTTCAAGCACGGTTTAAAATATAGTGGGTTTGAGTTCCAATGTAAAGATAGAGGGTTCAAAGTTTTAAACAAAAGAGATTGGATTATGAAAATTAATGAAAGGATAGTGGGCTCAAGCACTGATTAAAAGAGAGTTGGTTAGAGTACCAATGTAAAAGAGCGTGATTATAAAATTGATCAAATGATAGTGTTTTCACGCACCGATTAAACTAAAGTGGGTTCGAGTACCAAGAAAAACATAGTGGGTTTCATTTTTAAAAAAATGAGAGTGGATTATAAAAATTAATGAAAGGATAGTGGACTTAAGCACCAATTAAAGGAGGGGTTTGAGTACCGTTGTTAAGATAGTGGGTTCAAGTTTTAAACGAGAGTAGATTATAAAAATTGATCAAATCATTGTGAGTTCGAGCACCGATTAAATTATAGCGGGTATGAGCACTGATGTTAGGATAGTGGGTTCAAGAACCGGTGAAAAAAGAGTGGGCTTGAGAACCAATAAAAAGATAGTGGGTTCAAGTTTTAAACTTGTCCTTATACAAGCAAGCCTGCTTTAAGTAAAGGGTTTGCTTCTTTCTTTTCAGTGGTGCCATCTATGACCAAGAATACGATCTCAGCCACATGCACACGCCACATCCTGTTTTAAAGGACGGACCCATTCATACATCCATTCACCGATCATCATTTTATCCTGAACCAGGAAATGATCAATCTCCAATTCAGTACCCCACATAGGTATTGGTTTGTTATGGGAACTTAGATTACTTTGTGACCCGACAGATTTAATGTGCACCTGCCACCATTCACTACATGGGGAGTCTTTGGCAGGCGAGGATCGAACTCACCACCTCTTGGATATGAGCCTAATGTTTTACCAACCGGGATTGTTAAATAGATACAATCGTCATAAAGACTTGATAAGGTTAAAATTACATTTATTATTTAAAATAAAATTTTAAAAAAAAAACATTGATTAAAAAATGTTTCCCCAATTTAAGATAAGTTTCGGCATTTTGTTAAAAATTGTAATTGTGTTAAATTTTTCTTTGGTCAAAAGATAAAATATTTTTCCCCAATAATGTCGAAAAAAGTTTTTTTAAGAAAGAGAAATACAGTTTGTATTGTTCCTACACAATTTCGTTAAAAGTAAATTAATATTTCGTAACGCTTCTCAGACTGTCACCTTAAACAATTCTGTGAGAATCGTAATGTAATCAATTCAATGTGTTAAATTATTTAAAATAAAATGATAAAGAGTTTGTGGGGCATGTTGTTTTCTACTATGTCAATCTTCATCCATGAAAAGGGATCCCGACATAGAATCGAGTTAACATGTCATATATACTAGGGAATTGGAATTGTAATTTTCTAGTAGTAGTCACACTACAGTACTCCACCACCAGAATTATAGCTGTGATAGAATTCGATTAACGGATACCACTAGCTGATTCATTGCTGTTTTGTGAGAAGCTGGGAGTACTGTATTAAGATCACTGTACTGCTGATTGTGATAGTTGTATTAAGTTCACAATCGTGGTCGCTCCTGTGTTGCC
This sequence comes from Parasteatoda lunata, assembly GCA_949128135.1. Lineage (NCBI taxonomy): Eukaryota > Metazoa > Arthropoda > Arachnida > Araneae > Theridiidae > Parasteatoda > Parasteatoda lunata. The sequence continues at coordinate 4,924,825 of OX421975.1, forward strand.
TTAAGCAGTCGAGTGTGATACGCTTTATGTGATCAAGACTGATTAGCTACAGCATGAGGAAATGGATAATGTCACAGTCACAAGTCAACTGTTCAATGTGAACCAACCATCAAAGAAGGCGTGTTCATATGGAAATGGGAGGTTTTGTTGAGGTAGGCGTGTTCACATGAAGTCCGAAGGTCACCAATGTGGGGAGTGTTGTTTTCAACTATGTCAACCTTCATCTATGAAAAGGTACCCCAACATAGAATCGAGTTAACGTGTCTTATATGACAGGGAATTGGAATTGTAATTTCGCAGTGGTAGTCACACTACACAGATGAATAAACATTTTTTAAATGTCTGGATTTGTTATAAGTTTTTTAGATGACCATGTCTTCTTTTCTAGAATGAAATTGTGATATAATTCACAAAACACTATAAATTTTTAAATATTTATCTTTTGAACACTTTTCTGGCAAACTAAAAATTCACACTCCATTTTTGATACACATATTTCAACATTAAATCATAATTAAAATTCATTTACACATATGGTAATATAGAAGTCCCCACAATATTTAACGCAAAATAACAATTTGAAGTAAATTTAGCTTGAATAATTTTGCCTTCGTTAACAAATTTCACAGCTTGATTATCAGGTCTTGTGTTCATACATTTGAATTACTTGTACATAGTCAGGGGTCTGTCCAGGGTAAATTTACTACCATTTAGCAGTACCTTCACAAATTCAACTTTAGGAAAAACGGTAAATAAAATGCATGTTTTTATTAAATTCAAGTTGAAATTTAACTACAATGATTTTTATAGATTTTAAAATTTGGATATAACTTTTAGTCCATTATTTCACAATAGTAAATTTTTTTTTGAATATATGGGGAAAAATATATAGAAATTTACCAAGTCATAAATGATTTTTTTTCGTAGAGACAATTTTTGAAAATATTTGCTTACTTTAAAAATTATATTAAAAAATCAACACAAAAATATTATAATTTTTACAAATTATGTCTAAATATTCATAAAATAGGTTCCTCTTAATAAAAAAGAAACCTAGACAGACCCCTGATGGTGGTAGACAAAATCATTCTAAATCAAGTTTATTTAATCAATAATAAAATGTTAAAGCATTAAATTTACTACTACTTTAAGTGTGCAAAAAAAAAAATCCTGATAAATCAGAATTTCAAGATATTAAAGAAATAAAAAATTATGCAAATTGGATAATTCTTATTTAAACAATTCTGTATAATTGAATTAAGCATTACAATATTACCTAAGAGCGAACATTTTTACTTCATATAAGACTTTGGGAAACTTGACCTGTTTTCTTTCCAATAAAATTTTAACACCAGCATCACTAAACAATTGTCTTAGGTTTCGAGCCGGGCGGGTGACTGAACCGTCTTTGTGATCAGTGTCAACATCGCAGGAGGAAACATTATCTTTAATCACTATAATTCCATTCTTTTTCAGTCCTTTCTGACACCTCTTCAGGAAAGATATTAAATCATCATCAGTTAAATGTCCAATCACCCACTGAATCCAAATAACATCATAATAATTTTCATCCGGCACAAAGTCTTGAAGACCTAAAATAAAACAATCTTTTTTTTAAACAAAAATTATAAGACACTTTGCGTAATAGTAAAAAACACCAAAATATAAAAACAATTAACCCATCGACATACGAAAACGTCTGGGAGACGTCATTTGTTTCTTATGTCAAAACAATAATTGACGTCTTCAGGGAGATGCCAACTTTATCTGGACAGCAAAATAAATATTTTAAAGTGGTAGTTTATCAATTGTGATTATTGGTTTAATAAATTCAATTTACTAGATTTTATCCACCATTATTTTTAAATAATTCGTAGTCTAAATAATTCGTAAAATAGTCCTATTTCAAACCTAAGCACACAACTTCTGAATATCTTTAACCAAACTGAAATTTGAAAACAAACTTCGCCCTTATTTAATGTGCTGTAAGAAAAAAAAAAAAAAAAAAAAAGGAAAGCAAGAAACTCTTTTTTTTCTCCTCTTTTCCTGGACTTTTTACAAAATCATTGGAGTACAGAGAGAGATATCAATTTTTAGACATTTGTCGTGCTGTCTTGATAGAAAATGTCTTGTGTTTTTATGGCTTCCGGAGTTGGTACCTCCTGAAGACCTCAGCTTCAGTTGTCGTTTTTATATTTTTTTGTTATTTTCTTCTTTAAAATTTTCTATTGGTTCAAATTTTTTTATAGAATTTCTGCTGCATTGCACAACTTTCCTTTGGAATTGTAGTAATTTAACTGCTTTACACAAGATTTTTGCTTTCTCTTCTTATTAATAGAAGGAAGTAGATAATTACAGTAACTGCTGATACAGAATCTATCAGTGATTTTTTTTTTTTTGCATGGTTGCGACTCAAATCTGGAAAAATCTCAGTATGCATAGAAGAACTTAAAATTCCCTGTTATTTTAGATGATTCCCTGTATTTTCTAGGATTTTACTGTTCTCCCTGTAGAGGAGCAATCCTGTATAATCATCTGACAGATTACCAAAGGAATTACGTATTAAATATAAAAAATATTATTAGTTTTTGTTTATTTAAAAATAATTTTAAATGGCAAGAAAATTAATGCTATTTTTATTCATACATAGTCTAAAAACTGTTTTAATATCTGATATTTATCAGGGTTGCGACTCAAATCTGGGAAAAAAATTTCCTGTTTTTTCCTTGTACATATTATACACAATATATATTAAGAGGAAACACAACAATTACTGTGCTCTTGTATGAGCTGTATTGGGATAACTATACTATAGTTATAATCGCTGAAAAACTTAAGGAAAAAAGGAACAGTAGAACATACTTAAAACAAATAATGCTATAGTAAATGAAATAGTTTAATATACAGGGTTGACACTCAAATCAGGAAAAAAAAATTCCTTGTACGTATTATACACAATGTATTAAGAGGCAACAACAATTACTGAACTCTGCTCTTGTGTGAGCCATATTGGGCTAACTATAGTTATTAGTTTAAATTGCTGGAAAAACAGCTGAACATACCAAAATAATGCTATAGTAAATGAAACAGTTTAGTATAGTTGAAATATCATGGTTAAATATGCCATAGTTCACGCTTTGAGTGGTCACCTTTTCTTTAAAAGACAAAAATAAGAAACAAAATTCCTTGTATTTTCTAGGTTTTCCCTGTTAAATGGCAACCCTGATATAACTGAAATATCATCCTTAAATATTCTATAGATTGCACTTAGAGTGGTCACCATTTTTTAGAAGACGAAAATAAAAACTAAATTCCTTGTATTTTCCCAGTTTGAGAAGAAAAACTCAAAATTCCTGTAAATTTTGACGATATTCAAATTCCCTGTATTTTCCAGGTTTTCCCTATGGAATGGCAACCCTGTTTTAGATAGTGGACCACAAGAATCAGAAACTATCATGTTCACCTTTTTATAAAAAATTTCATTTTAAATGTAATAAAACAATATTTGAATACCATTTGATGATAAAACAAATTTAAATTTATTTGCAAAGAATCTAAACCATTTCTTTTAATCACTTGAAATTTGTTCCATTACAATTACAGTTTTTGTTCGTTAAATATCCATAATGTGCAGTATAGATATTACTAGAGTGCCAAGAGTAAAAGAGTGTGGACAAGGGAGAAGCGATTCCTGATAGGTGGAAAGAAAAACTTTACCGCCGGAGGCGAGTGTGGAAAATTCGCCATTGGAATTACACAGAGTGAAAATTATCTGCCTCAAAAAATTTACGTTCTGAATTAATAAAGGCATGTAATAAGTTCATTACTTACTTTTTTTTCAATAAGAAACTTCACAGTTACAGTAAATGTAAAAATTATGGCTGAAAATTTTGATAGTTATTAGTTATTTGAATTTATCCTTATTATTACTTACTTGCATGTATATAAAGTTTTGTTTATCTCATTGTAAAGAGAACAAGGTGATGAAATGATTACATAAGAATAAATGTATTTACTTTTAATAAACATAATTTCTATCTTAATTACTTATAAATTTTAAGATTTGAGTATCTTTTTATCAAAATTTCAGAAGTGCAGAGTTTGGCGATATTACTTTGAAATGTTGGCGCGTTACAATGTTCGCCAAGTAGCATTTGTTTACTTTTCGTTACTAACTTGATAAAATGCTAGTTTGTTTTAAATTTCAACTAATTATCGAAAAATTTTTTTACAATTTGTTGAAATAAGCAATACTTTTTTAGGTGAATATGCGATAATTTTTTCCTGAAAAAGTAATAAATAATAATAAATTATGTCATTTGTTTTATTAATTATTATTTCTGAAATGAATAACATAATCATTATTAATTTTTATATATTATTTAAGGCATTCATTTAAAGCTGAAGTCTTTTCATAAGTCTTTTTTTTTTTTTTTTCATTGACGTAAATTTTTTAACAATGTGAGATGATAATTTTTCTTACGTTTCTTAAAAAATCTGTAATATCATGTGCTTTCGAATCTTAAAGTTTATATTATTGATACTTTAGTATATACTCTTAGAATAACAGAATCTTCAGAATAACACCAAATGAGCGAGTGGCGCCAATTTCGGTGTATCCTCTGGCAACTCCTTGGACAAAAATATGAGGGCAGCGCATGCGCTCTTGGATATTGTCATCACTCTTTTCAATACAGGCACTCTAAATATTACAATACAGCAAAAAAAAATAATAAATAAATAAATAAATCAGACAAAGTTATTGCATCATTGAAATAAATTTCTTTTCAATTTGTTTACTCGTGTCTTTTTCTCTATTACTTTAATTATTAAAGATTTGATTATGTATCTCTGGGTTTAGATTTTTTTTTTTGTGAGCCTATTTTAAACTCTCTCCACGGCGCCACGACCCACAAATCTCGACCTTCCTCATAACAAGAGCTTTTCAATCCTCAGCTTTAGTTTCGTTTTTATTTTTGTATGATGATTCTTAGGTCTTGCTCATGGTTTCCTGAACGTTTCTTTTACGAACTTTTTAAAAGTGCTATGCACCAAGTATTAGTATAAGTCTACTCTTATTATTTGCTATATTTTGTTTATTTTCAATAATGTTAGATTGAAAATTGTTTGTTTCTTTCCACACCCTGTATACAAAATATGAGTTGAACAATGAGAAATTACCAGAATTAAATTTCCTTGTGACTCTGTTTGCGTCTTGGTCTAGATAATCATCAGCAGCATCTAAGAAAGTTTTATTCTGTTCCACCATATCAACATTCTGGAAATGCTTGAGAAGAAAATGTTTTGTCACTCTACCTATGCCACACCCACAATCCAGCGCTTGATTTGTTCCAAGTGGATTCTCCTTATCCTTCAATTAACAAAAGATATTAGTTCCGTAGTTTTGGAATCTAAAATATTACAATCAAACCCACAGAGTATACATAAATGTGCGAACAGAGTTTGCGGAAAATTTTTTCCCCATCGTGGAATTTTTTAAAATTCCCACTAAATTTCATTAAAAAACAAATTCCCTGACTTTTTCAGGTATATCAGGTAAATTTTAATGAAAATTAATACCATATTTTTATTATACTATGAAATTTTTCATCAGAAAATTTTGATTCTTTTATTTGTAATGCCAAGTATTAGATTTTCTATGTAAAATAAATATCATTATATGAGGAAGGAAGCATTTCAGTTTATTTAAAATGCGAAATTTTTACAATAATTATTGTAAGATATATTAGAATTATTTAACTCGAATCTCAACAACTGAGTACTGTTACTGACAAATTTTAAGATTGGTTTTTTCCCAGGTATGATGAAGGAATTTTCCAGGTTTTTGTAAAACACCTAAGATTATAGAAATAAGGATGAGGTGATGTTTTATCATCTGAACAAGATTGGAGAGGAAGACAGTTTTAATTTTCTAACCAATGATTTAATTGTATGTTTTTAAAAATTAATAGCAAAAGAAAAATTAAAAATAATTATGAGGATATTTCCATATCGGTACCTATTAATAAAAATTAAAAAAAAACTGTCAAGTTTTCTTTTAAAAAAAGAGAGTTTATTAGACTAGCAAATAATTTCTAAAAAAATATGTAACGTTTTACTTAGCGAGTTTTGAATTTGTAATATACCATGGAGTTTTTTTTATTTTATAGCTCACATGTTACTGCACAGTTATAGTCGATCGAAACTCAAAATTTTTTCGATGGTCAACACGCTCTTTTCCAGAAATCTTATCATAATTATGAAAATAGTCTAATTGGTCACGAAAGAGATATTTATCCTTATTTTAAGATACAACACAACCTTCATTAGGAGATATTATGCCAGGAGAATTAAGCTATATCTTATTTTAATTGTTATAACTAAGCAGTGAGTGAAATAAGCCATTTACTTGAATAAAAACAGAGATAAATCGGGAAGAGGCTTGTACATCAGCTTTCAGTACACTAGTATGCCCACCAAGCATACCATCTAAAGTTGGAGGTATGTTTTCCCAATAGCTTTTCCCTTTAGCATAGTAATCTGCAGCATCTGCTTGCTCTGTATATGTCACAGACATTTTTTTTTTTACTGAACTTTCTTTATTTTCTTATATATTTTTGGCTCTCCAGCGGCTAATTTTATTTACTTTTTTAAGTTGCACAATGAGACGTTATCAGCAGCTAACTTTTGGACATTTTAAGTCTGAAAATAATTATATTTAATAACCTAGGGTCTCTATCTTCATAGGAATTGGTAACTAGTTTTAAACCAGAGTTTCTACTACAGAATGGCAACAAGGAGATGATAACGCTGGATCAATAGGCTTTCCACATTGTGATTGGCTTTTGAAGATCCCTCATGGTTGCAAGAATTTGGAAAGTTATCGCTTTTATTGTGAATTAAAATAAAAATTCAAATAATTTTGTGCATGCACGATTTTGTTTGCGTGCTTGGTGTGTTGCCACAATTGATTCATTGATTAATTGTGTTTACATTTATTTTGTAAACAACTACTACCTAAGAGGAGATTTGTGCCTAAAAAATGAAATTGGACTAAAATGATTTCGTATTTTTAAATATTTAAAAATATAACAATAAAAATTTATGTTTTCTTTGCCATGTTTATTATTTGTTTTTAAATAAAATTATATCTTTTTGATATTAAGAGTATGTTAACGGGTGGTCTTAATACTTTTAAATTATCAAATATTCTCTTTTTTAAAAGCTTAGCTGCAATATTTATATAATTTTCTTACGTTCTGTTGTACGGAAAAGGAAATTTGTATTTTAATTAAAATAATAGTTATGCCATGTGAAGTCTTATCTTCCTATGCATCTTTCCTAACCTTTGTACTTAATTATTAAGCATTGTAATTGTAACATAGAAAATAATTCTTCAATGAAGTTTAAATTGATGTTTAAGTGTTTATATATTATGTTAATTTGACTTTGAAAGTGTTTCTACTTATAACATTTTATAAATGAATTTGTAACGTGCAGTTTTAATAACATGCGTTGAAGAGTTAATAATAAAACTATGGTATAATTTTTTTTTATTTACATGTATAGTCTGTGCTATGGTTCTTTGTCACGCTGTTTTCTTTGATGCCTCATGCCCTCTTGTTTGTACTTATATAGAAGTACTTTTTTTTTACAAAAAAAAATAATATTTTTTGAGTTTTGGAACTCCAATTTTTTTTTTTGAATTAGGGACTTCAGCTTTTTTATTTTACTTATTTTTTCTTTTCTTATTTACCCCTTGACTATCCTTGGGTTGCAACCAGTAAACACTATGCCTATACTTATCCTTGTGATTCATGAATTGAATGAAAAGGCATTACCCCATTAATTTAACATTACTTTTCTTTTTTATTATTGATTTTTAGTTGTTTATTTGAAAAAGCTCTGTTTGAACTCTAATGCACCATTGAAAAACATTTTTCCTTAGAGCATGAGTGGTGAGTTTTTCATTGTGTATTACCAGGGTTCGTGATTTTTTTTTTTTAAAAATCAGATTTTTTTTTATTCAAATTCACTGCAAAAACTTTAAATCATGATTAAAAAAACTCTATAAATGTTTAATCAAAATTAAATTAATATCAAAACTATATTATAACAATATTTTAGAAGCTCTAACTTAGTAAAATAATTTTTCATTATAATACATAGCAAACATTTTGAGATAAATGCATGATTGAAATTTAAAGACTAGATGAAATAGAGAATACTTCAGGGGTCTGTCTAGGTTTTTCTGAGAGGTACCTATTTTGTGAAAATTTAGACATCATTTGTGAAAATTATATTAAAAAGTAAACACAAAGATATGGATTTATCGTTTCTTACGAGACACAAAAATAAAATTTCAAGAAAAAGTATTTTGTGAAATTATTCTATCGTTTTTCCTAAAGTTGAATTTGTGAAGGTGCTGCTAAACGGTAGTAAATTTGGCTTGGACAGACTCCTATACTTTAACTATTAAAACAAAGTTTCAATTAACAAACCATAATTTTAATTTAAAATTGTGATTTTTTTCTCTTGATTTTTAAAATGACAAAATAAATGTAGTCATTCATTAAGAAATAAATAAATATTTAATCTATATATTTTTATATCAGAATATTCATTTTTAATCCTATATCAAAATAGATAAGTTAAGCTAAAAAAAAATTTTTTTTAATCTATGTACTCATTGGAATTATTTTTCTCACAAAATTTCTTTATAGAAAATCTGATAATGTCAAAGATAATGTAAATATATTATGAGAAAAAAAAAAAAAAAAAAAAAAAAAAACCTGTTAATTACTCTACTGCTTCAAATAGACTTTAAAAGAGTTTGAAAGGGAAGAATGACACTATGTCAGGAAAAAAGTATCTAAATTCATCAGCCTTTTTTTTTTTTTTCCTTCTAATTTTTGTATATTAGGGTAATTTCTTTTTCATTTACATTTTCCACCAATAAAATATAATGTAGATTTTAATGACATGCTTTTTCAATCAAAAGGTAGAATTTTAATTAACATTATTTGCCTTTTTTTTTTTTTTTTTTTTTTTTTTTGAAAAAAAATCATGTTTATTAATTACTTTCTACAGCTATGCAAGTCTATATTAAGACAGCATTAAATGTTTACTATAATCTGTACTTTCAATCTCAAGAATCAAAAGATTTTTAAAAATGTAATTTCAAATTTGTTGGAATTTAACACACACCAAGAAAGAAAGTAATTTCATTAACTAAAATTAATTAATGTAGCAATTTATTTAAAATAAATTTTAAAACTAAGAAAAGAAAATTATAAAAGTATCAATAATTTAAAACACTGTTTTTTAACTTATAAAATTAATATATTTATAAAAAAAATCAGTTGGTTTAAATCAATGATTTTTTTTTAAAAAAATCATTTGATTTAAATAAACAAACCCTGTGTATTACTAATGAAAATAGTGAGATAACAAATAAACGTAATTCATAATTTTGAATTAAAATTAATGATCTACTGAATAATATCATTAACATCGTGCACAATGAATTTCAATAGTTAACTAGTAATCAATAAATAATGTTTTAATTTTGATTTGCTATGTTTTATAAATGAATAAATTTTATTTGAAGAGAAGTGTACTTAGGATAGGGCTCCAACTGGACTGACTCTTCTCTAGATTAAATTGCATTTATAGTTAAATGACACCTTTGCCAGAATTGAATATACTGCTCCAAACTTAAATGATATTAAGAACTGTAAGTAAGCTCATCAATATTTGCAACAAGCATGATATACCTACTATGAAACACAAGGATGAAAGCAGCAAAATTTTATTTCTTTTTCCCAGATTGCCTTCGACATTCTAAATGCACCTTAATATCGTTTTAATACTAAGTTGTTTTTTTTCGTGAAGTCTATACAACTTTTTGCAATAGCTCAGTCAAAAGGGTAGTCGAAAATCTGAACACAAATGCTATGACACTTCGCATTTTCTTTTGTATCTGTGAAGTTAAATTAAAAAATATTTTAGTAAAATTCATTCTTCCAAAACTAATTTTTTTTAATGCAGTTTTTTTTTAGAATTAAATATTATTTGTATTTTATTCATTAATGATCATAAAAAATAAGTGTATTTTAAAAGGTATAAAACATTTTGTATCATGTTTAACATCATAATTTTTCAACGTAATTTTGAAGAATTAAAGAGACATAGTAAATACAAGAAGTTAAAAAATGGTATTTTTAAATTTTGGCTTATTAAAAAGCTTATTGAAATTTTTAATTTTGATTGTCAAAAGTACCTAATTAATAATCACGTAAAATACTGTATATCATGCCGGTTGTTCTGAAATTACATCTAACACGTTGCAATGGCAGCAAATTGATATTTCAAAGAGAAAAAGAAAGAAGAAAAAAACATTGTTATCGAATTAATTGTTAAGTAGGCGGTGTGATGAATAGAAAACCAGTTTGAAGAACCGATGACTCTTGAACATGTTATGTTTTAATCGCCATCAAAGTTTTGTTTTCTCTAATAATCACAAATTTTAATGTTTTAGTCAATCCCACCTTCATCAGTCATGATTCATTCAATTTTCATAGAATTTTTTTTTTTCCTTGCTTAATTATTAATTTTTGACCATTAATGTGTGTAGTCTTTTTTACTTAAATTTTATCAAGGATTTTAAAAATATACAGTAAGGTTGAATTTTACGGAATGCCCTGTTTAACTTGAAATTTTTTCGATTATTTTAAGCAGTTGACAACCAGTTTACTGTGCAAAGGACTGGAGTTAGATGATTTGAATGCAGTCATCGAACTCCATCCAAACTCAAATATATTATGCAGTTTAAGTAATGATATTTAAGAGATTTAAATCCGACACGCAAAAAAGGAAAAAAATAGGGATATTGCTAAAGCAATTTATTATTGGAGCATGGAGCGCGTGGTTTTTATTTTATTTCATAATCGTTGTTGAAAAGCCGACACAATTTAGGGTTTACGGCCACCAATGTTCAACACCGTCGTCTTGTAATTTTGAACCCAATCTAGAAGACAAAGGAACTTTAGTATCAAGTGTTGGGAGAAATTTCCCTTGCAACTAACCCGCTTTACATGGAGAGGAAAACTACAAAAACTTTCATGTTTAGTCCGACAGCAAGGAGACTGAAACCCATAATCCGTCTATCGTTAAGGATATTTAACGTCCGCAATGTGGTCGGCGCGTGCCGGGTGCGGAATTCGTATCGATCAGCCATCACTGGGATTCGAACCAGGTTCAGCTCATTGGAAGGCGGGCGCTCTATTCCCTTAGCTACCACCACTCCGGAGAGCGAGGTTGAGGCATCCAAACCATGTAAGGGGCTGTTGTGCTTGGGAAGAAGCAGATTGTTCGTCGATGAAACCCTTAACCAAATTTTTAATCGACAGTACTAACTGCTAATGATTTTTATATTTTCGAAACTTTTTGGATAATACGTCTTCCTTTAAAAAAAGTTTAAGCAATACATTAACGCTAGTTTCATGTATAAAATGAATCAATAAAGAAAAAGTGACCACGCTTACACTTAATCGTTCTCATTTTTCTGCTGTATAATCTCATTTTTCTGCTGTATTTTCAATTCGCTTAGGAAGTACTCGATACAGTAAAATACGCAAAAAGTAAAATTAACATCGCTCTCCTGACCAAACTATTGGAACCATATTTTCTTGGTTCCGGCTATTCCAAGTATCTACCCTAGCCTGTTACGTGCCATGAGGCCATATGTTGCCAAAAGTAGTGGGCATTGAATATATATATATATAACGTCGTTGCCTAGAGGAAGGATAAAAACTGGTTTTAGACAGGGAAAGAGGGCGCAATATTTATTTAATAATCATTAGAGAGAGAACAGTTATCGAAGTGGCTCAAAATCGAAGTGCTTCTCAATAAAAGAAAGGGAAAATCTTGCAAAACAGATTGCTGGTCGATGAAACCCTTAACCAAATTTCCAATCGCTAGTACTCACAGCTGATGATTTTCATATCCTTGAACCTTTTTCGATTATACATCTCAATCTAAAAAAGTTTAAGCTATTACATTAACGCTAGTTTCGAGTGCAAACTGAATAAATAATGAAAATGTGACCAAATTTCACTTAATCGTTCTCATTTATCTGCGAACTCATTTTTCTGCTATATAACAAAAATTTTTCTGGAGAGCGTGCATTGCGCCAACGAAGGATGAAGCACAGAAGTACGTTGTAATTCTAAGATTTTAATGACTTTTGCAGTGCCGTTATTGCGTCTAAATGGGCTAACCACTTACCATCCGATGATGGACTGTTACGACTAGAGCAGATTCTAAGAATTCTGTTAATAGGTATTCCGCCGATGGGTAGAACTGAAGGGGGAATAAATAACGAGTTAAGTTGCTGTAAAAATTGGAAATCATCCTCTAAGAACCATTCCACGGCTCGTGCACGCATTAATTTTAGGCTATGTGCTAAGCATGGTAAAAAAAAATTGCAATATTGCAATTTCTATATGTATATATATAACGTCGTTGCCGAGAGGAAGGATAAAAAGAGGTCTTCGGCAGGGAAAGACGTCACAATAGTTATTTAATAGTTATTAGAGAGAGAACAATTATCCAAGTGACACAAAATCGAAGTGCTCCTCAATATAAGTTAGGGAAAATCTTGTAAAATAAACCTGTAAAATGTTTCGTTTTAGGGAAGAAGGGAAATCTCAATAATTACAATCGATCTTAAAAATTGGAGGAAAAAAAACCTTTCCCACCGTTTAACTAAAGAGAAAAATCAAAAATGTTAATGCATGACTTAAATCCAAAATAGATTAAAAGACAGGATGATAATATTAAAGTGTGCGAAAGAGTGTTTTGTTTAGAATAATAAATTAAGAAATAGACTTAGATAAAGGAATAACATAAAATATGAGTTGAAGCTTTTCATGTTACACACACGACACGTATATATAGGGAGGGGGGAGTTAATATAAAAAGATGTTGAATTACAGTTTTAAAAATTAATACGTTAAAAATAAGATAACTAACTCTTTTCGTTTCCCGAAACTCTGTAGTGATATAGTAGTAATAGCTTGTATATAAAGTGATTTAAGTACTAGCATTAATATACTATAAAATATTCGCTTCCCTTTGATATGTATATTCAGGGCCGGATTTAAAGCTTGGCGGGGCCTTAAGCTACTGAAAATGATGGGGCCCTTATAAGTTCAATTCTATTTGTATACACCTAAAGTAAATAGAGATAATTTTTTATTGTTGAGTGTTAATATTATATAATTAAAAAATTTGATATTACTTGATTGTTAAATATATAAATTATGAGACTGTAATGTAAAACCTTTATTTTATTGCATATATTTTTTGAACGAGAAAAAAAATGTTGCAACAAAAATACATTTTAGTCCATATTTCACCACATTTAGAAAAAATTAATATTTTTTGAAAACAATTCTATCACATGCTAATGAAACATCGATTAAAACATAACATTAAAAAAACTCTCCAAAACTTTAATGGTTTAGTATTTACAAGCTGTCCTGTATGTAATACGATGGTCCAATCCACTACTAAATGTTTTGCAATCAAATCTCTTAGTTTACATGGAATGGCAGAAAATATTCAAAGTTGAGCTCTTAATTACATTTTTGGCACACAGTTTTAGATTATCTGTGCAGTTTTTAAGCCGACAACGGTGTTTCCCGTTAGGATTTTTTATTAATGTATGATCAAATTGTATTTTCAAGTAATCTGGGTTTCTTTATTGAACGCATAAGCGTCTTCCTGCAATATTTCAATGCACACTCAATCCTAAGTTAGCTACTATAATGTGTCTATGAAATTCGAGGAGTTCTAGAGTTTGTTCAGGCGCAAAAAGTTTGGAAAGTTTCCATGCTGCAACCAATGATATCTCAAATGCATTGATGCATAATGGCCAAGACCATTTTTTTTTTAAAAAACTTTTAGAGAAGAACAATATGTTTCCATAAGATTGTCAAACAAGTCTACTCCAGTCTTTTACTTATAAGAAAAAACACATTATGGTATGTCTGCTTTTTGCTTGTGTCTCTAAAATCTATCTTCCCCAACATTTTCGATAATTTTGAAGGGAATTTTTTTGCCTATTCTATTTCGTCCAACAGTTCCTGTAGCAAAGAATATCTTACTTTTGGAGATAACGAAAAGATCCTAAGATGTGAAAAAGTTATCCATTTAAATTTTGTGCTTTGCTACAGCTTCAACTATATATTTTTTGTCCTACATTCTTATAATTTCCTGTACTATTTGAAATAATACTTTTCGCCATCATTCCTGAAATCATGTCCACTATTTTTTGACGGATATTCATTTTTTTTTGTTTTTTTAAGTACATCTGTTAAATTTTTGTGCAAGAATAAAAATTATCATTACTTACATTTTTGGCTTATAATTTCAAGGATTTATTAAAGAGTCTATTAAATATTAGAAAGAATAAATGTGACCACATATTCAGCTAAAAGGAGCTTTCAATATATGAATGGAACACACTGCGCAGCTTAGTACCCAGAACGTAATGACATCTTTCTTATTTTTCATCAACTGCGCAGTTAACTTCGTCCCATGGGACTACTAAATTGATCTGTGCCGAGGCCTTCCTTCTTCTAGGAGGTGTTGGTTTGACCCAGTTCTTTACTCTTAAATTATTTATAAAACATATTTTCGAATTTGACAAGGTTTCTAATTTAAGTAAAATATATTAAAGTAAACAGGGGCAAATGTTATAAGCTATTAGATAATTACTAATTTCAACTTTGAATTATAATGGAACATGAACCTCTTTAACGACTATGTGACACAATGGATTTCTCAAAACAGAGTGACCCAAAGAAATACTAAGAAGACTATAGGTTATTTAGATTATACGTACATTCGGACTTGTGTATATTCTAGAAACAATAAATAAATTATACACATTTTCTTTTGATCTTTATTTTTTATTTTTAGTGGTACAAAAGAGTACAGCGTAAGTGAAAAGTACAAAATAGGAAATACATATATATATCAAGTTGGATCTGACAATTTGAAGCATTTCTATTCCTTTCACTCATATACAATGGACAAACAGTATTGGTAGCCAGCTTGACTCTCTGAAGTTGCTGCAGGTGCAATCATATAAGGTCTATGACTACTATTACTGGGAACATCCTGAGAAAAGAAGTAGCTTAAAGTCTTCTTTATAACAATTGTCTGCTTAGTCAGCTGTAAAATAGAAGCATCATTCTTGATAAAAAAAATAAAAATCATGTTATCTTAAAATTGTGTAGTGGGTCAGAATCCAATCTAAGACTTCAATTATAATAAAATCTGGCAACCATGTTGGAAAATAACGAGCTTAATTATTTTTATGAATTTAAAAAATTTTTTAAACGATTTTATTGAAAGTCGTATTGCAAATTCAATGCCTGAAATGTTATCTTGTTGCGGCACAGAGATATTCTTCCAAGTAAATGAGAATCTGCATACACCATTGTAGAAACATTAAGTCCTGGTAAACATATCTCACAGAAAAGCTTTAAAAAGACAATGCTGTGAAACTATTCCCCGGGACAAACATGAACCATCAGTAGAAAAACAAACTGCAATGTAAATACTAATTAAAATTTTAAATTTAAGAGAAACTATATTAAATTAAAGAACAATTCCAAATATAATCAAGGCAAAAGCCAGAAGCGAACAAGTTGCTTCAAATTAATATTGCAATCAAGATACTTGTTAAGATTTCATACAATAGTATATAGTTGAAAGCACAACTTTTCAAATTGTAAATATTTTAAAGGTTTGCATACATTAGTTTGAACCAACTTGAATTAGAGAGAGAAAGAGTGAGACACTCCACACAGAAGAGAACATTTTTAATTAACAGAAAAGTGTTATAAGCATGCACTAGAAAACTTGATGAAACATTATTAGGAAGCATGTACACATACAATTATATTAAAAAAAAATACCCATTTTCTTCCTGGGAAATTTGTGACATCTTCAGAAAAGTCTCACTACTCCTTATTAGAAAGCACAAGAAACACAATCACGAAGCACATATACAAGCAATGTTAAATGCATCACATTATATATATAATAGACTGGTTAATCTTATTTAATACTTCTATTGCAGCAGCCATCAGAGGTTATCTCTTTTGTGGTAAAATTTGACACAAGAATCTAAAATTAAATAAATACGTACTTGTCTATCACAGACAACTTGATTTTTATCGAAATATCCATCTTTGTTAAATCTAAATTAGGTAAGCAAACATTTAAAAGCATGCTTGGTAATAAAACAAAATGAATATAGCTTAGTAAATACCCGAATGCTTTACGTGGAAAGCATTAAATACATACATGAAAGCATTAAATTTAAGAACTTAGTGAAAGGCAAATAAAATATAACAATAACTTATCAATTCATATTTAATAGTAATAAATTATTTAAAAATAAATAAATTGTGAATCAGGGAAAATAATTTCATGCCAACGTCACTTTTACCAATAAATTGACATAGCGAAGAACACATGTAGGTTAAGCATCTTTTAACCTTAACTAAATAATAAAGTTTCTATTTTACATCAATAATGAAAACAATTAGGATATTTTCAAACCATGCTTTATAAATCCGAACATTAGGTCAGGTTAGATTGAATATTATGAATTATGTAAATAGAAGATTAAGTATCTTTACAGAGCTAAGAAAAATCTTCCTTATGAATTTTAATTCCAGTCACATTAAAAAAATAATCAATAAACTTACATAGGCATTTAAACAAAAAAAAAAAAATAATAATTAACATAAGTGATATATACATGTGTGTGTGTCAAACATATTTACTAAAATAGCTTCAAAATTTGGAATTTTATAATTATATGTCAATGTCCCTATAAACATTAAATAGTTTATCTGAAAACATGATAAATATTTGTGTTATGAATTATGCTAAAGAAAGTTTCCTAATTCATTAAGTTAATTTAAATAGAATGAAACATATAAAAAAAAAAACCTCTTATTTTTTTTTTTAGATTGTCTCTTATACCTCACAACTTGCCAACTTAATTCTTTATTCTGATTTTCCAGGACAGACACAGTTACAGACTGATGGCCAAAAATTCTTAAAAAAAAAAAAAGAAGTTACATAAACAACTAACTTAACTTACTGATACAAGAACAATGTTTACTTTATAAGGGAGAAAATATAAATGTTCAAAAAATAACTAATGCATCAGACCAATAATAAAAAAAATATGGTTCAATAATAAAAGTTTATTTACTGTCTAGTCATTGTTTTTTCTTCTTCCCTAGCCTGCATTTCACTTCGGCTGAAAAAGAGAGACCCTACATTATTTTAAATGCTTAACAAAGTAAAACGAGCCTTACAGAATATTGATACACAAGAATTCATTTTTAATTTATTTTCTACTATTTTTTGAGATTGAATGCTAAAATAATTTTTTTTTTAATTCATCGATATAACTGCAAGTACAATGCCACTGATAAAGCAAAAAGAATAATTTTTTTTAATTAATCAAAATAAAATAAACAATACATTAAATTTATTGCTTATTAATAAAAGTGTAAGATCACAAGCCACTGTAATCAGTGAGACACGGTCTTTTTCTTAACTTGAGTTTGATTAATGGCACATACTGATAAACATTAAAAGATATTTAAATTCATTCTGACTTTAACTATTATTAAAACTTTAATAATTTACAAACAGAATAACATAACCATACAGTAGGAAAAACTTATAACAATTATGGTACAATGCCACTAATAATAATATACAATTAATTGAATAATTAAAACAAAAACAAAACAACAACGTTATCAGGGGTCTGCCCAGGTCGAATTTACTACCGTTTAGCGATACCTTCTCAAATTCAACTGTAGGTAAAACGGTAGTTTCACAAATTCAATTTTAGGAAAAACGGCAGTTTCACAAAATACTTTTTCTTAAAATTTTATTTTTGTATCCCTTAAGAAACGATAAATCCATATTTCCAGCATATTTTTGTGTTGATTTTTTAAATATAATTTCTTAATTTTCACAAATTATGTCTAAATTTTCACAAAATTAGTATCTCTCAGAAAAACCTAGACAGACCCCTGATTATAGTAGCAATAGAGATAGATACTAACACTAGCCGAGGCACTCCTAATGGCTTCTGTTCAAGCTGCTTCTCATTTAAGCTAAAAAAGAATAAAATTAGATGAATCTCTGAGCAACAGAGAAATTTTATCAACATATTTGTTGCAGTAATCTATCTCTTTAGTGTTGTACAATATACAAATTGTTATTTTGAAATAGTTCATTAATCTAAATGACTGGTTCAATATTTTAACAAAATGCAGCTTTTTTTAAAAAATTAATTTTAGTCTTATTATTTTGTATTAAGATTAGCAACTCATTGCACTGAATCTCTTCTTGATAAAGTGTTGTGAACAAAAAACAGCTAAACCTTTGTAAACTAGAAGGGCATTATGCTATTTAACAAATAAAATAGTTGCAAAATAAATCAACAATCTATTAAGGCTAGTACCATTACCCTTAAAGAATCAGAAACCTTTTGTAAGAATAGGCTAACTTATAAATTTTAATTACCGCCATAGAACAGCTGTCTGAATAATCATTTGTTAAAAGTATTACTACAAATTTATTTACAGCAGAAATGGTATATAGTTAATATTACTGATACTAATAATGTAAAATAACAAAATTGAGACTGAAAATTTATGCTTGAATGCCAAAACATGATCATACTGCTCTTTAACAGTCAAAAATATTCTATTATGCCCAAAGTGAGTTCAACACTCTTAGCGATCTTACCTCTTGTCTTTCAGGGGCAGAACCAACAACATTGAAAGAGAACCAGTACTTAAATTTACTCATAAAATAATCAATAGCCTCTAAACATTATTCCTGCATTTTGTAAAGTAGCACAATTAAGAATATCAGGGGGAAAAAACACGACTGAATACTTTTCTTCTTTACAACATCAGAGTACAACGTCTGTTGGAGTCCAATGACCACTCTTTCCTGTCGATATGGGCTGAGTTCTAGTGATGCGCCTAAATGTTAAGATAAGATAATGATATTTTCATAATATATATAAGTAAATATAAAGTTGTGTATGCATGCACTTCTTTTTTAGCAACTTTGCTATACTTTTTTCAAAGATGTTAGCCAGTTGAATGTTGCCTTTGTAGTTTAAATGAATGCCATCTGAACCTACACATTCATCCACAGATAAAGTTAACTGACAGAACATCAGCCTAGGCAAAATACAAATCACCTCGTTGAATCTCCTAACAATGTCGTTCTCAAAATGTCGATGATGCCTGCTCTGATCTTTCAGGGATAGAAATTTGTTGACTCTTCGCTCAAGAACAACAATTTCTCCACAAATTTTCTTAGCGGTATAAACCAGTTTCTTAAAGATGGGAACTGTACACAGCTGCACATCATTAGTACCATTGAAGTTAAGCAAAGCAAATTATTAATTAATAGCATAACCATATATGTTGAAAAACAAATCAGATGAAATATAAAGCAACAGTCTCTAGAGAAGAATAGTTACACAAGATACAAACAATGACAACAGTTTAATTATATAATCATTGAATAAGTTTAAATAAATTACATTTCAACTTACCAACATGAATTAACACAACATCGTATTGTTTTTTCACACATTTTAACTTCTCACTTAATCTATACCAGGATATGAAACAACATCAACATCCCAATTTGGTTTAACATTCAAGTAATTACCTAAATACTTCACCATTGTATCACCTAATATAAAGAGTAACAAAGTAAAATATATGTAAGTATTTTGTGAAAGGACAGAAGAAATATGCAAAGTTTGTTTTACATTGTCCTTTATGACTAAAACATTAACTCTAAAAAATCTTGAGGTATTGAGATTAAAAGATATATATATATATATATATATATATATATATAGATCGATATAATATATACAAGTAGTTTTATTAATAATTAAATGAAAAACTTTAAATTACACTATCAAACAACTCTTCACTGTTAAGAAAAAATTCAATATAAAAGCTTTCAATAAAAATAAAATTTTATATATTTTCTAGAAACCTTTGTATTATGATGCTTTTGTATTAAGATAGCTTTGTATTATGTCATTGAAATAAACATAAATCATCTAAATTAAATATAAGAAATTCTATTACTGCTTCACACAAATTTGTCAGATCAAACAAAGGATTTCAAAGGAAGCAGAGAAAAACATTCATGAATGAAATTTCTTTTATTATTACGATTTTCTTAAAATACATAAATTTTACATATAAAGAGAAACAAACTATGTAATTTAAATTCTAAAGCGTTGTATTTTCAGAAATTTGATATAATTCATTAATCTTTTTTAAATTTCATGTAATTTTTTTATATAATGCTTTAAAACATGCACTAATGTTATAAATCTTTAACTAATAAGAATTACCTGTAATTAAAACTTTCATGAGGATAAAATATGAAATCCCGCGCAACCAAATCAAGAAAATGGCTTCCACTAATATACGATTGCTTTTGTTTAAAAACAACGCCAATTACGTTGGCGAATAAGTTTGGCACAGTACTGATTATACAATCAATATAGGGTTATAAGAAGATTGATGGATAAAAGCTAGCGCCAAGCTCACTCCGCCCAGTTACCAATTCCTAAATTGACCAAATATCAATAACCTAACTAGTGACGTAGATATTCGCATAAGAGTAGAAGGAAGTGAAGGTCCTATCTTCCCGGTGGCAAAAAAAATTCCAAGAAATTACCCTCTTTCAGGTTTACCTTAGTCAAGTGGTTTATCTCACTATTGGCGTATCTTTAGGGAGCGCAAAAATGTGAAATTTCTTGTCCTGTCTGTGATTGGACAGATTTATTACTGTCTCTAAAGCTTTAGAACGTCTTGCGGCAAAGTATCTTGCACACGTGACTTATTAACGATGCATTTTCTAACTTGGAAATAGACTTTTGGACTTGGAAATAACTTTTGTAGTTGCAGGAATATATTTTTTAGTCTTACTCAAGTCATTTTATTATGATATTGAACACAAAAAGATTATATTACTTCACTATTTATGTCTTTTGTAATCACATTAAAACGTGAATTTTATTAAACATTATTTTGACATTCATTTCGCTTGATTGTTATCGTTAAAAAAAAATTGAAAATAATGTTAAAATAAATTTAGACTATCATTTAACAAACATTGAAGATGTTCGTTAATTGAGCTCTTATAAAAACAGTTGTTTATATAAAAAAAAAAGGATAATATTTATTTGCAGGAAATATTTGCTAGGCAATAGTATAAATGTTTCATTATGCTATAAAATTTAACTACGTCAACTTTTCTCAATAGCCGTGCCAAGGGTAAAAATCTAAAAATACATTATAAATTTATTAAGATTTTTAGGAATAAAAAGTGAAGGAAATTAAAAAAACATAATTTTTAAAAGATTTAACTCTGTAAAATACTGTAGGCAAGAAACTTGATTACGCATATATTTCCAAAGATTTAAAATCCTTTTCCATCTAATTGAACAATTAAATTGCATTTAAAATGTAATTCCATCAAATAAAATTTCATTCGGGGAAAAAATCTACTGGAAGGAGAAATGTTTGCTTCAACTTGTAAATTTTTAGGATACTTTTTATTTCCTCAAGTACAGTACAGGTGATTTTCTTTTCTTCTTTTTCCAAAGAGGAAAAAATTATTTTAGTTAAAATCGCTGGCTTTTTAGGAAGCAGCTCTATTATATAAATGATTTAAAATGTTGTGTCCAACTTAGCCGAAACCGGATTTAGCATTAATGTTAAGAAAATCTCTGATGCAAAAATAAATAAATAGATTCCCTTTTCAATAAATGAAACCTAGTAACTAAAAGAGCAATTCATTTAATGGGTTAAATCAAGTTTTTTTTCCCTTCAGAAATAAGACATTTTAAAAACAATTGAGCTTTACATATAAGTATTTCGGAAACAATTATGATTAAAAACTGTTACCACTTGCCGTCAGGCAAACCGGGGAAGGTTTTCGTGGTTTTCCTCTTCATATAACGCAAATGGGGAATAGTCGCCTGCTCAACAACGGTTATAAAATTAAAATAAAATGCAACCTATGTTTAAATTATATAATTATTTGTATTTAAAATATATTTATTTAATTTAAATTTTATCTATTTGAATAAATAAAAAACTGTAGAGCATAAAAAGCTATAATCAATTCTTAGTCCATTTTTTTAAAAAGGCCTTTTGTTTCTTTTATTTATATATCAAATGTTTAGTTTTATAAATTTTATTTATTTTGTAAACAAGAGAATTTTTTTAATTGTTTAGTAAATTTTAAATTTTTTCTTTTGACCGAAAATTTTTTATTAATTCGTAGTTTAATTACATTTATGACGATGTTACAACTAGTATATTTCATTCCCTTTTATTTGTGCAGATACGAAATGTGCAACTTTCTTGAGAACTTAATTTTTTTTCATTAAGTTTGATTGCTTAAGAAGAAAAAAGACAATAAAATTTGACTTATTTATTAAGTTTGGTTGTGATAAACTCCCAAACTCTCCCTGTCTTTAAAAGGCTTTAAGTGGTTTTGTATACCTTTAAATGTTTTAGCAGTATCTTTAGTTTTAATGATAAATCAACTCATTTGAAGAGCATACTAATGTGCCATTAATTATAATGGGAAATGAAGTAACTGTCCTTTATAAAACAACGAGGATTCTTAAACCTTGCGAATATTTTTTAATTTATATAAAATAATAATTGTTATTGTTAATAAAATTTTCATTGCAAGTGCCTAACTTTTAATATGATAAATAATATTGCATTTTTTTTCAAACATTTAGACTAATTACAGTGATTTAAATTAAAAATTAAATTAAACTACTTTATTTATAAAAAAATTATCTATTTTTATGAAGTGAAATTATCATGTAAATTAGGGGTGTACAACCAGCGGCCTGACAAACCTTAATGTGCAACTCTCTGTAGCAACTTGAACAAAATAAAAAGATTAAATAATTTTTTTTTGAAAAATATAAAAAATTTCGGAAATTTATAATTTCGCATTTAGGTTTTAGATGCACCCAATCTGTTAGTTTTTCGATTGCTTTTTTTCGGTGGTCAATGCTACGAATTTACGCATAGTTTTGAAAATCCCCATATTTTTAATACGGCCATATTTTTAATTTCGAATTTTATTTATCACTTTTGACTCTCTTCGTGTATGCCAATTTTATGATAAATCCGATCCATCATAATTGCGAAAATTTAGCTGAATTCCACCCTAGAAAGCCATGCGTTTATGAAGTATAGATTATGTTCATACGATAAATTAATGAAGAAAACATAAAACTGACGGAATTTGCACTGTACTGATATTTTGTTTGAAAAAAGTTCATTAAAGAATGAAACGTGAAATAAACCGTCTATTCGATTTGGGGACCCCTCTGGTGTGGGGGCCCAGGGCAAACTGCTCCGTATGCCCCTGCTTTAGTCAAGCTCTGTTCGCAAAGTGATTTAAAAATCACACATCGCTATTCCTATTCACGCGATTTAAAAATTAGGAGAGGAAGAGCACCATGTGGGAAAAATTCCAAAAACTGAATAAGTTATCTGCCCTAAGTTAAGACTGACCAAAACAACAGCTTCTGTAGAAAGACCGTTTTCCAGAATGAATTGGACATGTTCCAGATCAGGGCTGGGCAAACTACGGCCCGCGAGCCAATTGTGGCCCGCCGGAAGATTTTATCAGAATTTTAGCATGGCGAATGTAAACAATATACATTAAACATCTATTTTCTTGTCTACTTTGTTTAAAGCTATTTTTGTTCTTTCTTTTTGTTACAAAGTACTGATGGGCTTTTTACTTTCTCTATTTTTGTTCAATAAAACATAAATTGCTGGAAATAGCTTGCACAGACAGTTTCAATTGGTAAAATGTTCTCGAGGTTAAATTCAATACCCTCAGTAAATAAGGAAGAGCTTAAGAATTATGAAGATGGCTTGAAAAAACTCCATTTTGAGTTAGGACGCAGATTTCATGGTTATAATGCCATTCAAACAGAATTAGATGTTTTTGCCATGCCTTTCAGCGTAAATTGTGAAACAGTGAGATCGGAGTTGCAATATAACAATCATCTGAAGCAGTTGTTTCGAAACATGCCAAAGTTTTAGCTTTGCAATTCATTACCAATCAGCCTTTCATCCCTTCAGTGGGTCGATAAATGAATACTAAGCATGCTTGGGAACTAAACACTGGGAGTTCCGCGTTCGGCTGACCACCTGACCGGAACATCTGCTCCTGCACCCCAGAGCCCAAGGTCAAGAAAGCTGAGATGGGCACAGTAGGCCTTGGCCCTCTTTAGGCTGTAGCGCCGCTGAGTTTAGTTTAGTAATTCATTACCAAGGGCTAGTTTCCCAAATTTCAAATCTCATGCCCAAAAATCAGTGATATGTTTGTTTCATCATGTGAACAAGTGTTTTCAACTATGAACCTTAGAAGAAATCTATTCAGAAGTAGACTAACAGACAAGCATTTAGCCTCGAGACAAACGATCGTTCCTTAAAATAAATAAAACTCACTCCGAACCTCATCACAAGGAACTTTTGAAAATGAAATCGCAATATTATTCACCTCATTAAATATTTAAATTCAAATTTGTAAATAGTTTTTATTTTTAGAATTTTTTACCTAGCCCATCAAACCTTTTTTTCTCTCGATTTTTTGGCCTCGAAAGTTTGGCCATCCCTGCTCTAGACTGGGTAGCAGTCTTTAAACAAAACCATTATAAATGTTCGTTTAATGGCCAGAAAAAGCTATCAGATGATCAAGTAGATAAAATTATCACAATATTTGAAAATTGCAGGATAACCATTCAGAGATCTTTTAAGCCATTTTTGACCTACATGGACCATTTTGTATCATATGCTCGGAAATTTGTATATCCTTATATTTTCACAGTAAAAAAGTGTAATCAAGATGAGTAGCGTAATGTAAATTTTAATTAGTTGTTAATATATATTTATATTAATTGTAAGTAGCGTGATGTTAAAAAAGTATTAGTCATAAAGAGTTGTTAACAAGTATTTTATAGTTTTTGATTATTAAGGAAAATAGTTCCTTCGAAATGAATGATTTCTTATTTTCTTTTCTCTCTCAGTCCCTTTCTCTTATAATTTATTTAAAAAAAAAAAATGTTTTAAAGTTGAATCTTATTTCGCCCTGCAAAGGTTTTGTTTCAATTTCAATCATTTTTAGTCCTGCAAACTTTTTTTAAATTAAAGTATTTAACTTGTATTTAATTTATATTAACTAGAATATTTAATTTTTTAAATTTAATTATATGAACATTAAAACTTTTTAATGTTAAAATTTATCGTTAAATGAACTTTAGTATTATGTAATGTGATAAAAAAAAACATTAATTTTCCCATTATTTTTCAATTTATCTAAATTTTTTCTGATAATTGATTCTGTTTTTTTCCCTAAGTAATCAGTTTTTAATTTTAAACAGTTAAAGGTATTTAATTTCATGCAAACATATTACATGGTTAACATGTTATAAATACTTGGGAATGTGGCCTTCCACTCAAAAGTTTGTGCATCCCTATGTATAAATTGTTATGCATTTTTTTTCACATCTTCAAAAAAAAAAGTTTATAAAGAAATTTGGGGAAAGCATTGAAAAAATTATTAGAACAAGTTTTTAATTTCGCTGCTAGACATGCATAACATATTCATTTAAATCTTCAATTACCCAATATTTTTTTTTTCTATTTATAAAATGTTTTATTTATAAGGTATATAATAAAAGAATTAAAAAAGATGAATACGGAGAATTTTCTTAATTATGTCATGGTCAATTAAGTTTTACTCCAAGTAAATACAAGGCGCTACTATAATATCCAAACACCTTAATTTGCTCTCCTTTTTATCCACAAGCCCTAATAAATTCATTGCAACAAATATTTTATGAAACTTTTTATAGGATAAAAGTACAATTATGCTTGAGAAGATTTATAATTTTTGTTACATAGTTCTCAATGTTAAATATAAATAAAATGGTCTAAAACGATTTTTCATGGTCAGAAAATTGGTAAGGTTCCTTAATTAAAATATAAATTTATTTTTTCATCATTTCCTTGTCACCCTTTTGTAATATTATTCTCTACTATTGTTATGCTATGATTCAGTTCATTAAAAATAGCATGCGATTTAAATATTTTGAAATTATTACTAAATGTCAAATTTATTTTTATAATTAGCTTTATATAAAATCATTTCCAGCCAAAACTGTTATTAGGATATAATTTCACATAATATTAGTAAATAATCTGGCAAAAAACATTTATCTACCAATATATTAATGAACGGACATCTCTTCTTGTCTTTCAAAAATGCTCTACTCTTGATGCATGGTCTCATTCGAGGAGATAAAAGAGCGATTTATTGTTTCTAATATTTTTGTAAGACTAAAAAATTGTTTCTATCAATTATAATGATACAGAAAATTGAGGAATTTTTACCAAAATAAAATTCAAGCAGTTTTTAAGGACTGTTGGAACCCTGTAAATAACATTGAATAAGAGCTTCAATAATTAAAGAGATTATTGCACAAATTTTTCTTTTTAATAGTGCTTATTTAAAATTTAATAGTTTCGTATACTGGAGATTCGATTATCATTTGAAAAAAAAAAAAAAATGGAATCAATTTGAAGTAAATATGAGCTTCTAACAACAAAACTTGTTTATATAATACAGGGAAAAACTTATACATTTAATTTCCCAACTGTGCCTAGTGTTTAAAATATTTTTTCAGCAATGACACCAGTTCCAATAGCTATTAATTTGCAAAAAAACAAATAAACTAGAAACTTGCAAACAAGATTTTACGGGCGTGCACATTAGTTTAATAACAATCCTTTAATTACTAAGGCAACATAATCTTCAGAGTGTTATTTCTAGAATAAAAAAAAAAACAACAACATTGAAGACAACATTGTTGGGCAATTTTGTTTAAGTTTAATTATTCAAAAAAAATTAATTGCTAAACTGTAATTTTTCAGCATAGATTTAAAGCGGCGTCATTACGATTAAAGTTTTTTGCACATAGTGATTTGTAACGCCTTAGTCAGGTAATGAAAATGTGGCATCTTTTTTGAAACATTACTTAAAACTGTCTATTAAGTTTAGTATCAATTTGATATTTGAAATTCTAAATACATAATTTATTAATATAAATAGTTTTTTCAGTTAGAATTCTGTAAAATGATGCATAAAGTTTCGATGAGATAGAATCTTAACTAAACATTCCCTCTTTGAAAATCTTTATTTTTTATAAATTATACAACTTGCAAAAAATAGTGGATTGCTTACATGATATATTATTAAAAGGTACATTAACTCTACAGTGTGAGAATTGAAAATTTATTAAAAAACATGTATATAATCACAGTAATTGTTGAACAAAAACAAAACACAATAGTTTTATTATATACAGCTTAAAGATGACATACAAATACATTCTAAAAACACTCTTGCTCTTTAAAAGATAACATTGAAGTTTGTAACATGCTCTTCTTTCAAAAATTATATGGATTTGAATATACAGCTGATTGAACCAACTTTCATCACTTAGGACAGACAAGATGCTTAATAATGACAGGCTGCACCAACTTTTCATCACTAAGCTAAGTAAATGCCTGTAAATTTGGCTTCTGAGACTCCTCAGAATAATGAAGAGAACAAACCTGAAATTAAACTTTAAAAAACATGCATGATTGCAACCATTTTCCACATCACCCAAGAGCAGGGCTGTAAACTCTATATGCCTTTTTGAAGTGAAACTTTTAAAATATTTACTTTCATTTCACTTTTACAATTTTCTAAAATGAAAATCTCTTAACACTGTATATATAAGCGAAGTAAATACAGCCCTGTTCAAGAGGTACGGTTGCACAGATGCGTTGACCCCTTTTATTAGGTTGCTCCAAAAACATATTTAAAAACTGATTATCAAACCACATTGCTTAGGGTTTAAAATTTTTATAATTTAATATTATAAATAGAAAACCAGAAACAAGTAATAAGTACACTACAATCATAACTCAATATGGAACAATCTAACAGCATATAGCAAGGCGGGTT
Organism: Parasteatoda lunata; assembly: GCA_949128135.1. Lineage (NCBI taxonomy): Eukaryota > Metazoa > Arthropoda > Arachnida > Araneae > Theridiidae > Parasteatoda > Parasteatoda lunata. The sequence goes on from OX421975.1 coordinate 4,953,055, forward strand.
CCCCAAGAGGCATATATTCCTTTTGTGCCATGACCATTTAATACTTTTTCTCACTTAAATCTTTAAATTTTTTTTATAGATAGTATCCTAAAAGTTGAACGAAAGAAAGGTTTACATTTTTTATGCCTTACATTCCTTTGTTTTATAAAATTCTTAAACAAGAATGGCACACTAGTTCAAATTTATCAAAAAAGGTTAAATAAAGAATGTTATGGATATTATAAAATCTTCAGGCACTATAACTTATTGTTGGTTAAAATGGTCATGACACTATACAGTATTTATAAATCTCCAAAAACAACAATTAAAAGACAAAAACATTAATGAAAATTTTTCTACACTATACCCATTTAAAGTTATTTAAGTCTACTGCCATATTTCTTACATTTGTGATAAAAATTTTACAACTAGGATTGTTCTTGAAGCAATTTTTTATACTCGGCTATATTGGTTCAACCATCCATCCACAGAGCAATTATTAGAACCTGAAATTAAAGTTACCAACATTATTTATTTACAAAATACTTAAAACGATTATGAAAAACTGCTTCTACTACAGCGGTTTTAAATCTTCATAAATATATTAGGAAAGAACCCCAGCATTATAAAAATAATATCTAAAGACAATAGTGAGTGTATTATCAAATTAAATGATACTTTATTTAGAAAATATAAAATAAGAGGAATGAAATTTTTTTGATTCATTAACAATTACAAATCAGAACTTGTGTTTGGCAATTGAATGCACATTCTTGGAGTTTTTGGTGTATGTACAAAAGCTGAGAATTGAATAAACAGGGAGAAATATGGTTTCCATTGAAATGGAAGCTAAAAAAAAGTATATAAACATTGGAAAGATTGTTAGGGAATCACATTTTTTCTAACAAAATCAGCTATTCTACTTCAATTCGAAAAGTGTAACAGAAAATACATAAATTTTCAGGAACCTTCTCATAATCTATTTAAAATATAACTAAAAAAATTATAAATTCTTTTATTCATGGAAAACCAGCTTTCTTTAACACAACTGAGTTCTATTAAAAGGTAATTGGGAACCACAGTTCCAGTCTATCAATAAATAGAACTTTTAAATTCTAAATAGGAACTAACTTTTATTAAGACACAACTCAGAAATCTAAAGTCTTAAGGACTCCTAATTTCTTAAGTCTAGAGGAATCATAGCAAATTTATGTGAAATTAGACAAGGTACTTACCAATATGTAGTACAATCACACCAATTCCACTAAACTCCTTGATATTCTCCATTAAATCTTTAATTTTAAATTCAGGAAAGCTCTCAAGCTGCACATTTGACCCAGTATTTACATCAGGAAGATGGGGTTTCAAATATTTCAACATTGATTCCCCGAATCATAACTAAAGCCTTCATCTAAATGAAAATTTAGGACAAAAAATATATATATTAGAAGAAACACTCATATCATACTTATGAAACAAATACTATATCACAGAGTATGTTAACTAATTAAATTCTTTTCATTTACACGTATTTCTTCTTCATACATTCAAAGTACTTAAATGTTTTTAAATATTTAATTTTACGTAACTGAATTTAATTGTAGTTAATTTTAAAACATATCTTTGATTTAAATGAATGAATTATGTATACAATATTACATTTATTATACAATACTGAGTTAAAATTACACCACATGTTTTTTTGTTAGCAAATGCATGCACAATTTGCATCTGAACACAATATGCTATAACAGTCTGTTATAAATTATGATATCCGAAAAAACAACACAGTAGATTTATGAACGATAACATGTTACAAAATTGTAGTCATACATTATTTACTGAACACATTTATAGAAATAAATACATAAGTACATTAACAATCAAGCGATTACAATATTTAAGATCAAAAAACGGTAACACGTGAAATAAATAAATGAATAGTATGGAATAGAATATTTAAAATCCAAAACTAAAAATAAAGCTTTTGAAAATAATAAAACTCTACAACATACCATAACAGATTTGATAACATGAATCGAATGCTTGCGGAATTAAATATAATCACCGTTTCTTTATATAAGCTATATACGTTATTTATTCAACATTTAAGCATGCATACAAAAAAAAAACAAAAAAAACTTAGAAATAAATAAACTTACCGTAAGAGATTTGATAGATTATCTAAGACATAAAATCAAGTATTAATTACTAAAATTAATAAAATCAATGTATCAATAACGAATCTAACACGTTTATAAATATGAGATTTAGCACGTGATAAAATAAACAAATACAACATCGAAAAATAGAATATTTTTAAAATTCAAATAAATAAATAAACTTACCATAAAAGATTTAATAGACTCTCCAAATTTCTAAAAGATAAGAATTAATTATTAAAAACAATGCATACCAATGGCGAATACTAGCACGTGTTACAATGACACTAAAATGAAGCCAAAGCACAAAGCAGGGCAAAAAAGGCGCTGAATGGCGACTAAAACAGCAAATAATGTCGCCACAAGAAATAAAATAGTAACCTTTTAATCATTGCCACCTTATAAAACAGACCTTCACTTCCCTTTACTCTTATGCGAATATCTACAAAAATCATAACCTAACCCTCTCTGAAATAAACTATTGTAAAAGCTCGCAGAAGCATGGCTGAAAAATATTTTTGTGTCGTTTTGTTTTTGAAAACAGAAACTAAAAATGTATCTTCTTGATTTTTAATTTATTATATTCATCCTTTCTTTTATTTTTATCAGAAATAATTGCAATCAAATATTTTTTATAATTTTTTAAAAATTTTATTTACAGGTGCTAAGCATTTCGCTGTGTTAGTGACGTCACTTTTATTTTTTTTTTTCTTTGCGTAATGAGTAATCATTGTTGTAAACAAAGTGTTTATATATGCTTAACCTGATATTTTAGAACTATAAAATAAATAATTACAAAATTAGGATTCTAAAAGACTGTCAATTTTAAACCAGTATTTAAAATTTAATTACTTCATTAAAAAAATAATTTCTGGATGTTTTGCAGTCTGTCACCAAGAGGGTGTGAATCAAAACTGATACGAGATTTTTAAAAAGACCTGTATTGCGAAGTTTTTGTGCAACTAATCATCTATTTTCTGATGTGTCCGGAAAGTTATAGTCCAGATTATAATATTTTTTTACAAATAAACGTTTAGTGAAATTTTAATTAGAATTTATTGTATGGCGGAGGCAGCAACTTCCGAATATAATGGATTTGTTGAAAATCAAACATCGGAGAACGATTCACAAGTGAGTGCGATTTTCAATTGAGTAGTTTTATTAAATTTAATATCTTAAGTTTTATTATCCTTTTAGTTCACTATTCTTTTAGTACATTTTATCACCATTTTAAGAATAAAACTTTTGTAATCTAACACGTTCAATTTTTTTAGTACGTTTGATTACTTTTTCTTCCATGTTTTTTTTTTAACTAAAAATTTATACATCATTTTCTTAACTTTACCTTTCGAGACTATACTTTTTTCTTTAGTTTTAAATGAAATGTTGTAATCGGAAATTGTAGGCCAAGGCCGCTAAAAAACAAAATTTAATGTTGCTCTGACCAGTCTTTCAAGGTACAACACGTTTACATTATTTTTCTTCATAATGGAGTTTTTAAATTTGTTTAAAATAGCGCTGATTTGGTTACCAAAACGCACCCGTTTTATGGCAGTTGTTTTCATTGTCAACTAGTTCTGGGGCATTTCGATTGGTGCCAATATCGCAACATCCCAGAACGAAATCAATTGTTTTAACGCTATAAAATTATAATCTTATCTGTATTATATTTGCTTTTCTAACAAAAAATTACCTTTTTATCAATAAAAAAATAGCACAGATTTATAGGGGATATTTCTGTATTGCGATATGCCATGCCAACTAGATTCGCCAAGGCGCCAAATTGATTTTATACTGAAAAAAAATTTGAAAAAACGAAGCATCTATGATATTTGTCCTGGGGGGAATATTTCCGTATCCTGATCTGTCCTGCCAACTACAATCGCCAAGGTGCCAAGTAGATTTTTAACTTGAATTTAAAAAAAAAAAAAACTGTAGATATTTTCCCCGGGGGTGACTACGAGTTATATCTTTTGATTAGGACCCTTTCTTTGTTGTTTTGCGCAGGACCCTTTCTTTCTTTTTTTTTTTTTTCCTTGCGGGCCACTGCCCGGAAGTTGCCCAGACTTGGCAATTATTAGGCCACAGATCTCCCCATTGCCAAGAGTTGGTGATTATTCTGCCACAGATTACGATATGGAAATATCCCCCACATTACCCCCTACAAGTTGGTCCCTTTCTGTGAGGTTCTTTTAGTTTCTCGCGGGCCGCTGAATTGATGTTGCCAAGACTTGGCGATTATTCCGCCGCAGATCACAATATGAAAATCTCCCCGACTTATACTTAATCTTATCCTCTACCCTAGGCAACAGTTTGTTACCAGTTTGCACCCTGTTAATAGTGTATTAGTGTACCAAACAAATAGTCCCCAGGGGTCTGAACCCTACACCATATTTGAAGTTTCAGAACTCAGTATTTAGAGGAGAAAATTATTTATGTTTTATTTTTCATAAGAAAGATGTTTTTTTACATAAATTTTTTTGTTAGGTAAACAAAAATATTTTGAAATAGGAAATACACCTCAAAAAAAAATATTTACATTAATGATACAATTGTTATTGCCTCTTATATCAGAAGTTACAGGTTGGCACCACTTTTTGGCTTTTTGCCTGACAGGGGGTCAATCCTTCCCTAATAGCAGAGCTCAAACAAATTGATTCAAAATATTTAAATTAAAACATATTTTTGTTCCTCATGCTTTTCTAACATAATTTTTTTCAGATGTGTGTTTCTAAGTAGTTTAAATCACTAATTTTGATATACCATAATGTACAGATGCATTTTAATGTAAATATAAATCTAATTTTTTGCTCTTATTGATGTATTTTGTACTGTTTCGTGCAACTTAACACTCATTGTAAGCTTAGAAAATAATTTCTGTAATAATGTGAAATTATTGTCTCTGTCAAAAAATTTTCATGCTTCTCACTCTCATAATGCAAAAATTATTTGATAATAGAAATTCAAAATTTCACAAACATTTAACTTAACAATTAAAGAACATTCTGATATGAAAATGTTATTAATGTATCGAATGGCTGATTAAGAAGGCTTCGGGACATGATCTTATATCTGCAGAACTACTAAAAAATCCTTATTGAGGAATTTATCTGAACTTATTAGTGTATACAATTCTATTTCACAGGCTGTTACTAATCTATGACTCACAAATAAGAAAATATCAATGTGGATTCCGTGAAAAGAAATAAACTTAAAATTTGATAGTTTTGTCTCCTACAGATTTTAGAGAAGTCAATGGAATTTAACATTGAAACACATCATCTTTTCATTGATTTCAAGGCTGCTTTTGATAGTATCAATAGCAATTATCTTTTTGAAACAATGGATGATTTTAAATTATCTTCAAAACTCATTAATTTGAGGAGACTTACATTAAAAGAGTAAGATTAAGTTTCTGGGATCTCTATCAGAAAATCTTGACACATTTAAAATTGTTCAATCTCCTGTCTTCTTTTTAATATTGCATTTGAGAGAGCTATACATGATTCAAACATCAATACCAGTGGTCATATTTTTATTAGATTAGTACAACTACTTGTATATGCTGATTGCACCCTTCCTGTGTTGAAGGAGGCATTTCTTGCCTTTGAGGTGGCTGCAAGAGGCTTAATGTAGAGAAAACATGTTATGACACCTATTTTGAAATAGATTTTATAGGATCAATTATTACTATTGCATGGTGTCTAGTGTTTTTAAAAAGTGCTTTAAAGGTACTTATTTATGATTTTCATTTTTTAAAGATATTTTTTTTATTGGGTGTTTTTAAAAAGTGCTTAATTTTCCTTTTTTGAAAATGAGAATTTTTTCTTTTAACATGTCAATTTTTGCCGTGTATTATGCAAAAGCATGCTTTTTACATTGTTCTATTCAGCATTTTAACAATTCATTCATCAACAATCCATTTTGGCTTTTCGCTCCGTAGCCTTTGAAAGCACCAATCATTTTACATGTCTGATGAAATACTTTGGATTCCGCACGTGCTTCTAACTGAGCTGGGCTCAGTGTGATTATTGCACTCGCCTGTGCAACTCTGCTGCATTTTGCGAGATAGTCTCACTTTCAGGCTTCATTTTCCGCCATCTGATATCGTACCGAAAAACCTCTTCACCTTTTTATAATGGTTAATATAATCAAGAAAAGAGATCTTTGTCAGAAAATGGTTATTTTATCATGATCATGTAAAGTATTTGAAAATTATTTTGCATTTTGTTAAAGTATATAGTGCTTAAAAATATTTTTTGAGTGCCTAAAAAGTACTTAAAAGGTCAAAGGTGCTTATTTTTTGTTTAAAGATTTGGCTACGCACTCTGATATTTATTTTACTTTATATGTACATTTTTGAGATCAGAATGTTCCAAAATAATCATTTGATCAAATGAATTGACAGTATAAAAAATAATTTTTCTTGTAATAAGTTTTCAAAAATCAGAAGATAAACAAAAATCAATCAAATCAATATCATAAGAAATTAAGATAAAAATGTTATTATTAAGTCAGAAGACCAGACTGATAACAATATATATATTCACAAATGCTTTATTTTGGGCAAAAGTTAGGTTAATTAATAAATCAATATATGATAAACATAAAAATTAACTATGGCAGAAAGAAAAAAAAAGAAAAGACTTGACAAAATTGAGATAATTTTAGGCGCGGATGGGCGGTTTTTCGAGCCCTGATTTAGAGTACTGAAAGACTCACATTGTTTTGTGATCACCAAACTTAAATTTTTTTTATTTATTTAACTTCATAAGAATTAATAAGTTAATACGAGGGTTGCTATTTATATTTCTGGCCTTGGCAACAGTAAGTGTTGCTAGGCGACCGCAGACGATTTTAATCGAAAGTTTGATATTTTTAAACATAAATTCAGCAGGCGATTTACCATTATAGCTTCATTTGTGTTGTTGACAGTAAATTGAAAAGTTCTTCTCTTTCAAAAAATGGAATTGAATCGTGAACATTTTCGTGCCATTATTTTTCATAACTTTCGACGTGGATTGTCAAGACAAGAGTGCTTCGATGAACTTAATTCTTTATTCAGCGATAAAGCGCCATCCTACAGCACTGTAAAAAATTGGTATAACGAATTTAATCGTGGTCGATGTTCGATCCAGGACGAATCCCGTGCAGGTCGTCCAAAATCCGTTGTTGTGCCAGAAAAGATCGATGCTGTGCGTGAACTGATTAAGCAAGATCGTCATGTGACATACCGTGAGATAGAGGCGTCTTTGGACATTAGTATGACTAGCATCAATAAAATATTGCATGAACATTTGAGCGTAAAAAAAATTTGTTCGCGTTGGATCCTGCATAATCTGACAAACGCTCAAAAAAAGGCTCGTGTCGATTGGTGCAAGGAAATGTTGGAAAAATACGTTCAAGGTACATCAAAGGCTGTATATAACATCTACACAGGTGACGAATCATGGATCTATGCATATGAGCCGGAAACAAAACAGCAATGAACTGTATGGGTCTTCCAAGGCGAGGCAAAACCAACAAAAGTTGTTCGAGGAAGAAGCACATCAAAACAAATGATTGCCTGTTTCTTCAGCATTAACGGTCATGTGGCAACAGTGGCGTTAGAGCAACCCAGGACGGTCAATTCTGAATGGTACACGACCATTTGTTTGCCAGAAGTCATCGGAGAAATTCGAAAAAAGCAGAAGAACAGGCGAATCATTCTTCATCATGACAATGTGACCTCTCACACATCGACTCAAACAAAGGCTTTTCTGACGGAGCGAAAGATTGAACTGATGGGTCATCTGCCGTACAGCCATGATTTGGCACCCAATGACTTCTTCTTATTCCCACACATCAAAAATAAATTACGTGGACAACGATTTTCGACCCCCGAAGAAGCGGTTGATGCATTCAAAACGCATGTTTTGGAGTTACCTCAATCGGACTGGAAAAAGTGCTTTGAAAATTGGTTCAAACACATGCAAAAGTGTATTGATCATCATGGAGAATATTTTGAAAAACAATAAAACCAATTTCGATTCTACATATTTGTTTTTTCATTATTAGGCCAGAAATATAAATAGCAACCCTCGTATAATTTCAACATCTGCATACTCAAGAATGCAATTGCAGAAAAAATTATCAAAAAAAAAAAAAAAAACCTTTAACTTTTCATTATTTTAGATCATAATATAGGTACCTACTAATTTAGTTAAAACATTATTTATTAAAATAATTTTTAAGAATTTAATTTATTGTCACACATATAATACAAGATTGTGTGAGGAAAAAAAAAAGTCGTATAAGCAATTACATATATTTAATCCTAAATGTTATTGTTTTTCCTTAGTATTTTATTTTCTTCCATACGCTACACTTCAACTAGCATTTTAAAACACAAACAAGTTAATCACTAATGACAAATTTCAGAAACATAATATGTTTTTAGAGGTTGAAGGGGTAAATTACATATTCTATTCATAATTACAAATGGTGTGCTAAATTTCATGGTAATTAGATAATATTTGTTAATATGTTGTGAAATACATGTTTGAAAATCTTTAAAAAATGGGGTGGAAAAAAAAAGCCATTTAAAAAGTAAAGCTTTCAAGGCAATAAAAATATGTTTTATATAATTAAAATATGCATTCCACTATTTTTGTAAATTTTTCTATTTAAAATATTTTTTCATAATGCTAAATAAGTAAAAATTAAATCATCAAATTGTGATTGAAATTTTTTTTATATATTTTTTATTTTTTTAATTTGATAAAAAGGTATTTTATTACTTTAAAAATGTGTTTTATAAATAAAATATAAATTCCACTATTCGTGATAAGTTTTTCTATATATTTTATTGCTTTTAAATAAAGAACTTTTGTGATTCACATTGGCTTGTATATGAAATTTTTTCTTTTAAATTTATATTTAGTTTTTTAACTTAAATCAGCATTTCTGTGCAGGTTTGCATTTTAAAAAGTTGTAACAAATTCATAGTTTTCATCTCTATACTGGATTATCCAGTAAACAACTGGATTTTAAAGGTTAACTCCTGATCTTCTAATTTTATAAAAAAATTCTGTTATTTTTTTATGTATTCATTTGAAAAATTCTTTAAAATTGGAAAATTTATTGAAAAAATCTCAATCAGAATAAATATTTTACTCAGCTTATTAGTCGAGAATTTAAATAACTAATAGCATTACTAAAAAATGATGTGAGCATAATAGAAAAAAAATTTAAGAACAATTTTTTAAAAAACAGTATTCCTTTGTAGTAAATTTCTTTGTGAAATTTAAATAAAAAAAATTCAATTCTATCTTATATGGTATTTTTCATGTTTTGTAATTAATTGAAAATTGTAAATGTAATAAAAAAGTTTTAATTTATTTAATTTAGTATATATCATAAATTTAAAGATATTTTTAATCAATAGTGCAATTTATGTATATATATATTCTTTTATTGATAATAGGAAATCCTTAAAATTTCTGGAGAATATTTTATTGTTCCATATGTAATATTTAGGGTACCATAAAAGATGTAATAATGTAATTTTTTTCCCTTCCATATGTCATGTGATTCAGAATTACAAAAATAAGCTCCATTTTTTCCCCCCTTTCTTCTTCCAACAGAGACGTAGATGTTTTTCTCTCTGAGAAAAGGTTAAGGAAACCATTCAAGTTATTATCTAATTTTGTTATGCAGTGTGTCTGTGATTTATCTGTCGAGTTCTTTAAAACTTTACCATTGTGAAACTTATGTTGTTGAACTTCTGATACCATAACATCCTTTAAAAAAAATAAAAAATAAAATTGAATTTGTTGTAGTGCAAGACCTGTTTCTTATCTAGACAATAATTTAGAAAAATTGCGTACAATTAAGGTATAAATTCTAGAGCTCCTGACATCTAGGGTGATAAGTTAAACATTTATAACTATCTACTCTCATTAAAATGCTTATCTGTTGAGATTTTTTGAAACAAGTGTCTAATTGTGTAATGTGTCATATTTAAATAAAAGATAAAGTAAGTTAGATTGTTAATTTATTTTTTTTAAAATTTAAGTTTATTTTTACTGTTTCTTTTTTATTTTTTGTTGTTGATTGTAAAGAATTTTTGTTGTTATGAATTAGTATATTTTGAAATTCAAACTATTTTTCTATTTCATGAAATGCAGAAATATTCCAAAAATATAAAAGCTCAATTTAAAGCATAATTGCAGAAAAAATGTTGTATGATGAAAGATATCCTTGATTTAAGACTATGAAGAAAAAATAGTGTACCACTATTATGGCAATTATATATATATATATATATATATATATATATATATATATATATATATATATATATATATATATATATATATATATATATATACATACATACACACATTAAAAAAAAAAGTTGAAAAGAAACACATTTTAAAGAAAAGTGTAGTTTTGCAAGCGTAAAAACTTAAATTTAAAATGGTTTTAAATTTTTTTTTTGATATTTATTTTTTATTTCAGGTTAATTGTTAGATTTCTACCCTCTTCCTAAAAAGTCTTAGTTTTCTACCATTAAGACAACTCTTTTGTAAACTTATGTTATTATTTTTTTGTTTTAAAAGCATTTTTCATTTGACTAGTTAGTACTTTTTTAATGTCTTGGAAAATTAAAAAATATATATATTAGTCTCATTTATCAAATGTTATATCAAACTGTGGAAAGATTTTAGGTTATTCAATTCCTTCTATTAGTTCACACTCTCCTTATATCTTGTTCAAATTTTGAATCGTTAATAAAATACTTTTTATTCAACCATTCAAGTTCAAATGCATTTTTATAAACATGTAGTGGATGACACTTGATGCTAATAAGACACTTGATGATAAGTTTTTTTTCAAATATTAATTCATAAATTAAATTTAATTAATTTATTTTAGTTTTATATGGAATAAAACAATTAATTATTTAATAAAAAGTAACTGAATTTTTTTTTTTCTTCATTGATATAAGTAGGAATTTACTTTAAATTTTTTTTAATATTTGTTATGTTTATTAGATTTCAAATTGTAATCTTATCTTAGGTTAGTTACATTTACTGTTACTAGAAAACCAGTGGTTAAAATTCTGTAGCATTGTAGCAAGTGTTGGAGATAATTACCATATCTGCAGATTATTTCAATTTTCTTTTAAGATGCTTAAAAACAACTGAAAAAAGAAACAAAACAAAAAACCATTTTTAATTTACAAACTTACTCTATTAACCATCAGTACTTAATTAAATTTATTTGTCAAACTGCAGGCCTGTAAGTAAAGAAAAATTATGATTTTCAAAACTTCCAACAAATTTTCTTGATTTAAATGAGTTTTTGAAAATCAAAAAAATCTACTGGACCACTGATCAAAAACCTGCCTTTTTCTTAATCTACTATTCATCAATTATTTTTAAACTTTTTAATAATTTTTGATTTCTAGGATGAAGGACCCACCAGATTGCTTCGGTTGAAAATTAAAGCTGGTCACAACTTGGCCAAAAAAGATATATTTGGAGCAAGGTATGGCAATTTTTTTATATTTTTAAATGAGTGATAATTTTATTGCATGCATTGTGATTAGATAGAATTGTATTCTATAGCACACATAATTTTTATACTATCCAATCAAGTTCCTCCCCATTTATGATTGGGTAGGTAAGAAAGTAATTTTTGATTTTTAGTGTGAAATAAAACTCACTTTTTTCTATACAAGAGTGAACTTGAATCAGTCAAATAGCTACCATTCTATTGAATGATCTTCTGCCATATTTCTGGTAACTATGTCAGGTTCATAGAATTTCTAGTTCTTATTAGCAAATGTGACATTAGGTCATCATTGTTACTAAAACTTTTACCATTTAAAATAAATTGTAAATTTAGCAAAAAATGATAATCGGATGATAATCTTTAATAAAAAGTGAAGGGGCTAAAGCCACCTGGTTCCGCGGTCCTTGCTGCCAATTCTCAGAGAATGTGACAAAGTAAATTCTCGCCCATTGGCCAGGTGTTGAATCCTAGGAGTAGAGGTATTTTAAAAGTTAAGCATCAAAAATGGTGACTTTGTTTTATTTTCTAGGAATCAAATTTAAGTTTTTAGGTGCAAATAATGACTGCTAATTTCAAACACTAGATAGGAGTCAATTCTTTGCTGTACAAAGCATTAAGACAGCATGTTTTAAATTTAAAACACTATGTTAGGAAGCATATATATTGCTGACTGTGCTGTGTTAGGGGTCAGGGAACTGGTCTTTCATCAGAAAGGTTCTGGATTCGAATCCCGGACCAGGCATGTATGGGCTTTCATTCTCTGTACTATCTGTCCTTACTGTGGGAACAACGTAAGCCCACCTAATATGCTCCTGAAATAGGGGTCAGCAAATTTGCCTGAAATGACGAATGTCATCCCAGGTGGGCATTGGGGAAAAAATGAAGCAGGGGCATGTGGAGGGAAGGGGCTATTCCATTTTTAATTTTGGATTTCGTCAGTTTTGCTGCAAACTAAAATTTGAATTTTGTTAAATTTAGTGCGCCAATGCTTAGACATACAAATGTTTGCATTGTTTTAAATTATGTAATTTTATATGGCAAAATTTTGTTGAAATTTATTAAATAATTCCTACAAAATCAAATTTTAAAAATATGACTTATTTAATATTTGTTATCTGAAGATCCGATCATTAAATAAGAGTTATTCAGGGTGTTCCTTATCTAGGGCGCTGTACGAAACCAAAATAGTTGCATTTGGAAAAAAATATAATATTTAATTTTTAAAATTTAAACAACTAGATAGGGAGAATTATAGGGTGTGGCATTAAAAGAATATTTTATATGAGAAAATAATTTTAATAGATGTATGATTCTACTTTTCAGTGATCCCTATGTGCGTATTGATGTTGTACAGAGTGATAAAGATACAGTCATAGAAACTTTCTGCACACGTACAAAAAAACGGGTATGTTTGAAATGTCTTTCTTGTACTTACATTTGAAATGCTGTTTCACATTATTTTGCATTAACTGTTAAACATCAAAAATTTGAAATAGTATCGGAAGTTGAAGTAGTAGCCGAAAATTCAACTAATTAAATATTTAATGTTATATTGTGTGTGTATATATATATCATAATAAAGACAAAATGTATGAAAAGAAAAGAGAGAAAAACGAAGAAAATCACTTTTATTTACTGTGCATAAGCTGCAAATATTTCAGGGGGTCTTACTGTGCATCAATGATATGTGTTTCGCTTAAATTTATTTTTTTCCGACCCAATACTACTTTTTTCGGTAAAATAAGAGTTCTAGTCTTTAGTTTTGGCCAGAACTTTTTAAACGTTTAAAAAAAATTCAAAGGATTTACAATTTAAGCTAATGTTTGTATATTGTTTTAATGCTGATCCCTTAATGTGATTTTCAAAATTTTTAAATTTAAATTGAAATCTTTTAATATGTTTCTGAAAATGTGTGAACCAGGCAGTGAACTGAACTGTGATGTTTGGTTTAAAAATCAATGTGTTTGGCCTTTTTTTTCTAATTTATCCTCATTTAGATTTCTAAAATTAATATCTAATCAGGGTTGGGGTTTTGACGTAAAAAACCTGTTGAAAAATGTCAAAATCTGTTGAAAAACCGGGCAAGTTTCCGTTTTGACATTGGAGACATTTTATTAGATAACTAAAATTATGATTTATATTATATATAACACATAAAAAATGTTGAAAAAAATTTTTGAAACTATTAATTGGTTTTTCTAATTGTAATCAGAATATTTTAAGACCCACGATATAGCTATTCCGTTTATATTACAAGTAATAACTATGAGTTGTTAATCATTATCAATCTAAATATTGATTTTAATTCTCTTATGTTACAATTTAGGCAAATTTTTTAGATTAAGTAAAATTGAAGTGTTCACCGATGAATTGTCTGATGTCAACATATAATTTTTTTAATATTGTTTCTCAATATTTGTTGTTATTAATTATATTCAGGAAAGCAGAATAGGTCTGACTGCCTAAACAAGGCTTTTGAGGAAATCAGGCAGCAATAGGAAAATATTTTGTATAAAAAATTCTTTCAAAATTTTATGTTGAAAAAAATGTGTCGTTTTGAAAATTTTTTTCTGTTAAAAAAATTTGTCAATTTGTGTATTTATTAGTTTGAATTCTTTAAGTTATGAAGTAGGAACTGAAATTGAATTTTATAAATTATTGTTATTTCAATATATTTTGATTTCTATTATTTTATAACTCATATGCTCGTATATTCAAGGATTGTGTAAAATCAATCAATTTTTCTTACATAAATTTTATTTTCCAAAAATATTCTGAAAAAGTTATTGTACTAAAAAAAAAAAAAATCTAAAATTTTTGAAGAACTTTTGATCCCAAAAGAAACTTTGTTCATAGGGAATATTAGGCTCTCAGAATTTTCTGCTCTCCTGTTTATGTGTACAATGTGAAAAAACAAAAAATGATTACCTAGAATAACTATTGATCAAATAATCAGATTTTCACGTTCTAGGCCTCGATCTTAATGATTAGCAGGGGTAACCTAAAATATGATAATTGATAAGTACAGACATTATCTTAAGTGGTTGTTAAGACAGATTTCTGACCTCCAAATTAAAGGGGGTGGGCTCAATCTGGGAAATATGATCCCCATAGTTTGGTCAGGAAAGCGATCGAAAGTTTGGACCTCTTAATGTTATTTTATTTATTGCGTATTGCGTAGATGTAAGCCTGTCTATAGAAACCGTTGTCTTTTTTCCATTAAATTCATTTACACATGTTTTATCAGACCTTTCTATCACCAGATGAGGTCCGGTGTATGGTGTTTTGAAAGCATCAATTCTTAAGTAAACATGCGAACAAGTTTGTAAGGACTGATGAATATAAAGTGATTGTTTGCCATGATACTGAGGTGAAATGGGACTTAAGCTATTCATTGTGTGTTTAAGTTGTGTAACATAATTTTCTGTTGCTGATGACAAATCATTTGCAAAATTAAAAATGTCAGATGGCAAGCGAAGAGTGGTGCTGTACACCAGTTCAGCTGACGATGTATTAATATCAGCTTTAATAGCTGAACGTATGCCCATTAGGACGACAGGTAATATTTCTGTCCACCTAGGAGTATTGTGGACCATGATAGCACTTTTTAAATACCTATGGAATCGCTCTATTAAGCCATTTGACATTGGATTATAGCTTGTACTATGAATCCTATGTGCACCTATCATGTCTGTAAGTTGGCGAAATAAATTTGATTCAAAATTCTGACCTTGATCAGTTGTGATTGTTAATGGGCAGCCAAACCGAGTTATCCATCCATTAACTAATGCTTGACATGTTGTTTTGACCGTCATATCCTTTGTTGGTATGACTTTGGGCCATCTAGTGAAGCGATCGGTTATGGTCATGCAATATTGAAAATTATCAGAAATTGGGAGTGGACCTATAAAATCGAGATGACTATTGAGCATCTGGAAGGGCAAAAGTACCTATTGGAGATTTAGTGATCTTGTGAATTTTAGCACGTTGACAATTCTGGCAAGATTTTACTGAGTTTTTTATAAATTTATTCATATTAGTGCAAACAAATCTTTTTGAAATCATTTTAGTTGTTACAAAAATGCCAGGATGAGAAAGGTTATGTATATGGTTAAATATAATATCGCGATATAATTCAGGAGTAAATGGTCTAGGAATGCCTGTGTCTAGATTACAGTAAAGATTAATATTTTCAAGGGGAAAATAGTGTTTTTCTAACTATAAAATTGGTGTTGATTGCGAAAGAATATTTTGTAATTCTAAATCCTTGAGTTGTTCATCCGCTAATTTTTGATAATTTAGTGGTTTACAAGAAATTGTGTTTATCTTGATTCGAGACAGGGCATCAGCTACTATATTGCGTTCCGCTTTGATAAAACGTATATCGGTTGAGTATTGGCTAATTAAATCAAGATGACGCAATTGTCGAGGGGAACATTTATCGGCTTTCTGTTTGAAGGCATATATTAGAGGATTTTGATCTGTATAGATGGAAAACAATCTGCCTTCAAGCATATGCTTAAATTTCTTTATAGATGAATAAATAGCCAATAACTCCCGATCATATGTAGACCAATTAATTTGAGATTTGCTCAATTCCGTTGAATAAAAAGCTATAGGTTCCCACTGTTTTTCTGATAATTGCATAAGGGATCCGCCAACATCTACACTCGATGCATCTACCCATAAACTTAATTGTGCACCTGGAATAGGGTGTCTAAGAAGGGTTGCTTTAGCCAAAGTTTATTTTGAAGCAATGAATGATTTATTTGCATCATCATTCCATTTTAAATGCTCTGTATCGGTAGTTTTGGAACGAGAATGTTTTTTTTTGTTTTTGTGACCCTCTAAAAATTTATTTAAAGGTGCAAGAATATCAGCAGCTTTGGGAATACATCTGCGATGGAAATTAAATAGTCCTAAATTGCGACGCAACTGGGTTAATGTTTGTGGTTGGGTAAAATCAAGAATACATTTTACTCTATCAGGTAGCAGTTCGATACCTGCACTGGACAATTTAAATCCTAACAATTCAAGAGTGGATGCACCATACTGACATTTTTGCGTATTTATGCAAAGTCCATATTCATCTAATTTTGTAAATGATAATTCTAAATGATGCAAATATTTTGTCTCATTATCTGATGCGACTAATAAATCATCAATAAATGCGTAAACGAATGGTGAGCCCCTAATGACCTCATCAATAAAGTGTTGAAAAGTTGACAAAGCATTGGTTAGACCGTATTGCATTCGTAAACTTTCGTACAAGCCGGATGGTGTGCAGATAGCAGTTTTGTGCACATCTGCGGGATTAATTGGAATTTGATGAAACGCTTTGACAAGATCAATATGGCTATACACCCGTTTACCATGTAATTCAGCTGTGAAATCAGTTATATGAGGGATTGGATATTTATCTTTTATTGTTTGTGCATTAAGAGCACGATAATCCCTGACAGGTCTCCATTGAACAGTGCCTTTTTTGGGTACCATATGCAAAGGTGATGCATATTGGCTTTTGGAAGGTTTCATATGACCTAATTCTATCATGCATTGAAATTCATGCTTTGCACTTTTAAGATGATTCGGCGCTAGCCGTCTGGGTTTAGCTACAACTGGAGGACCTTTTGTGTTAATAAAATGTACAGTATTATGCTTAACTGGTTTACTAGGATCAGGAAGTTTAGTAATATTGGGATATTTTAACAATAGTTTACCATATATATTATTTTCAGTAACTGATTTCACAGGAAAAATAGAACAATTATATAATTTAGCATGCACTTTTAAATTAGTATAAGTATCAATAAAATTTTTATTTCAGAGATTAGGAGCTAAATTAAAATTATATAGGAAATCTGCTCCAATTATTGAACATGAAACATCACAAATATAAAATGAAAATGATCTCCTTAAACCCAAATTAAGTGTTAAATTTTTACGTCCATAAATGTTAATTAACGTGCTATTGGCAGCACAAAACGTTTGAATTACAGGATTTTGTTTTTCTTTTTTGGTTGCCATTATTAGAGATGCACCACTACCGGAATCAACCAAAAATAATTGACCCGAATTCTTATTCATGATAAACATACGGCGAGATTGATTGGAAGGCAAGGAATTACTCGTCGCTATTCCTTGACCACTTGATTTTTTGGAAAATCACATGGGGGTACGCATTTATGTGCGTTTTCCTGGAATTTACGATGGTAAAAACACAACTTTGTAGCACTATTTCCAGAAGCAGTGGAAGAGGAGAGAGCACGCGAAGAGTTTTGAGTATCATTTCGAAACTGAAACCTGCTCCTGCTTCAAAGAAAGTTCACCTCCTTCCGTAATGATTTTATTTCCTTGTACAGCTGGGAGGGAGAAATTTCATCCACCCTCGATGAAGAAGGAAAGAGAACGGGTTGTTGAGAATCCTGCAGGGTTGTTGAACTCTTGGATGAATGGGACTGAGGGAAGTGGGGAGTGAGGATTCGAGATCGCTGAAATTCTGTCAGCAACTTCGGCAGCTTTCTCCGTTGACAAGGGGGAAATAGAAGCAATAATTGTTTGGACGGGGAGAGGTATCGCTTGGATAAATAATTCGAAAGCAGTTCGTCTTCGATCTTGTGATTCTCCGCTCTGGGTTTAAAATCCCGCAAGAGCTCAGTTGGTTTTCTATCCCAGAGATTTTCACCGGCCAGTAGACATCGGATCTCCTCTGTTTTAGATTCTCCACAGCGTTCGATGATTTTGGATTTCAAGTCCATGTAGGGATCAGTGACATCTAGTTGCATAATCACATCTCGCACCATTGTCGCCGTATCCGGTGGCAAATGAGCGACGACGTAATTTTATTTTGTCTTCGCTTCTGTGATTGCCTTAGGAGCTGCTAACGCAAACGTCGATTCTAGCATAAAGAACTAAAGGGCGGGGTCAGCTCGGATGAAGGGAGGGATGACTACGGCGGCAGCGTCACCCATTGTTCTGAATCAGAAGTTTTATTATTACATAGTCCGGTCACCAATTTAGAAGTTTAAAAGTGTTTAGATTATTTCCCTCTAATCACATAACTTATTGTGAGGACTCCAATATGTGAAAAGAGCAAGAATGACGATTCTAAAACTTAACATAAATTTATTGAAACTGAACAACTTGGTGCGACTGATCGCTGACGGGAAACTCTCTGGAATGAAATAAAATCCTTAATCCCTGCCTCTCAAGGTAGGCTGAAGAGGCACAATTTCGGAGTTTGATCTAAAAATAGATTTTCCAGAAGGGAATCGCTACATATATATTAAATTTGTATAGTTTATCTAAAGTAAGAACTCCCCATGACATTCGTCTGGACCCGTGGTGATGACTATGGTAACGAGGTATAACTATTTCCAGTAAGGGTGTGAGGTCACTATTTAGGACAGGTTTTGGCTCAGTTGGGCAAAAGAAAGGGAATCCTTTTCTTTGTGTTGCCCTAGAGTGAAGAGCAGCTATTCTCCCTGAAATGCGCTATTCTTGTTTCCATAGCAGCAGACAGCCTCAGAGTACCGTAGACAAACTATAGCTTTTGTCCATTTTTAAGGGCATTCAAAATTTTAAAAAATCCCTATTATTGAATGTTAATTTTAAGAGAAAATATGTTCCAATATTTTTATTGATGTGCTATTTTAATCCTAAGCATAATAATCGAATAAGATAAAATTTAGTTTTTGAAAATTTTTTACGGTTTGATAAATGATGATATGCCAAAAAACACCTTTTTTTCTTCAATGTAGTCTTAAAAAACATTCCAAACTTGAGATATTGAGGAGTTGTGATAGGAATATAAAAATGTGAAAAATAATAAATGGGGTAACTTTAAAAACTTATTCTTAATCTATTTCCGCAGTTATGGTATTGTCATAAATAATAAATGAAAGATTTATGATTTTTTATTTGATAAAAGTCGGGTGTTTGTCTATTGCACTATTTATTTATGTTTCTACCACTACAAAAATAGAATTCCAATTCAATAGTATGTAAGACATGTTAACTCAATTCTATGTCGGGGTACCTTCTTATAGATAAAGGTTGATATTGTCGATATCTACTCTTCCCACAGTCTATTACAATTATAAGTCTATTTATTTACTTAACTTATAAAGATTAAAAGCTTTATATGAATATAAATAATACTTTTTTAATTACAGTATTTTTTTTATCTGTTTAATTTTAAAAGTCCTATTTTTTTTTCAGACTTTGAATCCTGTGTGGGATGAAGAATTTATTTTCAAGGTAAATTTTAAATTCTTTTAAATGTGAAATTCTTTTTATTTCAACAGAAATGAATTAAAATGTTTTTTATTTCACTTTCACTTCATCCTTTTCATTTCAACTATTTTGATTTATCTGTAATTATTAAGCTTCAGGGGTCTGTCTAGTTTTTTATTTTTTTTATAAGTACCTATTTTGTGAAAATTTAAACATAATTTGTGAAAATTAAAAATTATATTAAAAACTCAACAGAAAAATATGGTAAAGTAAGACAATATTTTCAGATATTGTCACTACAAATAAAAATCATTTATGACTGGTAAATTTCTATATATTTTTCCTCATATATTCAAAAATAATTTTGCTATTGTAAAATTTTGGCCTTAAAATTGTATTCAAATTTAAAAATCCATAAAAATCATGGTCCATAGTTAAATTTCAACTTTAATTTACACGCATTTAACTGTACTAGCACTAAAAGTTATTTTCATTGTGAGACCATTTACGACTAAGTCGTACAAAAAAATAAAATAATAATAATTCACAGAGTAAAAAATTTTTCATAAAAAATAAAGGTCTGTTAAAATAAATTTACAAAAGTGTTTAAGATAATGTTCAAATGTTTAGAATAAGGTTTGAATTTCAACATCCTGTACAGTTTATAGAGGGAACGCCTTGTTTCATTTTGAAAAAACTCAGTGGAAAGGAAAAAAAAAAGAAGCTCGCTTTAATATGGTGTGAGCGACCTGTTAGGCTTACCATATTGCACTATCTGGAATAACACATGCTACCTTTTCGTAAAAGACAGCTGGCAAAAAAGCTCCTCTTTTCCATAGCAAACCACAAGAACGGGGTTTGCATGAGAACTTGCTTTTTTAAAAATATTTTGTGAAACTGTCGTTTTTCCTAAAGTTGAATTTGTGAAGGTACTGTTAAACGGTAATAAATTTACCCTGGTCAAACCCCTGAACTTTCGCAATCATTTACGGTTGATTAATAAAAATTATGATCTTAGAGAAATTCTGTTATCTGTTTAAAATGAAATAAGTTTCCCCCCTTTCTTAACTACCAATAATTAGGAAATTTATGTTTGCAACCAATTTATGTTAAGTTTGTTTTTCTACTCAATTCCACACACAAGTTATAAGTTTGTTTTTCTTAAACAATTCCACACACAATTAACAAAAGCAAATTGATAGAAGAAAAAAAATCTTATTTTTTCCTCTTCCATTAAGTTTTTCTGAAATTTAATCTTCTGTCTTTGAAGAGCAGAAGAACATAAACTGAAATCTGAAATGTAAACAAAAGTTTTGTGTGGTTCAAATGCAGAATGATACAAAGGCAATAAGAGCTAGTTCTAATCTTGCCCTGCAAAAAAAATTTATTGTTCCTAATTTTTTGTCAGTTTGGTCAAAGTAGGCATGAAATTAATTCTTTTATACAAGCTTTTATTAAACAATAAAGAGATAAATTTAGAATTAACCAAATTTTATATATTTAACTTTTTTTCATATTTTGTTTTTAATTTATTGAGTACATTATTATTTTCAAATATGGCCACAACATGTCAAATTTCAACCCTGTAGTCGCATTCCTGCGGCCTGTAGAGAGGCTTGTATGTTTTTTCTTTTTTTTTTTTTCCTAATAAGTTCTTAAACTAATTATTGAAAGCTAATTTTTTTATTCTTTTGTTTTCCTTACACATTTTTCCACTCATCTTTTGTAGTTTCAAAATTCTAAGTCTTATAATTTTTGTCTTCTTATTTTTATTTTTTATTTTGCTCTTTATTTTTAATCTTATTATTTTTATACAAAATTTAAAGTTAAAATGAACACCCAAAACAGAATTAAAATTTTTTTTTATTACTGAGAGATCGTACTATAATTTTGCCCAGTTAATTTTCATTTTCTATAACTGATCAAAAATGGCGCAGAATTCAAAATAAAATGGTAATCTTTTTCCTTGAATTATTGAGTAATAAACTTAATAAATTTTCCAAGCTTATTTGAATTTATTTTGAATTTGCATTAAAGTTTAGCTAGTAATTTGTTTTGTTTTTAGTTGCATATATCCAATATCATTATTTTCAAAGACAATTTGTTTTTTTTAAACCGAAGTTTAAAATTTAAGATCTTCGACCATTGTTTTTTCTTCTTTTAATACTTTAAGTTATTTCATTTTATTGCTGCATTAAATTATATTGTTTTGATTTTCAAACAGAGCACTTTTGAAAGCAAATCTACTTAAAATTTAAATTATTTTAACTTTAGCATTTCTGAAATTTAAGCAAACAAGTTTATTTATATTTGCTTAAGTTTCATAAAAATTAATTTGCAGTACGATTAATTTTGTACAATACTATTTGTAGTTAATATAACTAGTTTAAATTACTAATTGGTTTATTAACATTTATGAAAAAAATTTATTTTAAAAGAAATGTGCATTGTTATTATAATAATTTTCGAAAAAGTTTAGTAAAATCAATTTTTCTGAAATAAATGTTCGGAATCCTTTTAATTATCTTGATTTTACAGTGCTTAAGATATCAGAAGATAATGCATAAAAATAATTATTGCTGATTTGCATTATTTTAATATTAGATCATATTAAACTTTTAAGTTCTATTAATGAATTTCATGTTATTTGAAGAAATTTTTATTATATTAAAAGTTTTTAAAAATCATCACTTTCAACCAAATAAAATTTTTATTCGGAACACAATGTAGAATTTCAACATTCAATTGTGTTATTAAACAATGTTAAAATATAATTTTGTACTGATAAAATATATTTTTGCATACTTTATATAATAATATATTAAAGCATGCAAAAAAAAAAAATATTTTTGAAGTAGTAAATGATGTTTGAGCTCTTTTCTTGAAATTGTATGTTTTTTTTTTTGTATTTTATTTTAAAGTACAAAAATTAAATTAATAACAATTCTGTGTATTTTCACACTAAATATCAATGTATTTATTAATTTTTTTAACTATAATTAATCCAGACAAATGCATTTTCTATGTTACTAAAGTAATATAAACTTCTTGTATAATGTTTCAACTTGAGAATCATGCAATGTTCAAAAGTTAAAGAAAAAAAAAGTTAACAAACAATTTTAATATTTATTAAAAAGGAAAACGAAACACCAGAAATAAATATTATGAATGAATTTACGTAAAATAAGATTGTTAATTATTTAGCTTTTTTTAAGTCGAACATATTATGAAGCATGTGAAATGGTAAATAAATAAATAAATGGTTCCTTAATTGATGCTGTTTTACATCACATTTCTATTAATTTATAAATTAATTAATATTTATTATCATTTTATAAATTACTATTTCATGCTAGAGTTGAATCATAATTATTTTTAATTGACTTTTTATTACTTGTTATTTTTCAAATGCAACTAGTAACTTTTTTTTACTATTTTATGCCTTGGTTTTGAAATTAGTTATTACTTTTGATTAATCATTAATTTTTGCACATGATTTCTGGTTAAGCACATGTGTTTCCAGATTCATTTGTTCAAGTAGTTGGTTATTTTCAGTTCAATTTAACTTCATTTTATTGTATAGAGTAATTATTTCGTTTCTGACTACTTGGTTTAATTTAAAGTTTAGTCTTGAGTAAAGAGTGTTTAATACCACTTTGACTTCATTCTCCTACCTAAATTGACTCTTATCTGTATGATTACTGATTATATTTAAGTGAATCAACATTTTTCTATTATTTCATGTCCATGTTTTAAAGTTAGTTATTAGTTTCATTGATTTATACATTTGAATTCCGCTAAGCTATTAGCTTATCGCAATTTTATGGTTAGTGTTTTTTTTAAATGTAACATAGGCTTTATTTATTTATTTTTTATAATTTTATATTACTATAATTAGGTACTAGTGTAAACTAATCATTTGTTTATTTATTTTTAAAAAAGTTTCGGTTAGAGTTTATGGATAATAAGTTACTTAATCCATCTACTCGTTCAACTATTTTATTTATTTATTGTTTTTTTGCAATTTAGTTATATATAAATTGCGCTTTTTTTACTAAAGTTATTATTTACCTAACTTAAACTCTTAAAAATAATAATAAATTTTGTATAGTCTGAAATATTTTTAAAGAAAATGTACAAAGAAATATTGACAGTGATTAACGTTGTTAGCTTTCTTCTTTAAAATTTTACTTAATATAATACTTGAATGCAATAATAAAAAAGAAATACAGTGTCAATGCAATGGCATACAATTATTTTATGCTTATGATTGTTTTCAAATCTCTTGCTGTTTATAGCAGGGTTATAACAGCTGCTGAAGTTGCTAAAAAAATGAAATTTCTGCTCCAGCCTGTTCCAAAATGCCATTTTTCCAAAAATTGCTCTTACCTGCTTTGAAACTCTAATGCTATTCATTTAATTTAAACTCTAATGCTTTTTGTATTTAGTTTTCATATTCCTTTAAAAAAATTAATTCAATGTTAAGATAATAATTTCACATTTGTAAAATTATCTATGTTAATAGGTCTAATTTTTATTATTAATACTGCTACTTACTTTCTTAGGATTGTTCACAACGGGCTAAATTATATAATTTAATTATATAAAGAATATAGTTCTTTTTTCTGGGAGGGGGATATTAAATAATTTTTTAGTGATTTTAAATTTTAAAAGTACTTTTTTAAATAAATACCTTTTATTTAAAAATTCACCTTGATATGTTCATTTTCATATAGTATTTCAGTTAAAAAAATATTTAAAAAAAGCTTTCAAGTTGTTTATCAATTATTTTTCAATGATATTTCAGCTATATTAAACTAGTTAATTAACTATAGCATTATTTGTTTTAAATATGTTCAGCTGTTCCTTTTTTTTCTTAAGTTTTTTCAGCAATTATAACTAGTATAATTACCCCAATATAATTCATACAAGAGCAAAGTGATTGTGTTTTTCCTATTAATATATTATGTATAATTTGTACAGGAGAAACACAGGGAATTTTTGTTTCCAGATTTGAGTGACAAACCTTTTCTATTAGAAATTGATCCTGTGCAGTTTAAAAATATTTAAAAGTAATTTATTTTAGCTATATTCAAGGCTTGAAATTTGCAACACTTGAAATCCATAAGCATGTCAAAATTTTGATTGGGCATGTGTATCCCTGCCTTAACATGTGGGGCATATTATACCCAAACAAAAAAGTGTTATCAAAGAGGAAAAAAATTCAGAAAACATTTTTATTAAGAATTATTTAAATCAGATATCATACAAAATTATTAAAAAACTATTTAAATAATATCATTGAAAATTAATTGTATTGGTTTCTCTCATACCCTTTTAATTTCAACAATATAAAGAATTTATTGTTTTTTTTTTAAAAAATCATTGCAGTTAATGTAATCTACTGTTTAAATTTATTAAAATTATTTGTCATGTATGTGCTGTAATATGAATTAAATTGGTTTTTGTATACATTTCAGGAATGTTCACATAAGGAAAGAATATTTTCTAATAAAAATAATATATATTACCATATTTTGAGTAAATATAAGTGTACAAAACATTTATAAGTATGTTTATAAATATTCTTTTTTGTAAATATTTCTAAAATTTAAAAGAATGATTCTTATTTATAATCTTGTTTATTTTAGGTGAACCCCAACAATACTTTAAAAATTGAAGTTTTTGATGAAAATAGATTAGTAAGTATGACATTATGTTGTATTCAATATTCATAAAGCCCCCATGGCCGAATTTTTTCGAGCTATCTGTGACAAAACTGTCTAGCACCAATATCTTTCAGTGAGATACTTATATGTATGCATGATATGACAAATGTATATGTTACTAATTTAAAGTAACAAAAACATTGTGTTTGTTAACAAAAAGCCAATTTTGAGAAAATGAATTGTGTTTAAATTTTTTTAATAGAATATGCAATATTTGTTTTATTCTAATACTATGGAATATTTTTTTTGCAGAAGAAAACTACTTTTTTTTGCATTTTGCAAATTTGCACATTAAAAAACAACTAATTAAAAATCGAGAAATCCGTTACAGTAACTACCGAAAAAAAAGATAGACAATGAAATCATACAAATCTCTTTCATGAGAGGTTACTCAAATGTATGTTTTGTTTCGAGATACAGTTTTTGTAATAAACAACATATTAAGAATATCAGACTTTAAAAGCCGCACGAAAATCAATATCAATAACTGTCGAAAATACAATCCTTAGACTACGGATTTACGAAACCAAAATTTTTTACTTTCCAAAAGAAAAATCTATCTGCAAAAACTACGTAACTTTCTGCGACAATGTTGCTGTGTTGCCGCGATTCTGCCTTGGGGGCTTAAGCTTATATTTTTACTTATATATATCATAAGGTTTTAAGTTTAAACTTATATTGATATTATAGCAACCCATTTTTAAACTTTTAATTTATCTAGTGTAAATACATACATATTTTATGTAGCATTTCTTTTTATACATTTCAGTCTTTATTTGTTATTCTTTGTTTAGTTTTTAACATTTTTCACTTGTGTTTGTAATTAATTGTATGTTTTTTTTTTTTGTATTTTTTTTTTGTATAATTTGTTTATTCTAAAATTTTTAAGAAATAAATATTTAGACTGCTTAGTTGAGTCACTTTTGGGTTTTGTTCTGTTGAAGGTGTTTTTCAAGTAGTTTTTCAATTATTAATTTAAGTTATTTAAGAATTCTAAGAAGCAATGTGAAACATCATATTTTTTATATAATCATGTGACAAAAATATACATTCATGTCCATAAATTAAGGATAATTCAGAATCACACGGAAATCAAACTCTAAAATTAAAATTTCACCTGTAGAATTATCACACACATCCTGAAGAAGAATATGCAAATTACAGGAAACCACTAGATGACGCTGGTAGTACGTCACAATGACGAGAGTGTGCAAAGAAGTAAAATTGTTCACAAGCGCTTTAAAAGCCTTTCAGTGCAATAACCGCATAGTTATGGCACAAAGGAAGCATTTGGATGATTTTTTACGTGGAAGAATCATCGGACGACTGGAATGTGGATGTACCCAGCTGGAAGTATCCAAGGAACTTGGAATCGCCCAGAGTGTCATCTCCAGGCTTTGGCAACGATTTCAAGATGATGGTAATGTGAGTAGACGTTACAGCACAGGTCGCCTCCGGGTTACAACTCCAAATGAAGACAGGTATTTGGCAGTTACTGCCAAAAGAAACAGGCGGAGCACAGCATCAGACCTGTCTCGTCAGCTCTCTTCAGCTACCGGTACGACTGTTTCAAGGCAGACCGTGTACAGACGCTTAGGGCACATTGGTCTATATGCTCGTAGGCCTGTCAGATGTGTTCCACTTACTGCAACTCACTGTCGCCTGCGATTAGCCTGGAGTAGAGAGCATGCATTGTGGACACCGCGGCAGTGGTCTTCTGTGATGTTTTCTGACGAGTCCAGGTATAGTTTGCAGTCTGATTCTCGCCAGACTTTCATATGGAGAGCGCCAGGTACCCGTTACCACCAAGAGAACACCATTGAACGACATCGTTACGGTGGTGCAGGAATGCTCCTTTAGGGAGGAATTATTCTTGTTTCCAGAACTGACCTGCATGTTCAGAGTGTAACGATGACAGGCCACATCTATAGGGATGTCATTCTTGAACAACATGTACGTTTGTTTCGGGGCGCCATGGGTGCTGAATTTCTGTTTATGGACGACAACGCTCGTACTCACCGTGCAAACATTGTAGACGGATGCCTTCAATCGGAGGATATCACCCGTATGGATTGGCCAGCATGCTCACCGGATTTGAATCCAATAGAGCATGTGTGGGATATGCTTGGCCGACGAATTGCAGCCCGTCAACCTCCTCCCACCTGTCTACCGAACTCTCGGAGGGCATTGCTTGATGAGTGGTGTAATATTCCCCAAGATCAGATTGATAATTTGATACTGAGCATGCCTAGGCATTGTACGGCCTGTATTGCATCTTCCGGGAGACATACTCCGTATTAACCCTCATACTAACCATGTTATACTGTTTTTTGTAAATAGGTTCTTTTTTAAAATTTGCTCCAGGGAGTAAAAATCGCAATTTTTATTAATTATGTCAAACATATAGCATCTTTTTTGCTCTTTACCTTTTGTTTAATACATAACTTTACAAATAAGTCAAATTTGTTTGGCTTCTGTCTCTTTCTGTGCCTGAACTTCATTATCCTTAGTTTATGGACATGAGTGTAATAATAAAACAGGGTTCCTACACGGTCAGGAAAACCTGCAAAAGTCAGGATATTCTAAAATTGAGCTAAAAAGTCAGAATTTTTCTTACATATTCATAGAGTCAGGAAAAAGTCAGGATTTTTCTTACATATTCATAAAGTTAGGAAAAAAAAAAAAAAAACTATAGTTCATTCAAAGACTGGCAGGCAAAAATAAAGTTTCAAGGAAAAATTCTGTAATTCAAAATATGTAATTTCCTCATACTAACATTCCTCTTTCCCTGGTAGAACCTGTCCTGTTAGCAATTTTCCTCCTGTTTATCCAATGATAAGGAATTTTTGATAGGGTTGCTAGGTTTATTGCTCTTTGTGTGGATAACTGGTTTACAGACAACAGTTGAGAAAATTTCCTCTTTCTTGCACATGGAACATTTGTCTTAACCAATATTTACTTTTTTCAGTATTTTTCAAGATAGGTTTAATTTAAGTTGAATTTTCTTCTGAAACGAAATGATTCATTGAATTTTTAATCTGCAAAATAAGGTGAGTACAATTCTTGTGAATCTGATGGCAATATGTTTAGGATGATGTTTCCTGATAGCACAATTGCTAGCAGCTTTGCAATGGGTCCAGATAAAGCAAGCTATCTGATAAATTTTGGTCTCATACCATGTTTTGAAACTTGATTAACAGCAGAGCTTTCAATATGTAAGATATTTGTTTTGACAAAGCACTGAACAAGATTGGACAAAAAGGGCAAATGGATCTGGACATTAGTTTTTGGTGTGATTCGAAACAACAAGTTTGCACCCGATATTTGAATTCTGCATTTCTTCAAAAGTCTACCGCAGAGAATATGCTGGAAGTTTTTAAAGCCTGTATTAATCCACTTCCACTTGAGAAAATATTGCAAGTAAGCATGGATGGTCCTGCTGTGAATTGGAAGTTTTTGACACTTTTAAAATCATGCATTGAATTAAATGTAGATGCTCCTAAGATGGTGAATATTGGATCATGTGGCCTTCATCTTATCCATGGTGCATTTCAAATGGGTCACAATAAAATAGGATGGAAGGTGACCCAGTTTCTGAGAGGAATATACTATATTTTCAAAGATAGTCCTGTTAGACGAGCAGAGTATACTAACATATCTGGTAGCAACATTTTTCCAAAAAAGTTCTGCCAAATCACGTGGCTGGAAAATCTTCCTTGTGTGGAGCGGGCCATATTAATTTTTGACAACATTAAAAGGTACATAGAAGAGAAGAAAAAAGTCTCAGCCAGCCGGAATCTCAATAAAAAATGTTGAAGACTGTGTTAAGGATCCGATAATGCTACCAAAATTAGCATTCTATAAGCTAATTTCTAAAGAATTTCAACCTTTTCTTTTAAATTTTCAGACCTCCAAACATCTCAGTCCATACTTATATTCCAGACTTTTTCTTGACTTTTTTCCCCTTTATATTTCAATATTATCTTTTAAAAGAAAAGTCAGTTTGAAGTGAATTGGTGATTTTTAAAAATTAATAACTTAATGTAACAAATGTTCTAGTTATTTGAGGATACTGATACATATCTTGCAGATTTGATTAACCCTTTATATCCTGACGACACTTAACTACAAAAACACACTAAAAGTTTAATCTTATCATGATAATTAAAAATATGTTTCACATGTTTTCAGAAAATATAATTTGGGATATAAAGTGCTATTACGCAATTCCACTTTAATATATAAGTGTTTATCCTATTCAATATATGATACTTATGACTAAGTAGCATTACTTATTGAAACTGCAATGTTAAAAGTTTTTTTGGAGTGGGAAACGGCGGGTCAGGAATTTTATTGTAAAAGGCCTGGAAAAACTTGCAAAAGTCAGGATATTGTTTTATTCAAAATAGTGTAGGAACCCTGTAAAAAATTAATAATAAAATATATTTTGAAAGATTGGTACGTCATGCTAATGCATTAAGAGTCCATGTTAGCACTTGGTGAAATTAAGCTTTCGGCATGGCAATGCATCGTCACTCTATCATCGCGATATTTCGATACATCACGCTATTTCCTTATACTAATATTTTGCATTTGGTATTGTATAATTTCGAATTAGTTTACGTTTTGATTGATAAATTGAGACAATTATATTCTTGTAATAAACTCAATCCTGAGTTACCTTACAAAAAGTGCTATAAACTCGTCTAGAATAACTCGCCTGCAAAGAATTGTATTTTTATTTTTTTTTTTTAAATAATAAACAGTGGCATGATACATTGAAAATGAAAAATTGAACAGTTACTATTAAATTTTTTACTTGTACTTTTATTTATGCAAGAGTGCTCAGTTGTGTTGAATTGGTCAATGACGCTGAATTTTGATGTTTAAAAGGTTGAGATTTCATAGTAATCTTTGCTCTCTCTCTCTCTCTCTCAATATGTTTGCTTGAATGTGTCATTCCTTGTACCCACACAGATTATACATGCCTCTGGTATGAATAGCGTATAATGTTTTTGTATTTCATTCTGTAAATTTAATTGACAATTGATAAAAAATAATAAATCACAACCAGCAAAACAAATCTGGTTATCAAAGCAAGGGAGCCATCCCATTTACAGAGAATCAAAATTGTAATGGCATGTCTTAGGATTACCCTTTGAGATGTTTCCCAAACGGTTGTGAATAGCTTATTGTGCTACTCTAGTGCAGTGTAATTAAAGTCGAAAAAGCGTGGTCCCCGAACACTCTAAGCATGTCAACTTTTTTCCTCTTTAAATATAAGCCATATGAAGTTATTAATGATAATTATATTTTCTTTTACCTCTTGTATCAGGGAATAATTTGTTTCAGTATATTTTGCAGTCGTTGCTTAAGAAATTTTAAATGGAGCAATTTTATTCATTTTACAGACCATATTAAATGTGATTTAGTGAACATACTTTTTCTACAATATCACATCTTAGATTATGTATTATGAATTCTTAGCAAACATTTTTATGAATTTCCTTCTTCCTTTCAAAATGGGTTGGGGTTTTCGACATCCTAAACGTGTTTTTGGACAGATTTTACTGTAGTGTTGCTACAACTCCCTTTCTTTTTTATGAGGATCAGTCATCATATTTCTGCCCAAACTGTCTGAGATAGCCTTATTGTGAATAAAATAAGCAGTTTTGGTCTGTCAATTTTTGGGAAAGGAAAAAAAAAAAAAAAAAAACCAGAGAAGAGGGGCAGAACAGAGGTGGAGAAGAGAGGGCTAAGACCTGGTTGAGCTGAGTGGAAGGTGATTAAAAAAAGATGTTTGTGATAGAAATTCTGAGGAAAAATATACACCAACACTAAAACAATTGCTGCCACAGGACTGGACATTTAATATATATATATATATATATATATATATATATATATATATATATATATATATATATATATATATATATATATAAATGAAGATAATGTTCAATGAATGTTCAAAATGAAGATAAAACAAAGGTAAATTACAGACAAATGAAAAAAGGGGGGCGAATAATAATAATAATAAACAACTGGGGAAAGAAAAAAAAAAGAATTAATTAAAAGGAAAAAAAAAAAAAAAGAGGAAAAAGTTTTTTTAAAAAAACTGGAAAATAAAAGATATAATCTTTTCATCAGCCCACACGATTATCCGAAAAAGAGTGCTTTCTAATATTGTATCAATATAGCCAAAGCAAAATATATCAATACAATAGTGTGAGGAGCACTC
Organism: Parasteatoda lunata; assembly: GCA_949128135.1. Classification (NCBI taxonomy): domain Eukaryota; kingdom Metazoa; phylum Arthropoda; class Arachnida; order Araneae; family Theridiidae; genus Parasteatoda; species Parasteatoda lunata. The sequence continues at coordinate 4,984,962 of OX421975.1, forward strand.
AAAAAAATTTTTTACAAAAATTACGACAAATAAAATAAAACACAATAAGTAAAAATAACACGTAAAAACAATAAACGAATGATACTTATTTTTTTTTTTATTTATTTATTTTTTTTTCTCTTTTTTTTTGTATTAATTTATTTTGCTGTATATATATATATATATATATATATATATATATATATATATATGGATATATCTAGAGAAGAATTACCTGATACCTACAAATAGTTTATCAGTTCCTCAAGATTTCAAGCCAAGTCTAGCACATGTACAAGATAAGTGACTTTAAATTCAATTGACTTTAGCTGTGAAATTCCTTTTCTTTAAAATGTTCTCCAAATCTGTTTGTCACATGCTGATATAGTTTAGTGTAATTTGTTATAACCTTATTTTATTATGCCACATGGTCAAATTTATTTTAATGAGTAAATCTTGATAATTAAGTTAATCATCATTAAAATTGCTTAAATAAATTATCTCCCTTGTGATCATTATTTCTAGACAGATATTCTTATCTTACTTTATTTGTATGTGTTGGTGATGATTTGGGATAGGCCTTAGTTGTAAAAATGCATTAGTACTAAATTGGGTAATTATCCCACTATACTTTACCCAAATAGTCACCTCAAGGTTTTGGTGCCGTGACCAGGATTGTAAGGTCTGGCAATTATTTGTGGAAAATATAATTTTCAAATTTGTTGATTATATTTAAATATTATAATTTTTTTTTGCATTCATTTGGCCATTGAGGGAATATTAAGTTTAAATAAATTTGACCATGTGGCATAATAAAATAAGGTTATAACAAATTACACTATACTAAATCAGCATGTGACAAACAGATTTGGAGAACAGTTTAAAGAAAAGGAATTTCACAGCTAAAGTCAATTGAATTTAAAGTCACTTATCTTGCACATGTGCTAGACTTGGCTTGAAATCTTGAGGAACTGATAAACTATTTGTAGGTATCAGGTTATACTTCCCTGGATATATATATATATATATATATATATATATATATATATATATATATATATATATATATATATATATATATATATATATATATATATATATATATATATATATATATATTAATTGTCCAGTCCTGTGGCAGCAATTGTTTTAGGGTTGGTGTATATTTTTCCTCAGAATTTCTATCAAAAACATCTTTTTTTCTAATCACCTTCCACTCAGCTCACCAGGTCTTAGCCCTCTCTTCTCCACCTCTGTCCTGCCCCTCTTCTGGTTTTTTTCTTCTTTCCCAAAAAGTGACTGACCAAAACTGCTTATTTTATTCACAAAAAGGCTATCTCAAACAGTCAGACAGTTTGGGCAGAAATAGGATGACTGATACTCATAAAAAGAAAAGGGAGTTGTAGCAACACTAATTTACTGTCTTAAACTGTCCTAAAATGACTGTCTTAAAGTGTCCAAAACCTTGAACATTGGTAAAAGGTAAAAATTCTATATGTGTAATCATTGTACACCTAATAATTACATATATTAATAAATATTTAATACATTTTATACAATTTGCTTTAACTTATTAAAGGAAAATAATATAATAGGAAAAGATTTATAACTTTTGAAGCTCCACAATTTATTGAACAAAAAATATGAATAAATATGCTTTTTATACTGATAAGTAATTTTTTTGCATAATGATAAATAATGCAATGTTAAAAATTATAATAAACTTTTTTAATAAAATAAAAACTTGTCTTCATTTTGTTTCATGTTCAAAAATTAACCTTATATTTTTCACAATAATTTTTTTTTTTTTAAATTGTCATAAAATTTGAATAAAAGGATTTTTGACAGTTAAAACAGTTTTGGGCAAAGAGGGTTTGGACAGGATAGTTTAAACCATAGATTAATCCATTCTGTCTTAAATCTTGCCAACTCTGTGTCAAATATGCATGAAAATTGCGTCAAGATATTTAAATAATTCGTTTTTTGTAGACTCGAGATGATTTCCTTGGGTTGGTAGAACTCCCACTCAGATACATTCCAAGTGAAAGACCCGGCCGAACCATCACCACAAAGTTTTACATATTGAGGCCAAGAAGGTAACTATATTCTTCAAAGACTGTGCAGTCCATAATTCTTCCTTTAGGAAGCTATTTCATAAAATGAGAGTTATTTTGCTGTTATTATCTGGCTAAGCTTTAGTTAAATGAATCTTTAATTGTTTTTTGAAAATATAAATCCAGACTGTTTAGTTTCTTATCACTGTCATCTCTTTGCATTCTATAAACGGTTTTCATAATTAAAGACAATTCTTTTTTCAATAGTTAAAATGGTAATTATCAATAAAATCATAGATCATTCTATAGTTTGTCTAAGCTAAGAACTCCTTCCGCCACAAAGTCTGATGCTATGGAAACAAGAATGGCGCATTTTAGGAAGGGTAGCTTCACGATAGACAGAAGAAAGAGATTCCCTTTCTCTCGTCAAAACCATTCCAAAACAGTGACCTCGCACCTCTACTTGAAATAGTCATACCTCGTTACCATACCCACCGCCATAGGTCCAGACGAATGTCTGGGGGAGTTCTTATTTTAGACAAACTATAATGAATTTTGTATATAGTTATCATAATTTGTTCTTTCTAAATTGCTATATATATGCTTCTATCTTATATTTCAATTTAAAAGTATTTTTTGTTGTTGATGTTTTTAAGCAAAAGTCTTTTGTCTATAGTACAAAATCCAGAGTGAAAGGCCACCTAGAAATATACCATGCATATACCACAGGGTCTCAAGATGAAGATGATAACACCAGTCAACAAGAAAGTGAAGTAAGTACTAACTTTATGAAGGAAGCAGACCTGTTTTTGGGTTTACGACTACTAACGTTCAACTCCGTAGCCTTGTAATTTTGAACCTAATCCAGAAGACTAGGGAACTTCTGGATCAAATATTGGGAGAAATTTGCCTTGGTGGAGGATTTTTAATGGAACTAACCCGCATTTCCGTTACACGGGGAGGAAAACCACAAAATCCTCCAACTGTTGGCCTAACAGCAAGGGGACTCTGACCTTTGATCCGTCTACCATCTAGGATGTTTCACGTCAGCACTGTGGTCGGTGCAAGCTGGATGTGGAATTCGTATCGACAAGCCGTCACCGGGATTCGAACCTGGTTCACCTCATCAGAAGGCGAACGCTTTATCTCTTGAGCCATCACGGCTTGCAGGGTTTGTTTGGAAGAAACATATTTTATGCAGGACACTGGAAAAACCTGGACTAAGTGGCAGAAACTAAAAATGGCCAATGAGTTTTGTGGTTTGAGTTTAGCTATAAACTCAAATTTAAGCAAATTAAATTGAATATAGCTCATATTTAAAAAAATTAAATTAAATTTATTTTATGTTTAAACAAGTTAAATTTAATATTGTAATAGAAAATTTAAAATTTTTGACATTTAATTCAAAATTAGAGATAAAAAAACTTATTTAGCTTTATAAAGACTTATTAACTATTTATTTAGCTTCTTGGGAATTTTAAAATCTATATCTTATTATTTAAGAGTCGGTTCGAGTATTTATACTTAACGGTATTGGACTGTAAAAATTACTTTGCTGTTTCAGGTGTGTGTTTCTTCCTCTTATTCCATGAATCTCAAGATTGTTGATTTGCAGATTTTCGCAAATCTGAAGACCGTTGATTCACATACTTCCGCGAATCAATAATTTATATTCCGACAAAGTTTTCTCAGAGTTTCACTCTCTTAAGATTTAAATTGCGTTACTTGCACAAAAGCTCCTTAACCAGCATCCTCATTTTTTCTTACAAAGTTCTAATTCATGCTATAATGACTTTTCCATACTTAGATTTTCCATACCCAGAAAAAATGGCGTTTTTTCTCTCTTTTTTTTTAAAAAAAAAGAAAACTTTTAGTTCCTTATAACTATTGTTAAAAATTTCTAAATTCAGATTTGTAACAGAAGAATTATTTAATCCATGTGATATATTTACCCTCTTTTCTATTTTGCTACAATTAAATTGAATAAATTCTTAATATGCTACTACCACAATTGAAAGGATGTCATATCGCAGAATAAATTTTTTATTGCACAAATGAAAGCTTAACTGCAATGTATCAGATATCTGTGAAGTCATTTAAATTAAGTTCCATGAACATCTAAACTAAAATTTGTTTATTATTCTAAATGAAATTAGTTACTTCTTCAACGAAACTGTTATTTTACACCAACACTTTTAAGTTTTATGAAATGAGAAAGAATAAATTTCACGCTAAAAACAAAAAAAATATCTTATTGCTTTCAAACTATACATTTATTTTAAGTGTATTTTATTTTTTTCATCAGTAATATGTATAAGTTGATTGAATGAATTGCAGGCTGGCTGGGAAATGGTGAACGCAGAAGAAGGTGGTATCAATGAGGAGACGCCCTCGACTCCAACTAATGTGCCTGCTCATCCGTCCAATCACTCTCCCCTTCCCCCGGGTTGGGAGGAGAGACAAGATGCCAATGGCCGAACATACTATGTCAATCATGCTGCAAGAACAACACAATGGGAGAGACCGACTGGGTAAGTCACTGTGTGTATGCCACTTCTAAGGTGGCGTGTACCAAGCACAATATTAGCATACTCTCTAGTTTAAGGAAGACTCCTGCTTTTTACGACTATCTTCTGTTTACCCATATATTCTCAAATTTCTCAATATTTGTTGAAGAATTAAAAAAAATAATTATCTTATTCCTCAGTAGATGGTGCCATAGCCAGTACTGATGTTGAGTATTAATAGTTCAAGTAATTATAAATAATAGTTTAAAAAATCTTTGTAAGATTAAGATTTATGTACATATTTTTTACTTTGCTAAATGTAAGTGCTTACATTATTTCCGATCTTGAATTTCTCATATCGACTTACATAATTATGCATGATGTATCAAAACTTTACTTATAACCTAAATAAATGTTGCTAGTAAAATCTCCATTATTTTATTTCTCCAATGTTGGCATGTATGTATTAGTCCTTTGGATACTAATCTCAGTTGTTATTCTGAAGGAAAAAGGTTTCAAAATAGATTCCCTTTGTAACTTTGTGCAAAGCTGGGTTTTCAGCTGTAGTTATTTTCCCCTCTAAGCTAAGCTAAGTCCCTCAACAGTCCCTCCCTAAGTAAGCTTGTAGCTAAGTCCCTCAAACAATAATTGGTTCCGATATTTTTATTATGGTAATTATTATTTACACCTTATTAATTATAATTAAAGAAAATACTATGTGGAGGACGTTTCTAAGGTTATTAGGTTTAAAATTCTTTTAATAAAACTATTTTGAAGTTAGGTTTTTCTCTTTTTTTCTTCAAATTCATATCAGAATTCAATGCTAAAAAGCATTTATTTCAAAATACCTACGCCTTATATCTGTCCATTATTATCACATTTTAAGTTTTAATAAACTCTAGAAAATATTGCTACTTACCATAATAATGTTTGCAGCAGGCTTCGCTCTCCTTTAACTTAGAGGCTGTTTAAATATTACGTAAGCTTTTACTAAAGAGTGGGAGGTTGTGGCTTACGTAGAATTAAGTCGTGTATACCCTTTAAAATTATGCTAATTTAAATTGTGTAAATGTATTTTTTGTGTGTATTTTTGTGTATGTGTATTGTAAATTGTGTATGTGTATTTCTGTGCATTTGATTAGTGATGGCTGTAGTTCTTTGAATTCTAATATAATACTAACTGATCTAAACAAACTTGTGTAGTTCTACCCATGTTGTGGAGGAGGCTCAACAGAGGAGTATAGAATCAGCACAAGAATTTCGTCGACGTGTTCACATTAGTGTAGACCACAGTGATGATTCAGCACCTTCAGAAGTAGATCATCCGAGGGATAACACAGAAATTATAAGAAATGTAAGTTTCACAAACTATGCATCCTAATGTTTCACCATTCAATCTGACTAGAAATACTAAGTTTCCAAAATATAGCAGGGTGCATAGCGTTTTTAAAAAATGCTTAAAGGTGCTTATTTTCGATTTCAGTTTTTTAAAAGCCCTTAATGGGGCTTTTTTCATTGGGTGTTTTTAAAAAGTACTTGAATTTCCCTTTTTCAATATGAGGTTTTCCGTGTTGATTTTCGTTTTGAATTATGCAAAAAGACACTATTCACATTGTTCTGCTCAACATTTTCACAATTAATTCAACCCCAATCTATTTCGGCGTATTGTCAGTCCGTAGCATATAAAAACGCCATTCGTTATACGTTATTTAAAATTTCTAAACAATGGCAATTCAAAACAATGATTCAAAAAAATTCCAAAAGTTTTTTTTTTTTTTTTTTTTTACGTGGCGGTTAAAACAAGATAAAACCATCGATTGTCAAAAACTTTCAAACCCTGCCTAATTATGATATTTTTTTAAAGTGCTTAAAAATATTTTTTGAGTGCTTAAAAGGTGCTTATTTTTCCTTGAATAATTTGGCTACACACACTGTATAGGTTCTGAAACTCAGTGGTGCGACAGCTCATAGAGGGCCAAGGCCTACTGTTCCCATCTCCGTTTTCTTGACTTGTAGCTCTTGGGGGGGGGGGGGGGGGAGAGCAGATGTTCTGGTTGGGTGGGCAGCCAAACGTGGAACCCCTAGTGTTTAGTCCCGAAACATTTTGACTTTTTTTAATTCAATCCAATTTACTGTTCTTTCTTTTTAGCGTTAATGCAAATTCAATTTTTGAAAAAATATACATCATAAGTACTTTTTTTTTAAAACGATTCTTTAATTTTTGAGACTGTCTTTGTTTAAAGTTTAAAAATAAATTATTTATATTAATTAAATCAAATATCACAGAGCTGAAATTGCATAAACGTATTTATTTAATTAATCAATGAACTCAGCTAACTAAAAAAAAAAAAAAAAATAATAATTAATTTATATAATATTTATTTTCTTAAAATACAAGTTTTTGTAAATGCTTTGCAGTAGTTTATGTAATATTATTAGTCATTGTAATATTTCAGTTATTTTTAAAATTTGCCAATAGTTAGTCATGTCTGGAACACTAGGCAAAATTGTGCGATGCCCTGCACGTCGCAGATCATAATCAAACAGTTTTAAACTTAAAATCTATTGTAGACCTTCATTTACTGGGGTCTGTCCTGGCCAAATTTAATACCGTTTAGCATTACCTTCACAAATGCAACTTAAGAAAAAACGATAGTTTCACAAAATACTTTTTCTTAAAATTTTATTTTTGTATCCCATAAGAAGCGATAAATCCATGTTTTTACCATATTTTTGTGTTGATTTTTTTAAATATAATTTTTAATTTTCACAAATTCTGTCTTAAATCTTCTCAAAATAGGTACCTCTCAGAAAAAAACCTAGACAGTCCTCTGTTTACAATGCATCAGAATATTTTTTAACAATAAATTTTTTTTTTACAACAACTTGTTAAATGAAGATTGCAAACTTCATATTCATTCTTTGTTTTAATGAAACGAAGAAGTAAAACAAAATTGTCCCCAAATCACTTGAGAAAGCATTTTTAATTTGATTTCCAGCTCTATATATAAGGAGAAATATTTACACAAGAAAGGTTTTCCATAAACGTTGGTAGTTGTAGTGATATTATTTGAACATGACATGATTTATCTAACAGAATTTATTTTTTTGTATTATCAAAAGAACAAATAGTTGTCAGTTTTTTTGTATTTTGTTTATCTTTTTTTTTTTTGTTATTTTGTTATAATTTTAAAATGTTGAATATGAACAATGCACATGCGTAGGTTTTTCATCTGACCCAACACTGACATTCAAGAACTCAGATAGCATCGTACGAATCATCCAATTTCTTGGAGAGAGAAATTCCTCCGATTCGAGAACTCGAACCGTGTAAACGGGCCTTTAAATGAGTAGCATACATCTTTGTTATTATTGAAAGCCCTGTCGCAGAATGTTTTCGGGCTTTCTGCGACTTACTTCCCTAGCACAAATATTTTATTTTTAAATACTTTTAATTTTAACAATTAATAATTTAAAGTAACAGAAACGTTGCATTTACAAAAGTAATATTTTTTAAATTCTAATATTATTGGTGATATTCTGGTATTTTCTGGGTGGGAAAACGCACTCATTATTTCCTCTTTCGAATTTTTTAAATCATTACACGAATTGAAATTCGTAAATAAATTAAACTATCGTAAGTTCAAATTCTTACATAAATTAAAGATTCGTGAAGAATAAAGATCGATCCTAAAATAAAGATCGAGAATCGTGTGAATAGGACACGCTTAAAAAAGAGATACTCAAATAAGTGTAGTATGTAAAATATGGACTTTTTTAAAGAAATTCATTTCTAGAGCAAACTGATCTTTTTAAATTTCGCGATTTCTGAATTTTTTATTTTATATTATTGATTTGAAACTCTAGGTGAAACCAATCATTACCAATTTAAAAAAAAAAAAAAATCTTAAATGAGAATAGAAAATTTATGATTATTTCTTTCCTCTCTGATGCCCAAGAAGATCTTTAAAAAAAAATTGTGCAGAAAAACAAAATTTTTCGAAAAATATTGCATAATTAAAAACCAAAATTTTTCCCTTCCCAAAGGAAAAATCTTTCTGCAAAAACTTTGTCACTTCTGCGACAATGTCGCCGCAATTCTGCCACGGGGATTGAAAGTATCTTACAGAAGGGCCCAAAAAAATTCTGCCACATGGTTTGTTTATAAAGATTATATTTCAACAATATATGCATTATTAATATGTTAATGTAAATTAATATTTTAGATGCTGGAAGCCCAAAGGGTGGATCCGAGCAGTAGGCGTCATTCTATGGTAAACTCTTTTATTTATTCTTTTCTATATTAATTTTCAATGGTGCCAATAGCTCCCAATTGTCAGCTTTTCCTTGACTTTTTTTCTTTCAATTCCTACTGTTAGTTCACTCTCTCCCTATATCTTGTTCATATTTTCAATCGTTAAAAAAACTTTTTAATCATCCATTCAAGTTCGAATATATTTTTTCATTCTAGTAGTGGAAGAGATTGGATGTTAATGCAGTTTTTTTTTCAAATATTAATTCATTCATTAAATAAGGATCAATGAAAAATAAAATGGAAATTTCTGATGGGTTAAGTGATAGTCATTGTTTTAAATTTTACTAGATGCGATTAAGTTTTTCACATATTTTAAACATAACATCAGTGATAATTTCTAACTTAGAGCTCTATTTGAACAAAAAAAAAATATATATATATATATATAGTTTATTGCGCACATTTAAATATTTAATTATTTTATGTTCGCTGTGTCAAATAAATTCAATAAAGAAAAATTTATGCATTTTTATTTCAATGTTATAATTTCGGCATTTTTTTCCAGTGAGTTTGAAATGCCTAATTTTGTTGTCAATATCTTATTATGATGCATGGAAATTTCTGAAAAAATAATTGGCCTCGAACACTCGACACGTTTTTGGGCTTACAACTGTCGATGTTCTATTCCTTAGCCTAGTCATTTTGAACCCAAACTAGAAGACAAGTAAACTCCTAGATGAAGCATTGGCACAAACTAGCTTATGTACAGTATATTTTTTTAATGAAACGAACCCGCATTTGCGCTAAATGGAGAGGAAAATGTCCTATGCAAACCCAACAGGGAAGGTATATTGGCCCATGATTGCTCTACCAATAAGGATATTTCACGTCTGCACTGTGGTTGGTGTGAGCCTGGCACAGATTTCATATCGACTCATCGATTGAGCTTTCTCAATTCATTGGAAAGGTAGTGCTCTATCTCTTGAGCCGTGGTGACTCAATTGTGTTAAATCATTAATGATTTACAAAAGCACTTAGATGTTTTTCTCTTTTTTTTTTTTTAGCCTGTTGCAAGCCTAAGTAGACAGAGTAGTTCAAACCAGGCAAGTTCTGAGGGACTCCCTGCAGGCTGGTCCATGCAAGTTGCTCCAAACGGACGTGTGTTTTACATTGATCACAACTCTAAAACAACAACTTGGGTAACAAATCAACACTTTTTGTTTTATTTAACACAAGATCATTTGTTTATAAAAAAATAAAAGAGAGCAAAAAAATATCGTCTCTTAAAGAGCCGTAATTTTTTTTTTTTATCCAAGCACCTATTAAGGGAAGAGATTTGTGATTTGCTTATATTTGCCGACAATGCTCAAGTGAGGCCCTAAATTCTTATTTATTTTCAAACTTTTCTTGAAAAGCAAAATAAATAATCTAACAAAACAAATTATAAGCGGAATTCAGCAGCGAAAGCAAATTATATGAATAATTCTCTATTTGGATTAAAAGGTTGAATTCTGGAGAAAAGTTTCTAGTTTAGTTTTGAACACGAAAGGTTCCTAAAGAATATTCTAATAAAATTTTATGAGACAAATTAAAATGTAAATTTTGTTTTTAACTAAACTACATCTTTTATTTGAATTTTATCCTAAAATTAGATTAATACAGTAAAATTCTAAATTAAGATTTGCTTATTTTTGCAAACTAGAGGCATGGAAAGTCCAAAATTGCCAAAAATACTAATTTTTTTACTATTTCCCAATGGCAACAATCAGCGTGTTGGAAATGGCTCAAAGGCTTCAATATAAGAAATTTGTTCATTAGTCCAATAGAAACTTGTCTTTTCAAAAACACGACTAATAAAAGCACCTTTAAGGGTTATTTCTCATTGATTATTGATTATTTCTCATTGTGGTTATTTCTCATTGATTTATTCTAAAAAGCATGCAAATTATAACTTTTTTTAAAATCATTACTATACTTTTAAATTTTTATAGATGGTTTTTTAGGATCCTTAGAATCCTGCATTTAAATGATAATTTAAACATGTTTGAGCAATTTTAATTTTGCTGATTCGATGATTTCTATGGACAGTTTGTAAAAATGAGTATCCTACTGCTTTTGTAAGCTATGCCTTAAGTGTGCGTAGCATTTTTAAAAAGTGTTAGAAGGTGCTTATTTTCGATTTTAAATTTTTTGAAAGCCCTTAAAGGTGCTTTTTTTAGTCGTGTTTTTGAAAAGTGCCTAATTTTCCCTTTTCGAAAATGAGATTTTTTTTCCTTTACCATGTCGGTTTTTGCCACGTATTATGCAAAAGCATAGTTTTGAAATTGTTCTATTCAGCGTTTTCACAATCCATTTTGGGGTGCTGTTGGTTTGTAGTGTATGAAAGCGTCAATCATTTTACAATTTTGATGAAATACTTGTTAGTCCGCATGTGACTCTACTGAGCTGGGTTCGGTGAGATTCTGGCACACTTGTGCAACTCTGCTACATTTTGCTAGAGATTTTCAATTTCTGGCTTCATTTTCCATCCTCTGAAATCGAACCCTTAAATCTTTCGCACTTTTTATGGTAGCTAACATGAACAAGAAAAAAAGTTCTTTGTCTGAAACTAGTTATTTTATCATGATCATGTAAAGAAAATTATTTTGCATTTTATTAATGTATATAGTGCTTAAAAATATGTTTTTTAGTGCCTTAAAAGTACTTAAAAGGTGTTTAATGAAAGATTTGGCTATGCACCCTGTTCTAATATGATTTTCTTTTTTCAATACAAAAACTACCTGTATGGTAGTTACCCCCCCCCCTAATTTTCGGAACATCATTTGGAGTGGAAATTTATATTATTTCATGTAGAATATTTTAGCTTTTGAAAACTGAAATGGTATAAGTGGTTTGTATTATTTTAAATGGTAATCTTACTCTTGTAAATTTAAAATTTAGATGTGAAAGGGAACTATGGAATCTGGAAAGTCTGGAACTATTTTGAATCAGGAACTATGTGTCTGGCAACTATTTTTAGGAAAAAGAGACTTTTCTGTTCTCCTAGTGATGTTTTTTAGCATAAATTAGGTTGCACAACCTGCGGTCTGTGGGAGCTTCTGAACACGCTGAATTACAGGGTGCGTAGCGTTTGTAAAAAGTACTTAAAGGTGCTTTTTTGGGGGATTTCGTTTTTAAAAGCTTTTAAATGTGCTTTTTTCATCTGGCGTTTTTTAACAGTACTTTTTTTTCACGAATCATTTTATTTTCCTTCAGTGATATCTGGTGGATCCCATTCATTTCACGAAAAATGGGGTGTTTGTTACGGAATCATTCACGCGAACTTCATGTTGTACCCATGTATGACTTGCGCATGCACGCACACTTAAACCGAAACCCGAGTGTGCCAATTCAGATAGAGAATATCAGATCCTTATGAAATGTTTTTCTTTTTAATTTATTTAAATTTTATTCTTGTTTATTTTATTTTACTTCTAACAATTTTTTCATGTAGGGAGTAAGGGTACTTTTCAGGGTCAAGTTGAATTCACTCGGATTGGACCAGTGATGTGGGAAAGAACTTATTGTTTCGATTTACGTCCGTTTCTTTGTGGGTTTTTTTAACGCTAAAACTGTTTAAAAAAAGTTTTTGTTTTTCAATAATATCATTGATTGAAACTGAATTTTTTGAGTGCTTGAAAATTTTTGTAAAGTGCTTGAAAAGTTTTTAAAAAGTGCTTATTTTTGATTCAAAGATTTGGCTACGCACCCTGAATTATTTATTCTTGAAAAAAAAAATGTTGAAAATTTTGAATTGCAAATTTGAGTTATCACTTTTTAACGTGCTCAATTTGCACAAATTTTATTGTAAGTTTGTCTTGTTTTCCGATCGCCTTTTCAATGGTCATTGGTATTGCTTCAAAATTCTGCATGATTTTCAAAAAACCAATTTTTAATACGATATTACGATGCGTGAATTTCGAATTTGAATAATCACTTTTAGAAAAAGTATGTTTTTTTAATGAAAAATTCTTTTTTGAATGAATGCTAGTAATTAAAAGTATTTAATTTAGTGCTAGAAAACTGACATTTATATTAAAGTTATCATTTTTTCAACCAACTTGACTAACTGGATCATGGTACTATATGAAAATTAAGTCATTTATTTAGTCATATTATTGTAAATTTTTTGTTCTTGTTTGGGTAATTATTTTCATGCTTTAGGCTACTAAAAGCAACTATTTTGTTCATTTTTTTTTATGTGGCAACCCTGCTTTGTGTATAGAGGTGTACAATAGTATTATTTCTTTTGCAGGTTGATCCTAGAACAGGTAAACCTAGTGTTTTACCAAACCAGAGCAATGTGCCGAATCGGCCTCGTTTTAGCAGTGTAGATGATCTGGGACCATTGCCTGTAAGTTTTCACTCTTTTATATTTCATAGTATTTTACAAAACTGTCTTGCTTTTATTTAATTTTTTAAAATTTTTTACATATTTGCTCTGTGTATAATATTCAGGGGTGGCGAAATGTATGATTTTATTTTTAAAAAATCATTTTTCTTTCTATATAAAAAAAAAATTTTTTGAAAATTATATCAAATCTTGTTTTCTTACATTTACCAACCAAAAATCTGATAAAATGTATTAGTATTGCCTCCTATTATCTAATGATTATAAATAAAATACTTAAATAAAATAATTTAAATAATTGAAAAGTGAACAAATGTTTGAATTCGGTCAGTATTGTCGGTACATTGACAATTTCGTCAATTGACAAAAACGCTGCGATTGTAAGAGCAGTGGACTTTGTTTTCAAAGTACGCATAACATAGCATCTGTTCATCCAAAAATTAAAGCAAATGGAGACAAGATGCCTGTTGCTTTTAAATTGCAATTTAAAATATGGAAAATAAATGAAAAAAAATCCTTTTTTTTTTTTTTTTTTTTTTGCAGTCAGACTTAAATTCAACAATGTTGCTAAATTTCGATAAAAAGTTCGTTATCTGAAAAATTCGTTAGATAGAAATTCGCCATTTGGAATACTTAAGCAGCATAAAACAGGTTTTAAATTTATAAACATTAGACATAATTAAAATATCAATTGATACACCTTTATCTTGTAAATTATTATCTACTGTCGAATTGCTTCAAATGATTTTATCATACAAAGGTTTAATGATTTCTTCATCATTTCCGTCTTCTTTGTCACAATTTATTGCTGTATTGTTTTAATTTTTGTCACTGTCCAAAATATCCAATTCAGTTAATGTTTCTGTGGTTGAAGCTTCAGAATCAATAAAAAGAAAATCATTAATCAGTACATCATCGTTATTTCTTTCATCTTTATTGTAAAATTTGAATTTACATAATAACTACCAATATTTATACAAATCTAATTTTGATACTTTACAACTGAAATCTATTTCATCTTATACAAATCTTTTCAAATCTATCTTCACTAATCTAAAGCTGTTGTGGCATCGTTAAATGTTAGCACAATCTAATTGCTAATCTAACTTGTTTTCTAAAGTGCATGTAAGTTTCTAATTAAAAGTATTTACGTGATGTATTTACATATATTTAAAATACAACAGTAGATCCAATGTTACACGTAAATCAAGTGTTACAAATTAAAATAGAGAAATAACCACACATTTGGTTCCACATAAGACAGTAATTAAATTAATTTAAACCAAAATATGCATCTTAAAATAATATAGTAAAAAATTATACTTTTCAATAATCAATATGCATTTAATATTAAATTTTTTTTAAAAAGTACTTCAAGTTTAAAAAACAGTTGTTAAAATATCTAAATGTTGTTGTTTGAACTATTTTTAAAAAAATTTTTTAACCTTTGTAGGAAGGATGGGAAGAACGTTTCCATACAGATGGTAGAATATTTTTTATTGACCATAGTAAGTGACTTTTTTATATTAAAAGTGTCCCAAAATTCATGCATTAATCACCATTTGTGCAATAAAGTGCTGCCAAAAAAACCAGAGGGATGCACATGGTGCGTAGCGTTTTAAAAAAGTGCTTAAAGGTGCTTATTTTTTAAAAGCTCTGAAAGGTGCTTTTATTAAAAAGTGCTTACTTTTCCCTTTTAGAAAATGAAATTTTTTTCTTTACCTTGTTGATTTTCACCACATATTATGCAAAAGCGTGGTTTTCACATTGTTCCATTCAACGCTTTCACAATTAATTTAAAGACAATGCATTTCAGCATACCGTTAGTCTGTAGCATATGCAATCACCAATAATTTTACATGCTTAATGAAATACTTGCGAGTTTGCTGTGCGTCTACTGACCTGGATTCGAAGAGATTCTTGCACTCTCGTGTGCAACTCTTAACTATATATTTTATCTAACTATATAACTATTACTCTAACTATATAACAGAAACTATATATTTTATCATGATCATGTAAAGTTTTTGAAAAATATTTTGCTAATCTATATAGTGCTTAAAAATATTATTTTAATTTTTAAAAGTACTTAAAAGGTGCTTATTTTTTGTCTGTGAAAAGCCCTTTTCATTGCTAAGATTATGTGATTTCCTATTTTGATCATCATAATTGGCTCTCCACATCATGTGATTTGACGCCTCAGAACTTCTTCTTTTAAGTTTATACAAACAAACTAATAATGACCCGAGCATTAAAAAAGAAAACCTGCTATCAACCAAGTTCAGCCTCATTTATGTGAAAGGGTCATGGAAAAATTTTGACCAAAGAGCGAGCTTGTGCTAGGTAAGCGACTGAAGCCATTTATCTAATATACTATTTCATACACGAAACCTTTGCTGTGCAGTTCATTAAAATATTAAATTAAAATAAAATTCAATTAAAATAAAAAATCACACTTTTTTAATTTGAGACTCACCTGAGTTTTCTATCAAAATTACTTCTTGCATGAATTTGGGTTACCCCTTGTATGTATCTGTGTTGTGTTGTATTCAAATTTAAATTATATAAAATTAATTTCTTTAGATTCTAGAGTCACACAATGGGAAGACCCTAGGCTAAACAATCCAAATATAGCTGGACCAGTAAGATATTTTTTCAGTTTCATATTTTTAAGTATCAGACATTTTTTCAACATATTTAGTTTTATTTTCTGAATTAAAAATAGAGTTTCTGCTTCTTTTTACTAGTTATTTTTCCTACCCGGAAATTTTTGTAACAAAAACATTACACGTAAATCAATTATTTAATTTTACATGCAGCTGTTTTGTTTTTGGTGTCAGAATACTTTTTGAATTGACATAATACTACATGTATTAATCTGACATAATACTACATGTAACGTGTATTAAATTGACATGTATTAATACATGTATTAATCTGAAATAGCAGGAAAACTTGTACAGTTTTTGTTTCAAAACCTAATCAATTCAAAGAGGGGTTTGGATTATATATGCATACTTTTATTGCCTTAATCTAAATATTAATTTATGAATATTTTTTCAACATTTATACTATTAAAGTGGCAATGGAAATTTCTTAATTAAATTGATTTTATCAAAATGTTTTAGTAAAAATAAAATTGTTTTGAATGCTTAAAAAAAATGATAGTATTCAGATTACAATTGCTAATATTTGTGCTAAACTTAAACAACAAAACATAAATATTTATTAATATTTTGTTTAAAGACAGGCATTAAAATAATATTTCATATATTTGTAGTAATTTTATTAGATAATTAATGTATTTAAATTTGAATTTTGAAATTCCTGAGAAAAATTACATAATAACTTAGGCAAATAAATTCGAATATTAAAAAATTTTGCATTAGTTTTCATTTTGAAACAATTTTTCTTACACAATTTTAAGAGATAAAATAGCGAGCATTTGTCTTATATTTATGCATTTACTATATTTCAATTTAGATTTGACTTATACAGCTTTAATTCAAAACCTTTAATCCAAAAATGGACACAAATATGAGTTATGTTTTTATCTTTCTTAAACTTACTACTATGATTTTGATACTGAAACTTTATTTTAGTTTTAATTTTGTAATAACTTAAATTTTTTTTGTTACCAAAGTATGAGTCTAGAAAATAACATTAAAATATGATTGGGATTAATAAGATTTATTTTTATCTATTTAAATAATATGAAAATAATAAAAGATTGACCTTTCAGGCACTTTATCCCTACTTAAATTTTCAGTAATCATCACTTTCAAACCGTGATGTTGTACTTTGTGAGAAAGTTGGATTATTATTTGCTAAATTAGTTTAGAAGTTTTTTAGTCTCAAGTTCATTTTCAAAAATAAGTAAATAATTAAACAAGAATATTTCAACATTCGGTGTTTTAGTCTTATACCAAGGCATTTCCCTTTAATGGGCCATTTATTTCTAGTAAGGTTATATTAAAATACTTTTTGAATTTAGATGAAAAAATTCAGTTGATAAAATTTTATTTTGAATTTAACCAACATTTTTTGTGTTAACTATTGCCCAACAGGTGTTATAAAAAAATAAGAATCCTTTTCATTCATAAAATAAATTTTATAAATATTCCAAACTGAAAAAGGAATTATATTTTGTGCTTTATTTAGTAGTTTTTAATTTTTTTAAAACATATTTTGATTTCATTAAAAGAAGTAAAAATTCAAAAATATTTTCACATGCATTGTTATACATTGCAAGATATGAAAGAAGCAACTATTTTTCTTATTTATTTCATAGTAATTAATATTTTATACTATTGCTTTATTAAAGCTATTAATGTATCTGCTATTAAATTCTAAAATTTTTTTGGGTGACATTTTTTGGAATAATAAAAATAAATATGACTACTAATATATATGAGGAAGGTCAACTATTAAAAGAATATGCATTGAAGTGAGTCCATAATATTCTCGGTTGTGAAGGTTAAGCAATGTAAAAATAAGCTATTTTTGTAAGTTTTCATGTTTCAATTTTGCAACTTCTACTATTAATTCACCCTATACCTTCTTTAAATTTTCAATTGTTAATAAAAAAAAATTTATTTATCCATTTAAGTTCAAATACATTTTTTAAAATTTGTAGTTTAGGACACTTGATATAATTACAGTTTTTTTTTCTTTCAAATATTCATTCATTACATTTAATGAATTAATTTTAGTTTTATATGGGAGATAAAATTGTAATTATTTAATAAAAAGTAACTAAAATAAAAATTTTCTTTGTTAATCTAAGTAGGAATTGACTTTAATTTTAAAATTTTTTTTTTTTTATATTACTTGTTAAACGGAATAGTTCAAATTTTCAGATACAGCAAAACGAAAATTTATAATAAATCCAGTGACCAAATAAAATTATGCTTGATAAAATAAGTTGTTGAATCGAATCGATTATTAAATTAAATGAAATAGTGCTTTTTTATTGATGTTTATAAACAAGTATGTGTTTTGAATACCTATTTATTTACATATAAATGTATATTTAATAGGCTGTTCCTTATTCACGAGACTACAAAAGAAAATATGAATATCTGAAATCTAAACTTCCTAAACCAGTAAGTTTTTTTTTGTTTATCTGCACTCTGAGCTTTAGTATTGTATTATATTGTATTTTTTATTATTGTATTTGTAGTGTTTCTACCACTACAAAAATACAATTCCTATTCCCTGGTATATAAGACATGTTAACTCGATTCTATGTTGGAGTACCTTTTCATAGATGAAGGTTGACATTGTCGATAACTCTCTCCCCACATTGGTGACCTTCAAACGTAATGGTTCACATTGAACAGTTGGCTTGCTACTTGGATCACACACAACATATTCACTCGACTGCTAAAGGCAACACAGGAATGACCGTAAACTTAATACAGCTCTCACGATCAGCATTCGAAAGTATGGTGACCTTAATACAGCTCTCCAAACCTCTCACATAACAGCAATGAATCACCTAGTGGTATTCGTTCATCAAATTCTGTCACAGATATAATTCTGGTGGGAGAGTACTGTAGTGTTTCTACCACTACAAAATTGCAATTCCAATTCACTAGTATATAAGACATGTTAACTTGATTCTATGTTGGGGTACCTTTTCATGGATGAAGGTTGACATTGTTGATAACACTCTCCCCACATATTTTTTTAGTATTGTATTTTTCATTTGTTTGTATTATATGTATTTATTATTATTATTATTTTTTTTTGAGACAAGATCTACTGAAATATGAAACCAGATTGTACAAAATGACCGAAATATATTTATCGTATATGATTCCATTGATGTAATTGATTGTTCCCTTCCTGCCCTGAAAGAGGCATTTCTTATCCTTGAGGTGGCTGCAAGACAAATGGGTTTAGTTATAAATGTAGAGCAAACAAAATATATGTTATTCTCTCGAAACAGAATCTCAGACCCCTATCTTGACATAGATTCTTATAGATTTGAAACAGTAAGGAGTTTTACTTACTTAGGATCAATTATAACTATTGACAACAGAATGACTTCTGAAATAAAAAAACGCCTCTATCTGGCAAATACGGCTGTCTATGGACTGAGAAGATTTATTAAATCTTGGTTTTTTCCCAGAAAAACAAACTTCTTTATCTACAAAATTCTTGTCAGGCCAGTCTTCATATACGCTTCTGAAGCTTTGACAATGGCAAAACTGGAGGAAAATTGTATCACTATATTTGAAAGATATGTTTTGCAGAGTATATTTGGTGGTGTAAATGAAAACAATAACTGGAGAAGGAGATTTAACTTTTAACTGTACAAGATTTATAAACAGCTCAATATTATTAAATCCATAAAAATAAATATAATGAATTGGATGGCTCACTAGTAGGACTGGTCGATATAAAAAATTTTATATCGTGATGCATCCTCAGTTTTGCATTGCGATATAGCAATGTATCGCGATATAGTATTTTTTAATTTCATTTACTTGTAAGGCACAGAAAGTCAGATTTCTATCAAAACTTCATACTCAGATCGATTTAAATCAATTTATGAATTTGAAGACAGATATGTTTTGCTTTAGAAAGATATTATTGTTATATTTTCTAAAAATGATTGCGCAAAAAATAAAAGATTTCTTAGCTTAAAAATAAATAATAAAAAAATTAATAAAATTGAAATTTATCAATATATTTACCTAACAATATAGAAAGAAAATTTAAAAAATAAGTTCATTAAAAACTTTTTGTATGCTTAAAACAAAGTGCTAAATAAATTTTTTAAAAAAATACGCTTTTAAAACAACACTATTTTTTATCATTATTATTTCACATAAATAATTAAGTTAAATTGAATAATTACCGAATTCTGAATGAAAAAACAAAGTAAGGTTTAATTTCTTAAAAATAAAAACAAAAGAATTATGATATTCGATAATATATTTTACTGACAATATTGAAAGAAAATTTAAAAATATGATTATACTAATTAATAAAACGAGGTACTAAATGATTTTTAAAAAAAAGAAGTCGCAAACCTTACTAATTTTTTTGAATAAACAAAGTTGATTGACTTATGTCCAAATCCAAAAGAGGAAAAATAAGTTTTGTTATAATTTTATTTGTAAAAGCAACTAAAGATTTATAAATTTAAAATCAGTAATAAAAACCCATTGGATTATTAGAAGTTTTATCCAAAACGTTTTAATAAATTTAAATAAAGTAAAAAATAGCCTAACAAATTTAATTACTTTGTAATTTAATTTTTTATGGGCACCTTAAATTAGATTTCCGATTGTAATAAATTCAATAATTTAAAAAATTACTTAAACATATAATATCAAAAAAACATAAAAAAAAGTTTTGCTTTAAAATTTTTTTTATATAATAAAGAAACACTTTTTTATATACGGCAGCGATCACAAAGTCAGTCCCACTGAAAATAATCTCAAGTCGCGACAAAGAAAAAAACTATGAGGCGGGAAAACGAACATGCAAGATCGTTCAGAACAAGGTAACGACATTGATCACAAAGTCAGTCCCACTGAAAATTAATCTACAAGAAACGATCTCAAGTAGCGACAGAGAAAAAAACTATGAGGCGCTAAAGCGAACATGCAAGATCACGATATATATTCTCAAAACTATGGTTCTGATTCCACCACTCATCAATCAAGGTCATTTCAACATAACAAAACGAAAATCGTCTTCCACAACGCGAGTCGGTAACAGTTGCAAGAAGATTCTAGTGCGTCTTATATCGATACATCGTTTTGCGCTCGTCGGCTTTAGTCTACGGCTTGAATCAGATTTCTGATGTATCAGAAATCTGCTGCATCAGATTTCTGACGTATCAGAAATCTGCTGCATCAGATTTCTGATGCATCGCCTGAAACGAAAGTTGCTGTTTTAGCTTGCTGATATATGAGTTAAATCGATATGTCATGATACATCGATTTATAGCCCAGTCCTACTCACTGGATTTAAATGAGTGGTGACAATACAAAAAAAAAAGATCGTGCTTTTTAAATGCACTGGAACATGAAACCGGGGAAGGCTGCGGTTGAAATTGGCTGACTTGGTAAAAGAATTAGAGATCAAAGATCTACCAGAAGTCATTATGGAGAAATCTTCAAAGGAAGGCATTGGCCCACATTGGGCTGTCTGGCCAACTATGATGATGATTCCATAGCCATTTTTGTACTATCAAAACATTATCAGATTGTAGTTTCATAAAACATTGTATTAGGATCTGTTGCCATTTTTGTATATTAGTGACAACTTAGAATCAACCTATTTATGGATCAACCTATTATCAACCTATTTTTTTTTTCTTATATAAAAGTAAACAACTACAATCTAGAGCTCTTGACATGCTTGACTTCCGGTTAGAAAGTTTACAGCTGCTTACTACAGCTTACTCTGTGAGGCTATATTTTCAAACAGATAATTTTGTTTTTTATAAAAGAAATAAATTATATATAATATGAGCATAAATCTGCTGTATTTCATAATATATTTATGATATTAAGTATTTCTGGTGAGTTTGATGTAAAAAGTTTATTTTAATTATTCGTAGATATATTGTTCAAAAAGATAGCATGGTTGCTAGATTTCGAAAGAGCTCGCTTTTTTGTTACTGTCCTGATTTGGCCTCTTTTTTACTTGTTTATTACTGTTATTAATTGTTGCAAGTTGTGCACCATCGTACTTTACTGTTAGCATATTGTTGGACCAGCGAGACTAAGTTCATTTTACAAATTAGCATTTAGGTTTTTTTCATTTAGTTAAATTTCGCAGTTTGTATATTGTTGATAAGGTTATAAGTGTTTTTTTTTTTTCAAGTGTTAAGCAACACAGTCAGAGCCACTTTGAGTTTTAGATTTAAAACTCATTGAAAACAAGAAATACTACTCAAGTCAATCTCAAAACTCAATAAACAACTCGTGAGCCAAATAATTTAATAAAAATATACTTAATTTAAAATAGACTCAATTCAAAATTTTCTATGCCTAGTACTTTTCATGTTTTTAAAATATATGTTTTTTATTTTCACTATGTTATTTACATTATTATTTGTTCCACTCACCAACTCATATGATTGTTTCACAATCATCATTGTTTTTTTCTGAATATTTTCCACCAGGAAATTTTTTTTCGTAATTATTATAATCTTATTTTGTAAATAATCACTAAGAGATGAACAGATAAAAGTACAAAATGTAAGATACACAATAAAAGGAAATAAAAGTGCAGTAACTTTTCTTAGTAACGTTCGTTAAAAAATAATCTTATATCAGTATATCAATTTAAATATTAAACTTTTTTTTGGTCTCCTGAATGCTTGAATTAAATGTTTATATTTTAAAAAAAAATTTCATGGTAAATGTTAAGATGTTTTATCTAGTAACATATAATTTCTTGTTCTTTTTTTATGTTACTTTTGATATAACGTAAATATATAAAATAAAGGTTTTGAGAGAGAAAATTTTTCTATCACATTGGATAAGTAATTATTATTTAAAACATGAAAAGTAAGGAAAAAAGCACTTAAGATTGCACGAATTTAAGATTCAAATGTTTTGATGTTTGATGATATTTTTTGACCATTTGATGTTTTGTAGGCGAATGTGTCTGGCAAGTTTGAGCTGAAGGTGAGTCGAGCAAACATTCTGGAGGACTGTTACAGAATCATCAGTGCTGTCACGAGGGTGGAACTGTTGAGGACAAAATTGTGGGTGGAGTTTGATGGAGAGGAAGTTCTCGATTATGGTGGTGCCTCAAGAGAATTGTTTTTCCTTCTTTCAAAAGAAATGTTTAACCCTTACTATGGATTATTTGAATACTCCGCTGTGTAAGTTTGATTCTTATGTTTCAGTTTTTTCTAATTGCTCTCCAACCTTAGTTACTAACTTTGTGCTACACCAGGGTTGCAACTCCACAGGAAGAATGGGGAAAACATGTAAGATAACTGGGAAATTGCAGGGAAATTTGATTTTTTTTCTTTGCAAGCTGGGAAAATACAGGGAGTTTTATTTCTTATTTTTGTCTTTTAAAAAATAGTGACCTTAAAGCCCAATATATGGGATAATTAAGGATGTCATTTCAGCTATACTGAACTATTTTATTTACTACAGCATTATTTGTTTTAAGTAAAGTCATGGTACATAGCATTTTTAAAAAGTGTTTAAAGGTGCTTTTTTCGAATTTTTAAAAAGCCTTTATAAGTGCTTTTTTTCACAAGGTGTTTTTAAAAAGTGTTTAACTTTCCGGAAATGAGATTTTAGCATGTCCATTTTTACAACTTATTATACAGAAGCTTGGTTTTCACATTGTTCTATTCAAAGTTTTCACAATTTATTCAACCACAATCTATTTTGGCTTACTGTCAGTCCATAGCGTATAAAAGCGCCATTTATTTTAAGTGTTTGGTGTAATTCTTGCTAGTCCGCATGTGCACCTACTGAGCTGGGTTCAGTGAGATTCTTGTGCTCTCATGTGCAACTCGGTTGCATTTGGCAAGATATTCTCCATTTCAGCCTTCATTTTCCACCCTCTGAAATCGAACCGGAAAATTTCTCAATTTTTTTATGCTGGCTTTAATACAATCAAGAAAAGAGTTCTTTGTATGAATCAGTATTTTATCATGATCATGTAAAGTTTTGGAAAATTATTTGTTAATGTATATAATATATTATATATTTTGTTAATGTATATAATGCTTAAAATATTTTTGAGTGCTTAAAATGTACTGAAATGGGGCTTATTTTTTGTTAAAAGATTTGGCTGCTCATCCTGAAAGTTGTTCCTTATTTCTCTAAGTTTTCTTATCAGTTAAAACTGGTATAGCTTGACTAATATTGGTCACTTAATAGCACGGTGATTGTGTGTTTCCTCTTATTTTATTGTGTATAATATTTTTTCCAGATTTGAGTTGCAACCCTGTACACCGCAACTTTACCAAATCAAAAATATGCAACATAGACCGTTCCAAAAAATAAATAAGCTAACTAATATTGTTTTATATGACATTCTAAAGTTGTCCAGAAAATAATACATAATTGTGCAGTAATTCTTAAAATACACCACTTAATGTATCCTGACTAATTATTTGCTAAAAAAAATATTTTTTTTATTGACTAAATACCAAAGATGAGAATCGTGATAAACAATGTGGCCTTGTCATCATTTCTATTTAAATTAATTTAGTTCTTTTTAATAATTAAATCTAGGTAATTCCGTTGTTGTCTTAATTTTTTATTAAACAGGCATTTTTTATGTTTGACTTCTTATAACCATTAGGACATTAAACGCTTAATTTTTTAAAATCCATTTAAATATTAATCTTGAGCTTTAATTGTTAATAATTTTATTTATTTTTTTAGAGTGATAAAATTTTTAAAACCTGAAATATTGATTAATTTGTATTAATAAAGCTTTTTTTCCCTGCTGAATGCTATGAATCTAAGTTTCATATATGCATTAACAAGCTTTAAGAACACCCATTTAGAAATTGAAGAATCTAAATTTGAGGTTGTTGACAATTTTATTTTTCTTGGGTTCTGTAAACAAGGAAGAATCACTATAGCCAATAGATGTTTTAATGGATTTCGAAAATACATAAAATATAATGTAATTCATAGAAAAACAAAAGTTTTATTATATGAATCTCTTTTAAGATCAATTTTGACACATGCTTTTGAAACCTGAATCATATCTTGTTATGTTGGGTACCTTTGAAAAAAAGGTCTTGAGAAGTATTTTTGGAGGAATTTAAAAAAATTATGTGTGACTTAAGAGAACAAGTGTAGAGCTTTATCACTCATATAATGAATCTGACATTATTAACTTTATTAAACAACAAGGAATAAAACGGGCAGGCCATATTATTAGAATGAATGAAGACCGTACCACAAAAAGGAGTTTTCAATGCCAGACCAGTTGGTGCACGAAAAAGAGGCACGATGAATTTGAGATGGATAGGTGGCCTAGAAAAAAGACCTTTTAGTCTTAAAAACTGGAAAACGCTAGCAGGAAAATGGTTAGCTTGGAAAAACTTCTTGAGAAGGCCAATGCCAACTCTGGTCTGCTGAGCCATTGATGATGATAATATGCATAAATGTAAAAAAAAAAAAAAAAAACTTTTAAATTCTGTTTAAAATAGTGGTAATTACAAAAATTCGACAATTATTTTTAGAAATTTTGCTCTGCAAATTTCGGAGATGATATCTGAAGAGTGACCACTCTGTTAATGAATGAAATGCGCTCCTATGCAGTCCTTTCTTAGATCCCTTAATTTAGCACAGATTAAAGACCCATGGATTAAGCGACACAGACATTGTCACAGAACGTTACAGAGTTCTTGGCAAAAAATTTTTCTTTTGAGAAGTAAAAAATTATAGTTTTCTTTTCTACAAAAATTTACTCGTAATATTTTAATTGTGCATTTAGAGAATCACTCTTTGATTCTTTTTTAATTTAGGCTGATAGTATCCCAAATCGATGTAATGTTTTGATTGTATTTTTGGCAGTTATTGATATAGATTTTCCTGTGGTTTTTAAATAGCCAGATATATTTCAAACAATATGAAAAATTCAAATCATGCACATGAGTATTTACTTTTTTTAAAGCAATGAATCTATCAAAATTTTGGCAGTACTTGCTATTGATTTCTCCATAGTTTCTAAATCCGAAATCTTTTATACTACAGTCAAACCTGTTTATCTCGAATCTCACGGGAAAAGCGAAAAATTCGAGATAAAGAGGTTTCGAGTTATACAGGTACTTTAAAAAATTAATTTTAATTAAGAAATTCTATTAAAAGTGCTTTAATTTTTTTTTAGTAGAAAAATATAGAAATTTCTTTAAATTAATTATATCACATACATCTATTTACA
Source organism: Parasteatoda lunata (assembly GCA_949128135.1). Lineage (NCBI taxonomy): Eukaryota > Metazoa > Arthropoda > Arachnida > Araneae > Theridiidae > Parasteatoda > Parasteatoda lunata. The sequence goes on from OX421975.1 coordinate 5,011,050, forward strand.
TAACAGTTTTTTAGCATACATTAAACACTGAAAATAATTTTTCGAAGATTTTTGATGTATAACCTTACTTGTATTCTTTTGAGGTTAGAAAGATCGCAAATTCCTCATAGCCAACATTTTCCTGGAATTCAAGAGTAGTTTATAAGAATTCTACAGCTTTTTCTACTTCTTTTGTATTCACTTTTGATTCATCAATATGATTTTTCAGTTTCTTCCTTTTCATCTGATATTCCTTTGACATTATCTATGATTTCCGCAACTGCCAATGTTCCGCATGTTGCCAGGCAGTTGTCCACTAGTAAAAATCATCAAAATTAATGTCAACAATTAATCCATTCCATTCTGGCAAATCTGGCACTGCATTTTCAGCATTAACATTTTCTTCTTCTTTACTGATGCCTTCATCCTCTTATTCATCATCTTCACAGCTATTCTTAAAACCAGCTTTTTAAAACCCTTTTGGATAGTTTTTAGAGACACATTTCTCCAGGCAAAACAGCAATTCTGATAGTGTCTAACTTGTTTCATCGATGGCATCTACAAGTTTGCATACCAACTGTTTTCTATAGCTTTCTTATCTATGTTGAAAAGCTAACCCCTGATGGTCACTATTCATTAACCCCTCACTTACTGCCAGAATCATTGTATTCCTTTCTAGTTAAGGAAGTGCAGGGATAGTAATTGAAATTCCAAGAAACACCCCCTACCTTCCTGTGGATTCACGGAATTCATCTCGGTCTACGAGTTCTACTGATAAAGAAAGTTTTGACATTTGTGCTCTATTATTAGAAATTCGAGAAACAGAGGTTTTGAAGAAAAAGAATTCGACATAAACATGGAAAATACATTGATTTTAGACAGTAAATGAGGGAATTATAGAAATTTCGAGATAAAGAGGTTTTCGAGATAAACAGGTTCAACTGTATATTTTTTATTACAACACCTAATCTCAAAAGTAAACACACATTTGAGTAATCCCTTTTTGAGAAGTCTGATCTGCACGATTTCAACATCGATATTTTTTTCGGCAATTACTACTACGCGAATTTCGTGATTTTTAATTATTTTTTTATTGTGATGATTATTTACAAAATGCGAAGAAGGAAATAATTTGTGCATTTCCCCCCAAACAATATACGAGAATATCACCCATAATATTCAGATAAAAAAATGATGTGTCAAAATTAAAAAAATTATGTAGTTCTTTTTTTCTTTCTTTCTTTTTTTGTAATCACAACACTTTTGTTATTTTAAATAAGTAGTATATAGGTTTGTTATTATTTAAAGCATCTTGCAGAAAGATATTAGTGCTAGAGAGTTTTGTCTCAGATAGGCTCGAAAAAATTCTGCCAGGGAGGAATATATATTTACGAGTATCAGGCGTATGTAAATTAAAACTCCTACAATCGTTTGACTAGTTTACTTTATTGTACACATATAATATAAACTAATAAATTAATTATGTGTTCTGTGCTTAAGAAATTAACTCATTTTCAAGAATGCTGAATCTTAGTAAAGATAAATGTTAATTTAGATTTTTTTTTTGTTTAATAGTTTTTTTTCTTTTCGCTTGTTTGGCAATATAAGATGATTGTCTAGAAAATTTAAAAAAATACCTAATAACTAAAAATCCAAATCTTTCCAGGTTCAATATATATCACTACAAGACTGGTCCTGAATTGCAAGCCTGTAATAGTCCTATATATTTCTATACAATGGTCCTAGAATGGCTTTTGATATTGGATCAATATTGAGGTGTATTAGTTTTGCAATAATAGGTCTTAGAATGGCTTTATATTTTGGATAAATATTTATATCTATGCAGGACCTTCATAGGTTTACAATATATTGGGGTTTCTATATTTTTTAATATGAATATATGTTTAATATATTCTTCGAATGGTTTTGAACATGGTTTGAATGGGTCAATATTATTTTTCGATTTAGGACCCTTGTATGCTTTTGATATAGGGTCAGTATTGGATTATCTGTATTTTGTAATATTGGTCTTAGAATGGCTTTCAATAATGAACCAATATTATTTTCTATACAGGACCCTTATAAGCTTATAATGTTGGGTAAATATTGGGATGTGTTAATTTTTTAATGCTGGACTTAGAATGGCTTTCAATGATGGACCAATATTATTTTCTATGTAGAACCCTTTTAAATTCACAATGTTGTGTAAACATTGGGATATTTAGATTTTTCAATATTGATCCTAAAATGGCTTTCTATAATGGACCAATATTATTTTCTATACAGGACCCTTAGAGGCTTACAGTATTGGGGGTCTATATTTAATGAGAATGGTTCTCAATAATGAAGCAATATTGTTTATTAGATTTATGTTTTCATTAAACTATATTCTGCTGAATGTGTGATTGTAACGTATAATGATTTATGTTTCAGAGATAATTACACCCTACAAATCAATCCTGCTTCTGGAGTTTGTAATGAAGAGCATATATCTTACTTTAAATTTATTGGAAGGGTAGCAGGCATGGCTGTATATCATGGAAAACTCCTGGATTGTAAGTTTTTTATTGTCTTTTAAAACACTCAAACATTTAAATATTTATCAGCTACTCAACTGACTCAAGGTTTACTCAAAATTAAGGGCAAAAAGCAAATTTTAACAAAGTATTTTCTTCAATTTGCTGTAAAGATTAATATGAAGTTTTTTAACAAAAATGTTGAGTATTTAAAGGTAGACTCTATGAATTTTAAGTTTATTAAAAAGTATGCTCTGAGCTCACATTCATGAGAACGGGAATTCAAATCCAACCGGCCAAAGACTCCCCATGTAGTAAATGGTGGCTGGCACACGTTAAATCTGTTGGGTCACAGAGTCCTTATGTTCCCATAACAAATTTTACCTCTGGAGGTACTGAATTGAAGATTCTCCATGTAGTAAATGGTGGCTGGCACACATTAAATCTGCTAGGTCCCAAAGTCCTTATGTTACCATAACAAATTTTACCTCTGGAGGTACTGAATTTGAGATTGAACGTTCTCTATAAACAAGTGTGGCAGAAGTTAAATTCTTGGCCATAGATGGCGTGACTGGCGAACAAGAATAATCACCCCCCCCAGCCTTAATGGCCAATGACAACAAAAACAAATAGTGCTGGATCTACTATATAAGAATTTTGAGCCAAAACTTTTAGTGTTCAGAGGTAGCTTGATTTTAAGTTTTTAAAAGTTAAAAGAAATTTAAGGCACCTTAATATAGATATTTGCTGAGTTACTTTTAAACAGTTTATTTTGTTTATTTCGTAATTTGATATATTTTTTATTTTACATCAAACGATAGCTCATGACAGTACTCTTTTGCATTATTAACTTTGCAATGCATCCACTCTATAGGACTTCAAAAACAGTGCATAAAAATTACTACATAATTGTAGAGGTCCTATTATCTCTTTTGTATTAAGTCATAAAAAGATAAATATTGTGTAAGATATTATTCAGCCTAACATTCATTACAGTGTCACTGAGGAAAACATTGTTTTCTTGATTCAATGGTTAAAATATGAAGTGTACTTGTATAAAAATGCATGGTTATTTTTTTTAAGGTTTTTCATTGAAATAGTTTTTTTTTTCAATAAAAAAAACCAATGTTGAATTGTTTTCTTAAAATATAAGGATCTTAAAGTACTTTTATCTTTTGCTATTATTGCAAATAAACATTAATTTCTATATAGTTTGTCTATGTAAAGAACTCCCCTAGCCATTCATCTGGAGTAGCGACAGTCTCTGTGGTTACCAGGTTTAACCATTTAAAGTAGGGGTGTCGGATCATTATTTAAGACAGAGTTTGACTAGGGTGGGCGAGAGAGAGAGAGAGTAAGTCAGGTGAGAAAGTGACATCCGAGATTGTCGCAGAATATCGTCTTTGTATGTCAATAAAGCAAATTAGAGAAAACGAAGTTTCTGAAGAAACAAGTTTATTTAAAACCATTAGTAATAAAAAATGTCACAAACAGAGTGATGAAAAGAAAGAATACACTAATGATCTGCTTCAACAGAAGCTTAAATACTGATAACGGGTGACGTCATGATCCACGCAGGAACGACCAACAGCAAATGAAAATAAACTGGCCGATCCCCGCAGACCATGACGTCACCGACACAAGTTGAATGCATGAGATCGATGACCAAAAATCGAACCTCATACCTTTTACCCTCTATTTGTCTAACATGCGGCCCCCTCTCATGCCTTCAACTTTTACAAAAAAATACACATATACAGTTTATCAAAATCTTCAATAAACTAAAGAAATATTTAATTTCCTTAAACTAATACTTAAGTTGTTTCATTCCTGTAAGATTAAACTTTCATAAATACTTTTGAACAAAAATTTTCAACTTCTAACTTAGTTAAAGGTTTTGTAAAAATGTCCGCTAAGTTAAACTTACTCCTAACGTGTTTAACAGCAAAAAATTTATCATAAATTAAATTTCTTAAAAAATGATACCTTACGTCGATGTGTTTCGTTCGACTATTTTCAATAGTTGAATGAGAAAAATCAATTGCAGATTGATTGTCACTAAATATAATACAATCACTTAAATTTATGTCTTTTAAATTTAATTCTCCACACTCATCTATTATACGCTTAATCCACATTACCTCTTTGGCAGCGTCAGTTAAAGTCACGTATTCTGATTCCATTGTAGATAGACTCACACATTTTTGTTTGAAAGTTTTCCAGAATATCGGAGTTTTATCTAAAAACAATATTATACCACCTACTGATATTCTGTCATCCCTGTTAGCAGCAAAATCTGAGTCACAGTAACAATTAACATTTAATTCTTCAATATTTGACAATTTTAAGAAATAATCTTGAGTATTTTGAACATAACCTAATAATCTTAATAAAGTATTCCAGTGCTTTAAACCTGGATTTTCTTGAAATTGTGATAATATATTTACCGCATAGGAAATATCCGGTCTTGTGCGATTAGCTATATAAGCCAAACAACCCAAAATGTTCCGAAACGGCAATTTTGCCATTTCATCCACTTCGCTTTTAGAAGATGGACAATCAGCTTTTGATAATAAGTTACCCTTAGTAATCGGCAACGATGACAAAGGAAATTTAAAGCTCGAGAACATTTTACAAACTTTTTGGATGTAACTCTTGATGTATTAACATCTCACCATCTTTTTGAACAAATTCAACACCTAACAACTTAAGAGTTTTACCCAAAATTTTTAAATCAAAATTATCACTTAAAAGTTTAATAACACTGTCTACTTCATATTTTGTTTTAGCAAAAATAATTATATCATCTACATAAATTATAAGAATTATATTTTTATATACATATGTACAATTACACAATTTCAATCTTACAAACTTAAAATTTTCAAGTGTATTACAGTAGAGCGCCGATTATCCGAACCCTTATTATCCGAACATCCAATTATCCGAACCATGTCTGAATTCGCTTTTTTTTAATATATATTTTTAAAAATTTTTTTTTTTTTAAGTTTAGAATACTTTTCTTGATTTATCGACAATTTTTCTAAATTTAGAAGAATAAATAATATCCACTACATCTGAATACAGTGAAACCTGTCAAGTTGACCTCAATTATCAAGAACGGAATTTTTCCTACATACAGTGAAACCTGTCAACCGCCCCCTCTATAAGTTGACCACTTGTCTAAGTTGACCACTAAGACAATGCACCACAAGTGGTCAACTTACACAAGTTTTACTGTACCATATTTAATTTACAACCTTTTTTTAGCAGTTTTCTTATACAAAATCGGAACTCCACAGACGATGAGGAAGAAGTAGGTGATCAAATTCCAGATAGTGGGCCTTCTAATATAGAAGCATGCATTTCATTAGATATTGCAATGAATTGGCTAAAACGTCAAAATGATGTTGATCCAGTTCAGTTGATTTATTTAAAAAGAACAAGGGATATGGCTGCTCAAAAAAGAGCATCTTCTTTGAAACAAAAGTCTTTGCTGGATTTTTTTTGCAAGGGAAAATAAAGAAAAATATGGTAAAATCAGTAATTGATAAAAAAATTCTAAAAAGCTGAAATATGATAAAAATAATTAAAAATTAAAAAAAAGTTTTAAAAAAAAATATATTTAAAAATTGAAAGAAAAAAAACTTTTAAGCTATTTTAGACAGTACTGACAGTCCTAAGCCTAGAAAAAGTGTGAAGGGAAGTTAGTGCATAAATAATAATCATTTAAACTAGATTTTAAACAACTTTCCAATTATCCAAACTTTTCATTATCCGAACCACGTTCGGTCCCGAGCAGTTCGGATAATCGGCGCTCTACTGTATCTAATTCAAAAAACCACTCTCGACTACTTTGTTTGAGTCCATAAATAGCTTTCTTTAAATGACAAACATGGTCTTGCTTATTTAAATCAACAAAACCTTGAGGTTGATACATAAATACATCCTCATTCAAGTTTGCGTAAAGGTAAGCACACTTAATATCTAATTGGGAATGATACCACCCTAGCATACAAACTAAAATTGTGAAAAACATTCTTACAAGAACTAAATTAACCACAGGACTAAATACTTCATCATAACTTTCACCTCGTATTTGTTTAAATCCCTGAGCAACTAAACGTGCTTTGTATCTTACAATTTCCTCCTTTTCATTTACTTTAGTTGTATAAACCCAACGGCTTTCCAAAATTCTTTTATTTTTAGGAGTTGGAACCAAATCCCCAAGTTTTCTTTCTCTCATAGTTTTAATCTCATCAGACATGGCTAATTCCCAATTTTTTACTTGGGGAGATTTTAAACAGTCTTTATAATTTCTAGGAATTTTTATTTCAATATGATTAGCTTCATGTTTTATGTTATGATTAACCTGAAAATTTGACACTTTACCAGAAAAAGCATTTTCCCACTGAAATCAAATAAATCCCTATCATACTTTATCTTGTTACTATTGCAGTAATTTTCTACATCGTTATAGGATCTTAATCTCATATTTACCCCTTCAATATTATAATAAATATCAGTTCGACTATTATCTGGACGGGGTACAGCTTTTCTAATCCACGAAATGTTTTTACACGGAATTAAATCTGGTTTTACGCTTGAACAACCTGTATCTTCATCTGAAGAACTTTCATCCAAATCGGGACGTTCCGGTTCAAAACTAGCAAAATTACGTTTAATGGGTTTGGTGCCCAGTACGGCTTCTACCCCGATTACATTTTCGTCAAAACGAACATTTATTGTTTCAACAAGTTTCCTTTCTTTTTAAGCCAAATTCTATAACCTTTCGTTTGCATTGCATATCCTAACATAATACCTTCTTTAGCTCTCATTTGAAGTTTATTTCGCAACTGTTTTGGTTGACCCACAAATGCTAAACAACCAAATACTTTCAAATGAGTGACTGATGGTTTTCTACCACTATACAGTTCAAAGGAATTTTTAATTTGGTTTTTGTGACAAACTCTATTAAAAGTGTAAGTAAAGCATAGTAAAGCTTCAGCCCAAAAATCATATCCTAATTTACTAGATTTTAACATTGCTTTAATATTGTCTAAGGCAGTTAAATTATAACGTTCAATAACACCGTTTTGCTCTGGCATATAAGCGTTAGTACGCTCAGCTTTAATACCTTCATTTTCAAGAAAATCACTAAACTCTTTATGGCAAAATTCCATGCCATTATCAGTTCTAACATTTACAATTTTACAGTTTAAAAATCTTCAGCTTGCTTTTGATATCTTATGAAACTATTAAAAACATCAGATTTCTTTTTAATGGGAAAAGTAGTAACTTTCCTTGAAAAATCGTCAGTGATAGAAAGAAAGTCCCGACTTCCATCATGTGAAACGACAGGCATTGGACCACATACGTCCATATGTAAAAGTTCCAAAGGTTTCTTAGACCTTATACTTAAATTTGGTTTAAACGAAATTCTTTTAGATTTAGCTAATTTACATTCTATAAAATTACTATCTGAAAAATTGAGATAAGGTAATCCTTTCACGCTAGAATTTTTACTTGTTTGAATTATATAATCACAATTTATGTGGCAGTATCTTAAATGCCAGATATCTAGATCATTTATCTGAACAGATACATTAAACAATTGCTCATTCGAGTCACTAGCATTTTTATCAATAATTAAATCTTTATCAGGCTTAGTATAAGCATTAGGTTTAAAATAATACAAGCCATTAATTCTTTTACAATAGAAAATCTTCTCATTTACCCTATTATACACAGAAATACAATTTTTAGCACCTACAAAATAACCTCCAGCTTTCTCTATTACAGAACCAGAAATGAGATTTCTTCTAAGTTTAGGAGAATACATGACATTTTGTAAAGTTACTCTGTGCATTTTACCATTTAACTTATTAAAAAATTGCAATTTTCCAATACCTAAGATTGGGCTTTCAATGTCACCTATAGATAACGACATAGAAGCATTTTCTACAGTTTCATATTCAAAGAATAAATCCAAATTATTACAAAAATGTGTTGAAGCGGCAGTGTCAAAAAGCCAACTTTCTTTCTCAATTTCATGACACACATTGCCAACATTTGCTTCAACGATATAAAGACTATTATCTAAAACATTTGTAGTTACATTACAGTAAGAATTATCACTTGCATTTTGTTTAAATTTACTCTTTATATTCTTTGAATTATACTTTAATTTTTGCTTACAATCTGATATTAAATGACCATATTTATTACAACGATAATAAGGTCCTATCTTAGATTTATCATAACTAGTTTTGGATTTAGACTTAATATTAGCAGATTCTAAATTTCCCTTACTATTAGAAGAACCAGATTTAAACTTATTAGTTACACTTAACTTTTCATTAAAACTTGAATTAACATTATAAGCAATATCACTAACATTATTTAAATCAAAATTTAGTTGCTTAAGTCTACTTTCCCCCAAAAGTAATTTGTCTAAAATGTTCTTAAATTTAAATTTAGTGTCCTCCCATCTATAAATAATTTGATCAATACCTTGAAAGTCCTTGGGTAAGTATCTTATAAGTTGGAATCCTTGGTATAGGTCGTCCACCGGATGTCCTGCTTCTTTCAGCTGAGAAACCAGGTTTTTCAATCTCGCTGCAAAGATTCCAACTTCTTCTCCTGGGGTGTATTTCAGGTCGAAGAATTGGTCTAGGAGTTGAACAACTCTCGCTCTCGTAGTTGGCTCAAAATGTTGTTTTAGGATTTCCCAGGCTTCAGCACCATCAGTTGTCGCTGAGATCAGACTTCGGTATTCGGGTTCAATACTAAGAAATATCGACGTGTACGCTTTGTCACGTCTCCAGAGGTATTCTTGACTTTCTTTTCGACTTGCTTCTGTAGGTAGGGCAGGCTCAGTTTTGGAGATAAAACTCCACACTCCTCGGACCATGAGGATTACTTTGATATTTTCTTTCCATGTACTCCAATTTGACGGATTCAGGAAATCTATATGCAAGTTCGATTCAATGATGAAACAATTACAATTCAAAGATTCTTAAAGGGAAAAAGAGAATATCGTTCCAGACTAACTTCGTATCGTTGCAGACAAACTTCGTAATCCTTAGAAGTAGCCGTCAAATTCGGATGTGCAGACTTATATTCCGAACAAAAGTTCTTTTAAAAACGCTTACTACTAGTTTTGTCAACTGGAGAAAAATTCCTTAGAAGAGTCATATTTTGATAATGTTCTATTATTTTTCGAATCCTCAGCATCTTTAAGTACACCATAACCAACTTGAGATTTTACTGACGGTTCACTTGGCAAAAATGGCGGGTGAGAACGGCCCCCATCTTAAAGATTCTCCATTTGAAGTTGACAATGACTTGGCTGAGTTCAGGCTAATGAAAATTCAATATTCAAGACCATAGAAAATAAATCTCGGTTATGCCTAAAACTCGGCCCATAACCATGACATCCGAGATTGTCGCAGAATATCGTCTTTGTATGTCAATAAAGCAAATAAGAGAAAACGAAGTTTCTGAAGAAACAAGTTTATTTAAAACCATTAGTAATAAAAAATGTCACAAACAGAGTGACGAAAAGAAAGAATACACTAATGATCTGCTTCAACAGAAGCTTAAATACTGATAATGGGTGACGTCATGATCCACGCAGGAACGACCAACAGCAAATAAAAATAAACTGGCCGATCCCCGCAGACCATGACGTCACTGACACGAGTTGAATGCATGAGATCGATGACCAAAAGTCGAACCTCATACCTTTTACCCTCTATTTGTCTAACAGAAAGAAGACTCCCTCTTTGAAATGCGCTATTTCTTATTTCCATAGCAGCAGGCAGCCTTAGACTTCTGGCGAGGGAAGTTCTTTCTGTAGACAAACTATAATTAACCCTCCTTGCGTCTAGCCCTTTATATCTCAACCACAATTTCTATACTTTAGTTTAAGTGGCTTACCCTCGAATTTTTGTGTTCATGTTTTGCTTTTGAAGTGGTGAACTCAAATTTTTCTCAATCAGAGTTTTTCTTTTCCCCACAACCTCCTCCTGCTGTGTATAAAATATAGAGGCTGTCATCGTAAATCACTCTCTGTACTAAAAAATGTGTGCTTGAATAAATGAGAATAGTTTGCGTTTTTTGATATATAAACCCTAAACTCTAACTAAAACAGGATTCCCGCGGCCTTCTTTTTGAGTTCGTTCTTCTGCGGTACTTGAATTTTATTTTGATTTTCAAGAGCTCCTAGAAGTGCTTTAAAATAATGCTAAACTCTTGAAAAATTCAAAAATGATCCCAAAAAATATTGGAAACTCATGAAAACTACCCTATTTCCTGCATTTCTGTGTTGAACTTTTCACACAAACCATTCGTTTTTATTAACTGAGCATACTTTTTCCATGTTTTGATATTTATTCACTGATATGGTCTGCTTTACTTATTATAAATGATGTGAGAATTTCTTTATGATATGTGTTTTTAAAGTTGGTTACATCTGTATATTAATATCATTACAACATTAACATTTTGTTTTATTGAAGTTTGATTTTTGGGGACTTAATTTGGTTCTTCTTTTAACCATATTTTACCACAGACATTAAAAAATTATTTAGTATATCTTTTAAGGCCTGTTTACACAGTCCAATTTCTTGAATCCGAGATATTGGACGAATTTCTCTGTCCAAGAAATTGGATGATTCGTTGACACTATCCAAGTTCTTGAATCTCGCTGATTTGTTGAAAGAAAAACTTGCGCATGCGCATTGTTCATATTCAACATTATAAAATAATGCTTACATAAATCTAAAATTACTAAATAAATTCAAATAAAATCATAATAACACAAATAAACCGCAACAGATCAATTTATTTGGACTAAAATATATGAAAACAGTCAAGAAGATGACATAATTTGCTGCCTAATTGTTGACGTCACAAAACCTAAGACACTGATTGGTTAAGGGAGAAAAAACTTGGATGGAAAGTAGAACATGCTCTACTATCATTCAAGAAGTTGGACCAAGTTCTTGGATGTTTGTTTACACGATCAAAGCTCAAAGCAAAACAAGTTTCCATCAATATCAATCAATCTCTGTCCAAGAAATTGGATCGTCTAAACAGGCCTTTAATGCTAGAATTGTTCTTTACATGTCATATAAGACTCAAGTTTTTCGACAAATAAAAATATGTTTTCTATTTTCTTTAACTTTAGATTTGTTATTGTAAATAATACAAGTCTGACGTTTTTATGCTTCACGAATTTCATTCTTGACTTGATGCTTAGATTACTATGCTTAGACTACTTTTTGAAATAAAGAAAGAGCAATGGAAGTCTTAGTTTTTAGTACTATTATCTTCAAAACATTTTAGTTTAAAATGTTAAATTTTAGTCTATCTTTTACTAGAATTTAAGTCCTTGAAAATTTCATTCATTCATTATTCTTAAAAAGTACTTGAATTTTACTTTTAAAGTAGAGCATGAACCCTGTAAAAGTTTGTCTTTAATAAACAGATAATTTTTATTTTCTCCAGCATTTTTGAAATATGTTTTTTTTCTTCCCTTAAATATTTATTGCTTAATCAGGGCTCCCACTACTTAGGGAGAACAGAGAAAACCTGGAATCATCAGGGAAATTTATTTTAACTGCAAAAATCAGGGAATAGTCAGGGAAAGTTGCAATTTTTTTACAAACACCTGGAATGTTTCTATATCATACCTGGAAAATAACCAGTCTTAAAATTGTCAGTAACAGTAATCAGTTAGTTATTGAGATTTGAGTTAAATAATTCTTACATCTTTTATAATTATTTGTTGTAAAAATTTCACATTTTAGTGAAACTGAAATGTTCCTATCCTCAGTAAATAATATTTTTTTACACAGAAAATTTAATATTTCACATTGCAAATAAAAGAATCAAAGTTTTCTGGTGAAAATATGGTTTCAATTTTCATTGAAATTTACATGGAAAAGTCCGGGAAATTTGAAGGGATCTCTGTTAATTTATTATACTAAATCTTTGAATCGTTCCGTAATTGTATACTCCAAATAATCTTCATAAAGGCAATTTAATTTTAGTGTAAATTACAGCAAATTATTTCTTGTATAAGCATAATGTAATATTTAATGTGGTAATTTATGAATTTTTAATGTTATTAATTTTCTATATCATTCATGTCAATTTTTAAAGGATTATTTTGCTTACAAAAAAATTTAAAATGCTTAATCTAGCAATTGTAGTCAACTCTAAAAACTTTCCTGTTTTTAGAGTTGACTGTAGAATCTCTACTTTAGCGGCACTTTTCTTAAACTCCCATGTAATATATTATACACAATCACAAGCAAAACATAAATTTTATTTTCTTTTAGCTTAATGATATTAAAAAATTTTCAGGGATAAAGAAAAAATCTTGTCACAAGTAAATACTGCATAGGGCAAAAGTTATACATTTCTCATATATATATATATATATATATATATATATATATATAATATATTTTAGTAATAATAATTAGTAATAAATTCAAATTCCATTAATTAATTGTAAAAAATTTACAAGCTGTTAAAACTCCTTACTAAGTAAAATTTAATGAACTTAAAATTTTTTTCCAACCAAGTATATAATCAAATGAATTGGCAATATTTTATGTCACTCAAATGACAGTATACATTTAAAATTTTTTATTTATTTAAAATACTACAGATTATATTTGAACTGCTTAGTATTCAAAGTTAAAATGAACGATAGTCGGAAAAATGAAGTTAAAATGAAAATACTTTAATGTCAAAATGACTGCATAATATATATTTTATTTGTTGGAACATTAGCAAACAAGATTTTTCAAGAAAAAGTTTTTGATAAAGTTTTTTGATCAAGAAAAAGTTTTAAAATTTTTTTTTATTAAAGAAGCTGAGTACATTATTGATTAAAATAATAACTTGGTAGGTAGCAAATATCAAATGCATGAAAATGACATTACTGTCTCTAATATAAAAGTTTTGTCATGTATTCGGAAGTAGTAGTATAGAAATTATCCAAAGTTACACAATATCCTTTATTCCAGAAATCTTAGAATTATGTTAGAGGTGGATTTGAAGTTTGCATCAAAATTAAGCACAGTGGTTTTGCCTGTGTAAATAATATAACATTAATAAAACTGGCCATTTTAGAACATTAGCTCTTAAAATGATTATACAGTACTGAACCTCTTATCCGGAAACCAGAAAACCGGAGCAAAATTCCATAAATTTCCCCATTTCTAGAAGAAGAAAAAAAAGGGAAGAAAATATATATTTCTGTATATATTTTTAATTTCATTATTTTTTTCTTTTTTTATCTTATTAAAGTTATGTATTATGCGTGACTTTATCGTTTTTTCTTTTTAAAACTATTTCTAAATATTTTTTAAGTTAGGTTTGATGAACAATAAAAGAAAGCTGTTTTGTAGTGAACCAGAAAACCAAAAAAATCAGTTATCCGGAATCGCGATGGTCCCGATCGTTCCGGATAATCGGTTCTCTACTGTATATTGTATTTCAATGCTTAATATTTTAACAATGTTTTAATTTCTGCTTATTCTAATATTATCTCAAATATACGAATTTTTGAAGTTCATTGAAACAGCAAGAACAAAAATAATATTTTTAGCAAATGGTAAAAATCTTGGGAAATTTTTTTTTTTTTTCCATTTCAAAAATGTAAAAATCATGGAGAACATATGTTTTTATAAACGTCAAAAACCTCACACGGTAAATACTGTGACATCCCTGTCAAGAATCTAAATACATTGAAATATTTATTGTGATACCTTATTTTTTTTGTACATATTTTTGTCCAGTGTTTCATTTGGAGTAGACGGGATCAATTTTACTTTCAGTTGATAGTTTTATTTAATGAATGCAAGTAATTTTCTTTAACTAATCATTGTTATCTAATGATCTTAAAAGAATTAATATAAATCTCTTTTAATATAAATTTTGACATATGCTTTTGAAACCTGAATCATATCTTGTTATGTTGGGTACCTTTGAAAAAAAGGTCTTGAGAAGTATTTTTGGAGGAATTCAAAAAAATGGTGTGTGGCTTAGGAGAACAAGTCTAAAGTTTTTTCACTCATATAATGAACCTGACATTATTAACTTTATTAAACAGCAAAAAATAAAATGGGTAGGCCATGTTATCAGAATGGACGAAGACCGTACCACGTAAAGAGTTTTCAATGCCAGACCAGTTGGCACGCGAAGAAGAGGCTGGCCAAGTTTGAGATGGATAGATGGCCTAAAAAAAGACTTTTTGGTCTTAAAAACTGAAAAATGGAAAACTATGGTAGGAAAAAGGTTAGCCTGAAAAAAACTTCTGGTGAAGGCCCACACTGGGTTGTCGAGCCATTGATGATGATGCTGGTGAATCATTGTTAATCTAGGTTTTGATTATTAGATAATATAATTTTACCAATTTTAGAAACTAATTTTTTCTGTTCTTCCCACTACTGCAAACCATAAATATTTTTGTGTAAATAAGAAGAATATGAATGAATTAAATTGTTTTGCTTTACAAGAAGCTACTCGAACGTTATTTCTTCCAATATGTTTGTGTATTTTTTTATTATTGAAAGCCCTCAATTGTAATAACATTAAGCATGTAATTAACGTAAAATTGCTCTTCTTTTTTTTTAGCTTTCTTTATTCGTCCTTTTTATAAGATGATGCTTGGGAAACCTATTAGCCTTAAAGACATGGAATCAGTGGTGAGTTTTCTCTCTTTTTATTTTAACACTTAATATATACCTACTTCTACTATTGCCGGTCAAATGACTGGACTTTATGTTTCTTGATTGAATGCATAAAATATGAATTTTAGGAAAGAAAAAAACTAACAAAAACTTTATTATAATTAAACAAAATAGTATATAGCTAATTTTTATGTATTACAAACACAAAGAATAAGAATTTTTAATTCATTGCTCAACGCATTTTTTACATATATAGGGTGTTTCCATTGTACATTTTTCGCAAGCATATTTCTTCTAATTATTATAATTTCTATAATTCTTATAATTATAATAATATATAAGAATTATAATTCTTATAATTATTCTTATAATTAATATTATTTCTTCTAAGATCTTGTGCTGTCTAGATTGTTTCGACATTTTTCTGGATGAAAACTAATAGTTCGTTAGAAGTGATGTAAAGCTTTCAAAGTAAAATGTAATCTACTTAAAAAAACATTTAGTTTTTGACACTTTTTTGACACAAAAATGTCAATCTAAAAATTTTAGGCAGACGTGCCAACTCTCCCGCATTTTGCGGGAGTCTCCCGAATTTTATGTTCTCCCGCCCCCCGGAATTGATTAAAAAAACTCCCGAATTTTACCTCAATCGACGCCCGAACTCAAAATTACCTGATTTTCTGCGAGTGTGGAAGTTTCGTTTTTCTTTCCATGTGAATCCCATTCCCCCTTATAATATTTCAATCCCTCTTATTGAACTACAATCTGCCTGAAGCGTAGCTGCACATGCTTATTTTTTTTTCCCCAGTCTTCAACGCTGCCACTCTTTAACACTCCTATTTGACCCGCCCCCTTGCAATTGGATTGGTAGGAATCTTTCCTCTCCTTTCCTGAATGTGATGACGTCACATGACGATATCGAGTGACGTCCGTGCAGGAGCGGGAGGGAGGAGATACAATATCAATAGTTGGAATCGATATTGTATCATGCTGTTTTTATAATTTTTAGTGCGTACTTTTCAACGGTTGGCAACATGCTGTTGTAAACAAGCTTGTTTACTAAAGCAACCTGATTTTCGATTTGTTGATATATTGCACCCAATATATTTTTGTGCTGCTATGTTTATGAAATATAAAGGAAAAATGAGCTAATGGATTTAATTTGTGTTTAAATATTTTATTTCCATTTAATACTCTTCCACAATTTGTGCTCTATTAGTGTGTAAAATTTCTTGGATTCTTATTTGATAAATTTTTTACTGAAAATTCATTAGAAGTGTCAGATGTCGCATACCATATACCATACACCTTTTTTACCCCTCCTGAAATCTCCTGAATTCCTGTTAGGGAAACTCCTGAATGTTAATTTTGCTAGGTTGGCACGTCTGTGTTAGGTATCTTTCTTGAAATTTGAATTCACAGTTATTCTGATTGAACTCACTACGCAAGTCTTTGCAGAAATGTGCAACTCATCAAGTGCAATATGTTGAATGCACATTACATCTTATTTTCTGTTCCAATAACCTTATAGAGCAATAAATTGTTCTCCCGGTCAAATGACCGGTTGTGGTAGAAATAGGTTTACGAAAAGTATTATTCGAAAACAACAAAATACAAAAATAATAGAATATTAACGGTATATGATTGTAAGAAAAAGTCATGAAGTCAAATGTGCAGAAACAATAAAATGTTAAGCGCATTTTCAATGCAAGAGTTCTTAAACGGTCATTTGACCGGTTATGGTATGTTTAGTGTTAATACCTATGTACCTAGAATAGTCGAGCTTCGAAATTTCAGATTATTCTGTATGTTCGTAAAACAAAGCATAGTGACTCTGCTTTTGAAAAAATAAAATAGAGATGGAAAAGGAAAAATAATAATTAAAATATCATTGGAGATTGGGTAGACATTTTTACAAATTTCGCAAAAAAAACGGTCTTAAATATAATTTTGAAATCATTTTTTTCCCAATAAATTAAACGATTACCTGGATTCTAGCAATATAATAACTAATAGGGTTGTCACTCCACAGGCAAAACCTGGAAAATACAGAAAATTTAAAAATCACCTAAAATAACAGGGAATTTTGAGTTTTTCTTTACAAACTGGGAACATACAGGGAATTTTATTTTTTATTTTTGTCTTTTAAAAAATAGTGACTACTCAAAGCGCAATCTATGGAATATTTAAGGATGATATTTCAGCTATACTGAGGGGTCTATTTAGAAAAAAAAATTGGGTCTGTTAATGGACCCTTTACAAAATAATTTATCTTTTAATCCGACCCTTCACAAGAGACACTCAATAGACATTTGCCTATTATTATAAATGAGCGGGAAAAATTGATGCTGAGTGTTCAGCTATTATAGTTATTTTCAAATCTACTGGCAATCGACATAAATATTGCTCTAACATTTTGTTAAAAATGTTTTTCTGCTTCAATTCTAAGGCTAAGTTTGATCTCATTTCATTTATATTATGTACCTTAACCTCTCCGAAGTGAAAAAAAAAATTTTTAAATTCCAAATGTAGTATTCTAAGAAAATACGCGAACATCGTGTGTATATTCTTATTGATATTAAATTATTATTATTATTTTTTTTTTGTAAATAAATAACTGAGCAATATATTATTTATTAAATTAATTGATGAAATATTATACAAATAAAAATTAACTTATGTCAGTTTTTTTAAATAAAATATTATAAATTTAAGAATTGTTTAAGTTTACTTAATGCGTAACACATTAAAAGTAATACATAACTAAGTTGTGTTATTTAAAGTATGTCAATTGAAATTATTAAAAATGTGAGTGAATTTGTTTCCATTATTCGTCCGAAATGAATATTCTGTGTTGTGCAGTATAGGCTAAATACCAAATATTTGTATGTTGCATCTCTCTAATTTAGTAGCAGCAATAGCTGTTTATTTTTGAAAATTTAATTTTTTTAATTATAATTTTACTGTGTTGAGCATAATCTTGTATCCATTTACTATTTAAAAACTCCTTGAAAAGGTTTTTTGCAATAACAGGACCCTATTTGCACAAATTCACAAAACAGGATCCTGGTTGAAAGAATGTGACTTAACACTTATTTTATATTCACAAATTACGAGTAATTTTTTCACACGTTCACAAAAACAGGCCCTTTCACAAAATGTCTGGACAGACCTCTGACTCCAGAATTATTTGTTTTAAGTATGTTAAGCTGTACCTTTTTCTTATAAGTTTTTCCCGCAGTTAAAATTAGTATAGTTAGCCCAATGTACCTCACACAAGAGCACAATAAATGTATGTATCTTCTTACTATATTGTGTAGAATATGTACAGGCCCTTTCACAAAATGTCTGGACAGACCTCTGACTACAGAATTATTTGTTTTAAGTATGTTCAGCTGTACCTTTTTTTCTAAGTTTTCCCGCAGTTAAAATTAGTATAGTTAGCCCAATGTACCTCACACAAGAGCACAATAAATGTATGTATCTTCTTACTATATTGTGTAGAATATGTACAGGGAAAATACAGGGAAGTTTTTTTTCTAGATTAGAGTGCTAACCCTGACTAAGTTGTTTTGTTTTTCCATACTAATTTTTAAAAAAAGGCTGTTAGGCTATATGGCTAATATGGACAACTTATTTAATAGTCATTTATTACAATTCATAAAGCAAAAATCAAATCTTATTTCAATCTTTATTGGAGAATAAATGTTGACATATTTTAATTAAAATATTAATTTGTAATCGAGCCTTTCACTGTACTAAAAAAGACATTTTTAAAGCAAATTAATACATTAGAATATCACTGTTCAATTTTAATTGCCATTGTTTTAACTTGATGATGAATGGAGTAGTCCAAATGGAGTAATTTCCCCCCTGGCTGGATGGAGGCAAGGATTGTAAAAGACTGTTCTCTGATATTCTAATTTAGTTTAATGTATGGCCAAAAAACTCCTCTTTAATCCATCTTTATTGAACTCTTTAACAAAGTTGATAAAAATTGATCTTTTAAATTTTCTTAAAACCTTCAAAAATTGAAAAGTTTTGGGCTAGATTTTTTGCTTGATATTATAACCACTAATTGTAAAGGTATATTATTCTACAAATTCAGAAAATATATCTCTAAACTTGTTTTTATGAATAAAATATCTCTTAACTTGTTTTTAAAGCGGAATGCTTTATGTGTTTGTAGGATTCTGAGTATTATAATTCACTGTTATGGATTATGGAAAATGATCCTGCTGACTTGGACTTAAGGTTTTCCATAGACGAAGACTTGTTTGGGCAGATGCAGCAGAGAGATTTGAAACCAAATGGTAGTGAAATCCCAGTGACTCAGGAGAACAAAATGGAATACATCAAGTAAACTCCTTCTTCTAATTCAGTGTAACGAATTTTTTCTGAGAATCCTAAATGTCTAAAGTTAAATGACATTTATATTATTATTTTCACATGAGCTACATTTTTTTTTTCAATTCTTACTATTAGTTCACACTCTCCCTATATCTTGTTCAAATTTTTAGTTGTCAATTATATACTTTTTATTCATCCACTCAAGTTCAAATACATTTTTTGAAACTTGTTCCGTATGACACTTGGTGTTAATACAGTTTTTTCAAATATTAAATTCAATCATTAAATTTAATTAATTAATTTTAGTGTTTTATATGGAAGAAAAAAATTTAATTTTTTAATAAAAAAGGCAAAGATGGTGGCAGAAGGGTTAGGATATTTCCTTCTGATTGTAAAAATAGTTTTTTTTTTCTTCTTCTAATTAATGGGCCGAATCCATTTATTGTTCAAGTTTGTTCCGATACTTCTGAGGTATTTTTTTTTCTTTTGACAAAATGATTCTAAATGTTTTAGTAACTTTATAAAATTCTCAAAAAATTAGTTGCTTATTATTTAAAACAATAGATTTTATATTTCACTCTTTTTCTGAAAGCTTTTGTGCTACCATCCAATCGATGAATTATTTTTTCAGCATTGCCAACGCACACATTTTCTTACAATTGCTAATAGCAATGTTTGTTGACAAATTCAATTTTAATGTTTTGTTGGTATAGATTCAAAATAGGAATTGTGTAGTTTGTGAATTGCATTTCAGATATGATACTTCTGAAACCCTAAAAAGCTGGCAAAGTTTAAGGAATGCATAAGAAACATGTTACACATAAAATATTCAAAAAATATTTATAGAAGAATTAACTAATCTAAACAAAAAGCCATGGGGTTAAATTGAAGTTTTTTAAATATTTCAATTTCAAATTAAAAAAAATTTAAAGAATGATATCTACTTTTTTCTATAGCGTAAACAACAAGAAATTTGACAATTTTTGTATGCTGAATATCTTAAAATAATAATGCTAATTCAAAACAAACAAGATCATTTAAACATTTGACTTCAGATGTTGGTTTAGAGAAAATATGATCAATGAATTTTATAAAGAGCACTGTTTAGATAAAATACAGTACAAAATGGCTGACATTGAATTGTATATACAGTGATTCTCAAAATGAAATAAAGCTCTATTCATTAATTTCAATGAATGGATATTTAATAATAAGAAATATATTCTTTTCTTAGCAAAACTGTATGGAATATGATGTGATAACTCTTTTAAACAGCTGCAAAGAATTGAAATTAGACTTGGGTGATTCTCATAGTTTAAAAACCCCTGCATTATTTGTTCCAACGTATTTGTATGAAAAATAGTTCGTAATTTTTCTTCTGACATATTTAAGAACTAATCAAGTTAGTTATATGTTTATTAGTTTTATCTTGTTTATTAATGCCCCATGGTTCTATGTATATAATTTATAACATAATTTATAACTATTAATAATAGTGCATTGTTTTCACTACTGCGCGAGACCGCGAGAATCTCGCATATTTGATTCGTTTCTCGCATTAAAAATGATTAGCGCGAGAATTTCGCGCATTCCATAAATCAATTTCAAAATTCCCGAATTTCTCACATTTTGGAAAAAGCTTCGCATTACGCCATTTAGAATAAAATCCGCTTCACTTTTCTTCCTGGATCTTACATTATTTTCAACATCTGCCCCATTATCTAGTTTCCCTATTTACCAGTATTGTTCAGAACCTTTTCGAACAACAGAACACTACCCCTCCGAACCACGGAACCCCTTCCATAACACATTTCTCTGCAACGACGTGTTTACCGTGGGTAAGGTTTCTTCATTTAAGATGTTCAAATTTCTTTTTGCACTAATGTAAGGTGGACAAATACCTTGTAAAGGCAAAAGTTTCTATGATGATGCAGAAAAAATATTCAATGCTTTAAAAAATAGAAGATGTTAAAAATGTATTATAATTGAAGAAATGATTTTTTTTTCAATTCTATTTGTGTTTTTTAATTTTAAGAAATCTCACTTAACTTTTTGAAATCTCACCCTGTTTTTAAGAATGGGTGTGAAATTCTCACCCATTTTTTTTCTATGATGTAAACACTGATAGTGGCAATTCTGCGGTATGTAATTCTATTTTAAATGACATAGTTAAATAATTATGTATAAATTGTGTTTCTTAAAACAATTTAAGATAGAATGACTTTAACACATTCCATACTTCCAGTTTTTCACAGTTTACCTTCCATTTTTTTATGGATAGCAATTCCATAATTCAACTAAGAAAAAAAAATGCAATCTATATCAACAAAAAAAAATATCTGATCACAGTAAAAAAAAGTTCTTTTTATTTCTTCTTCTTTTAGTCCATTAAGTGGTCAACCATTTTAGGAATATCTGATTATGATTTCTTTTCACTTTAAATAATTAATATCCATTTATACAGTCAAATCCAGTTTCATCGAATTCCTAGGGACTGAAGCAATCGCTACGCAAAAACGAAAATTCTTTATACTGATATCAAAAATTTCAAAATTAACCAAACTTATTTTGTTACATTGGAATTTTTCATATAAAAAATAATAAATATTGCATTTAATAACAGTTTTGATCTATTTGTACTCTACATGTAGAAAATATCAAATCAATATTTTAAAAGCTCACAGAAACAACTAAATTAAAAGGAACAATTTATTATCACTTACTTATCAGAAATTACTTAATTCGTAATTTTTATCTGTACAAATGATTTAGAACCAGTAGCAATTACAAACTTTTCCAAATTATGCACTTTTTCAAACAACTGAACTGGAAGTCACTTTTTTGGAAAGCCACGTGTATTTTTACTTCTTCAAACATGAATGGGTTGGAGTTATGTCTTTTCAAGGTATTCCCTTCCATGTGATTCGTCTTTTTTGACGTGTCCCTTTCATATCTGAAACTTTTTATTTTGAAGATGCAAAAATATATTTAAATTCTAAAATCATTGTTTTTTTTTTCTTCTTTTCTTTTTTTTCTTTTTTCTTTTTTCATTTTTTTTTTTTAGGAATGGATTATAAGAGAAAATGAGATTTGTTGCTTATTGAATATAGAATATAACATGATCATAGGCTTTGTTGAATTTTTTTTGTACAAATTTTTTTATGTTCTTGTTATTTATTATTATTAAATTGTTATCTTTATTTACCAGTATTTTTAAAAGTAGGTGAGACATTTTCCATTTCGGGATTTTCAAAAAAGATTTTTGAAAAATTTTATCTACATCCATATAACTAAGTGCACCTAAAATCTTGAAACCTATTGTTAAATTCTTAGTAATTTGGAGCATCTGAGTTTAAATATATCTATACATAGCTGCCAACTCTTCCGGTTTAGCCGGAAGATTTCCGGGTTTTTATCGAAACTTCCGCCTTCCGGTTTATTTTATTTTAATCTTCCGATTTTCCTAGATTAAAAAAAAACATTTTTTTCCCCATTTTATTTCATATTTTTTACAACAGCCCGACCGAATTTGTACCCGAACGCATTTTTTAGAGCAGGAATCAAATTCTTGCATCTTCTTGGCACGTGCTCGAACAAGGTAGAAAATTAAAGCTACGACGCAGAAGTTAAAACAGTCGGAAGCGCAGCTGCGTTTCTGAATCTGATTGGCAGTGAGAACGCTCCCTAAATATAGATCGGGGAGAAAACGCTTCGCTTGGCTACCGAGCACAAACGAATTTTTTTTAAACAATTTCAGTTGACGGCATCTGGCAACAGAGCAAATGTTTACTATCGTAAAGAAATCACGTGCGTTTTTTTTTTTTTAAAGATCGAACATTCCGTTTGTTTATTTGTGGCTTGAAGTCAGGCTCGCAGAAAATGCCGTTCACTGGTTAAATTTAGTAGGAATAACACAACCTGTGATGTAGGCGATAGTATACCCAATTTAGGCCATCTCTTAGTGATGAGATGCTAGAGAAAATATTACAAGCTGATTATTTTTGTAAAAATCAAAATTGCTACAACGTAACATTTGATGAAAATTTTTTAAAGAAAGCCAAATCGTGCACAGATCAAACTTTGAAAAATAATTAAAATTGATGCCCCTAAGTGTTCTTAATTCTCTTAAAATCTTTAAATTTAATTGTGTTCTGGAGAAAAGATACATTGAAATTTTACAGTTTTTAATATCTTCCGTTTTTTGAAAACCCAATGTTGGCAGCTATGTGTGTATATATATATATATATATATATATATATATATATATATATATATTTCTATCAGCCTATTTTGAGCACAAAATAAAAGTAGTCATGTCTTTCAAATTTTTTTGCGATATTTTAATAATTTGACATTACAGAAGACTTAAAAATATTTTTTATTCAACTAATAATTTTCATAAAAAGTTATTATTATATACTATATAAAATATTTAATCACAATAAAAAAAAGCCCATTTTGTCAAAATGATGTAATCATTTAAAATTAAAACATAAATTTGAATTTTTATTTTTACTAATAAAAAGTTTCAATTTCGTTTATTAAACTTACATTTATTTTACATTATATTTATATTTATCTAGACTTATTTTTGACTTTTTCATTTTTGCATCAAGATCCTTAATTATACCTCTGATTAAAGATGGGTAAGGACTCTTTAATGATGGATGTAAATTACTGCTCCAAAACTATGCATATTTTAACGCTGTAAAAATTTTATTTCTGAAACATCCTATCACATCGTTTGTTTACATAAATTTAACATTTAAAATATGACTCCTAGTAACTAGTAAGGTATTAATTCATCTTCTCTTATGTGAAATAAAAAATAAGTTATAAATATTATGACAAAAGCTCAGATATATATCTCTTTTGCATTTTTGTTTTATTTTGTTATTTAATTCATTTACTCTTTTGGGAATTTTTTCCCCCCTTAGATTTTGGAGCTTAATAGGATTTTTTTAGTATCAGTCATTTTTTTTTATAAAATATTATTTATATAAATTATATAAAATATTTTAATATTTTTTCCTTATTATTCTATAACTCTTAATATATCCCTGCAACTTTGTTTTTCCTTATGATAAATTTAACATTGATTATAATTTTGATGAATGTTGAATCTTAATCATAATTTTGATTAATATACATGTCTATTTTGGAGTCATCTAAATAAGAGCCCCTATTATATTTCAGGGTGCATTTTTAGCATTTTTTAAAAAGTGCTTTAAGGTGCTTAATTTTTATTTATGTTTTTAAAAGCCCTAAAGGTGCTTTTTTTATTCGGAGTTAGTAAAAGGTGCTTAATTTTCTATCTTTTGAAAAGATATTTTTTTGCCGTGTCAATTGTCATTCTCAATTACAAAAAAAAAAAAAAAAAAAGCATGATTTTCACAATTTTCTCTGCAATATTTATCACAAAGTAGTTATTTTATCATGATTATGTAAAGTTTTTTAAAATTATAAATTAAGAACTTTAAATGATAAGAAAAAAACTTTTTTATCACTGCACAGATCCTTATTATGATTATTTTTTCAAAAGTGGTTTAAAATATTTTTGAGTGCCAAACCACTACCCTGATTATCCCAAGTTAACCCGGATATTTATATATTGCAAATAGTTATTATCCCGAGAAAACTCAGGCGTAACAGAATTTGTCAGCATGTTTTGCTTTTTCACGTTTTTACTTAGCTAGAAGCAAACAAAATAATAATAATAATAAATATTAATAATAGTAATTTGCTGTGATTAAAAGTTTGCCAAGTTTTGTTTGGGAGTTATGCTGTTGGATTATGGGACTTCACATGTATTTTGTGTCATTGTATGTACGATGGTTGCTGAGTTTACATAGAAAAAAGGAGAGTTTAAAAAAAAGCGACTTCACTGGCATTTGGAAACTATCATCTTTGTGTTGTCCCTTGTTTTAAAAACTATCATATAAAGACTAATATTCAACTTTTTGCCTGAGATAACTTGGGCTAGTAAACTGATAGTAAATTAAATGTTTTTACTCATACAAAAAATAAATTTCAACTGAAAAATGTTTTGTTTTAGTTCCTTGTATTTATTAATAAAATAAAAAAAATATGATGATTTTTTGAATTTTTTTTTCTCAAAAAATTGGTAAGGGAAACAGTTACTTAAAAGGTGGTTATTTTTTGTTGAAAAACCTTATATGTTTTTTTTTTTCTATATCCTATAGCTTGGTGATCCAATGGAGGTTCGTGTCAAGGATCGAACAGCAGATGAATTCTTTTCTGGAAGGTTTTGGTGAAGTTGTCCCCATGCATCTCATCAAACTTTTTGATGAAAATGAATTGGAACTGTTGATGTGTGGAATTGGAAAAATAGATGTGAGGGATTGGAAATCCAATACTGTGTATAAGGGCAGTTACCATGCAAACCACATTGTCATTCAGTGGTTCTGGAGAGTGAGTCTTTAATGCTAAGTAAACATGGTGCATAGCACCTGTAACAGAATTTTATTGAGTTATCTATGACAAAATTCTCTAGCACCAATATCGTTCTGCGCAATGCTTTTAATAATAATAAACATATATGTTACTAATTTTGAATATCAAAAGTGCTGTGTTTATAAAAAAATAATAATAATAATTTTTTAATTGAACTTGTCATAATTTTTTATTCTAATATTATGGATGATATTCTCACATTTTGTTGGGAAGGGGGGAAGTATTTCCTTCTTTGCATTTTGTACATAATCATCACAATAAAAAAATAATTAAAAATCCTGTAATCCGTAGTAGTAATGGCTGGAAAAAAAGTTTGACGACGAAATCGTGCAAAACTGATTTCTTAATCGCGTGTTTTGCTTGGGGGTTTGGTTTTTGTCATAAATTATATCCTAGAAAAAGTAGTGGATTTAAAAACTACGGAGAAATAAATAGCAATAAATACCAACAATTAAATAGAATTATTGCCTTAAAATGTAAATACTCAAATGTACGATTCGAATTTTCTATATTGTTTGAAATGTATGGGGATATTTAAAATCCATGTGAAAATCAAGAAGTGATTATCTAAATGCATGAATCAAATATTAAGTGTAAATTTCTGTAGAAAAGAAAAGCTTTTATTTCTCAAAAGAATCTTTCTGCAAGAGCTCTGTAACGTTCTGCGACAATGTCGCTGTGAATCTTCCTTCGGGTGCTAATCCTTTTTGAAAAGTGCTTACAGGTGCTTATTTTCAATTTTCGTTTTTTAAAAGGCCTTAAAGATGAATTTTTCATTGAAGGTTTTTAAAAAATGCTTAATTTTCCCTTTTCGTAATGTTTTTTTCTTACCTACTATTCTTACTATTCCTACTATTTTCTTACTTACTATTTTTTTCTTACTTATTAAGGCAATGGTTCCATGGAATTTTTTTTTGGCAGTTATTGCTTTCGATTTCCACATAGTTTTTAAAACCCGATATTCTTAGTTACAACTATCAAATCTTGAAACGAAACATGCATTTAAGTAACCCCTTTCTGAAAAATCTGATTCATCGTCAATCTATTTTTCGGTAATTATTGCTACAGATTTTATGATAATTAATTATTTTTTAATGTGATGATGACGATTTGCAAAATGCGATAAAGGGAATAACTGGTGCATCTCCCTTCTCCCAATAAAATGCTCGAATATTTGTAAACACATCGTTATTGCTACCTTAAATTAGTAACATACATCTTCGTTATTATTAAAAGTATCTAGCAGAAAGATATTAGTGTTAGAGAGTTATGTCGCAGATAGCTCGAAACAATTCTGCCACAGGGCTGATCGTCAAGACACGGTTCCTAATCATGCATCACTGGCTGCGATCCGTAAGCGGGTGGGTGACCATCTAGAACAGCCTGTGTGGTACCATTTCGAACCGAGGGTGCGCAGTATTGGTCCTCATTAAACTGTTCTGCTGTAAAGTGCTAGACTTCCCACGCAGATTGTTGGGCTACCAAAGCATGGGTGTCATCCCCTCTGCAGAGGATCCAAATTGTGATTGCGTGTCTTCAAATCATCCTCAGGGATGTTTCCCAGACTGTCGCCAATGGCCCATTCTGCAGCTCTAGCGTGACGTAAATAAAGTACCATCGAGCGAGTGGGTTATTCGATTGTAAGAGGAGTTCATTAATCAATCTTAAATGTTATTTTTTTACAAAATTTAATTTGAAATGGTATGTACTACATAGTTTTGAAGAAATAAACTCTTTTTAATGATCAATAAAGAGGCATGTTATTCTTCCACTGACTTATGAGAAACAATATTTTATATTGCAATAAAATTTCCTTGGGTTAAATAAATTATATTTTAACTTCATTAAATTTAAAATCCACTAATCTAAAATTTAAATTACTTTTGTGAAATTTCGTTATCTAGACTTATTCTACAATTTTTTTCCTTCCTAATTTCTCAGTTTCACACAATAATGACTTTTTTTACACAAAAATTATTAAAGAAAAATTAAACTTTAAATAAACTTTTAGAACATAACACTGAAAAAAAATATATGAAACAAATTAAGCAGGCAAAATTAGGTGAGCACAAAATATAAAATAAAGTATAATACAAAGTATAAAATTTATAACATTTAAAAAATTAAAAAATTGTTCATTAGAAAAAAGTGTGTTTTTTTTTACTCTTTTTTTTAAAAAAAACCTATATCTCAAAATGATTACATACTATATTTTAATCGATATCCTTTATTTAGTTATTTTATATAGCTTGATTCATTTTCTTTACGAACAGCAAGTCTGTTTTTTTTTTTTTTTTTTTTTTTTTTTTTGCTCCTTCCATATTTTAATTATGATGCAACTTTATTCCAGAAAATGTCATAATTTAGAAAAAAATTTAGATTTTTGACACCTAACTGTTTGGAATTTGCAGATTTCTGCATTGTTGTTAGCTTTTACTCCATTGCAATATTTTTCTTTTTAAAGATGGTGATGTCGTTCTCCAACGAAATGAGGGCCAGACTGTTGCAGTTTGTGACTGGTACATCTCGTGTACCCATGAATGGCTTCAAGGAGTTGTACGGCAGTAATGGGCCACAATTATTCACCATTGAAAAGTGGGGAACAACTGGTGACTTGCCAAGATCACACACCTGGTATGTAACACTTTTAACGCCTTGTCTCGTACCTGCCAGTTTTTATAAATGTTGCGACATCTATTTTAAACATGTAAAAATTGTTTTTACAGTTTGCAAAATAAAAAAGAATGTCTTAAAATCTTAATAATTTTTTATTTAATTAGTATAAAGAACATGAGAATTTAAACAAACAGATATTTCTGAATTTACTTTGTCAATTAAAATCAAGTTACTTGCTCCCATGAATTTTTTGAAAATACATTTAGGTATTATTTAAATGAAAATATCTTATATATATTTTTAAAATATGGCAGTGTAAAAATATTTAAAAAATGCTTGCCCATATTTTTTTCTCCAATAAATTAAACATTTCGCTTTGTTAAAATGTTTAATATTTTTTGATTTGTATTTGTTTAAGCAAATCCTAGAATTACCTTTGTCTTAAAAATTTCCGGACTGAAGATTAAATTAATCTTATTATAATTTTAATGTTTTGTTCGAGTGAATAAAAAAAATATTAACAGGAATCAACTAGCCCCGTGGCAGAATGGTGGTGACACGGCGACATTGTCGTCGAACATTACAAAATTCTTGCAGAAAGATTTTTTATTTGGGAAGCAAAGAAGCTTGGGTTTTTTTTATCTGCAGAATTTTTTGAAATGTTTTTCTTTTCTGCAATACTTTTTTACCCCTTTCTGCTGAATTATATTCGAAAAATGAACAGGAGAATATCGCCATTAATATTAGAATATGTATTCTTTTATACGTACCTTAAAAAATAATTCTCACATTTATAAGTAAAAAAAGTATGTACTGTTCTGTTCTATACAGGAAAGCTTTTTTTTTTTTTTTTTTTTACAGAAACCGCTTTTGTTACTTTAAATTAGTAACATAAATATGTAACATAACATAAAAAGCTTCAATTAATATTTTTATGTTATTCCTTTTCTGTAAATCCTTTTCTTAATTTATTATTCAAAACTAAACGCTTTCTTGCACATTTGAATTTACATCCTGTCCTTTAATCTATTTTTGGTTCAAGTATGCATTCATTAAAAGTAAGTCATTTTCCCCCTTTGCTCTTTGTGAGAATTGTGCGACCTATTTGATAATGAAACATTTTACAGATTTAACTTTTCAAGGTTTACCCTAACTTTTAGTGAGGAGATCAGCGATTTCGTGTTCACTTTGATAAACGTTCTCTGTCTAATAATAACTCCTTCCCTGCCTAAGACCTGTTTTTATCCTTTCACTCCGCAACGACGTTATATATATTTGCTACTATTAAAAATGTCTCTCAGAAAGGTATTAGTACTAGAGAGAATTGTTGCACAAAAGCTCATAAACATTCTGCCACAGGGTCAACCAGTTTCAAATGTATTTTGTTGCAAGCAAAGGTAAAAGGATTTTTCAGTATCTCTTTGCTTGTCACTAGTGCTAAAAGTGAATAAAGTGCTCTGTTTTTTATCAAACTAATGTAAACAATTTATTTTCAGTTTCAACAGACTAGACCTCCCACCCTATGACAGCTATCAAGAATTACGTGACAGACTCATAAAAGCAATCGAAGGATCCGAAACGTTTGGTGGTGTTGATTAAAACTGTAAATATCTCTGCAACATTTCTTTTCTCCAAAAGTGTGCCTACATTAAGCTCAACACTGGCTGCGTGTAAAAATATTGGATTCCCAATCCATTTTATTTAAGCTGCATATACATATATATGTATATGTATATATGTATGTGTATATATATATCACAAATTTAGCAAATTTTTCTGGAACTTGTTTTTTTTTAAATATTTATTTTCCTCCACTTTGATTCCACATGTAGAGTGTGTATGTTTTGTGCTTTAAATTCAATTTTTTATTTTACTCAAACAGTGAATAAAAGTTTCCCCTCTGTTTCACCCTTATTTCTATGAATACACTAAAATTAGTTTAATTAGTATCATAAAACTAAAACTTTGCAACCTTAAACAATCTTTTTAATTTATTACTTAAATTAAAATTACTTTAAAATTAGTAAAGAAAAACATGTTTATTTATTTTTTTATTTATTATTATTTTTTATTTTTTTTTAAATTATCATTTTAAAATGGCTTTGTTTTGCATCAAGGTATTTATTGTAAAGGAAAATGTTCTATTCTTCTTTTTTTTAAAAATTTCTGTCTAAAGCCTGAAAGAACTTATGTGACTCAAACTGAAGAAACGAAATAAATGTTTTAGTTGTTTTAAATTCAAGCATATTTCTATAAATTATTCTACAGTTGTATACAGATAAAGATTTTAAAATCTTGCTGATAAGATTATTTATGTAAGGCTGAGAAGAAGAAAAAGGAAATTCATCTGTATCACATAATTTCATGCATATTAGGGTGAGGCATAAAAATAAGTCTTTTACATGAACATAACTTACAAAAATTAACAAATATTGGTTAAATATCTGAAGATTTTATATTTGCGTTTTACAAAAATAATGCTTTTAACTAAGTTTATTGAAGCCTTTTACTGATAAGAGATATTTATGCATTAGGGGTATTTTTTTAAATGGGGTTATATATGTTACTAATTGGAAAAGTGTTGCTTTTTTTTTTTTTTTTTTTTAAAAAAAAAATAAAATATTATTATTTTTTATTTTTTTTATTTTTTGCGTGCAAATTTCTGAAAGCCTTCATGTGCCGTAATCTTCTCAGACTATACGGTGCATTATTTATGTGTTTTTAATAACATCTCTTATAAGCCAATTACAAGCAATATAATGAACACATAAATGTCAAATTTTGTGCATGAACTGAATTCAACTCTTTGTAGCAATTGTTATCAGCCAATTACAAGCAATATAGTGAACACATAAATGTCAAATTTATGAAACAATTATTGTCAAATTTTGTGCATGAACTAAAGGAAACTTTTTGTAGTGACTCTTATCAGCCAATTACAAGCAATATGATGAACATATAATTTTCAAATTTATGTACCAATAATTGTCAAATTTTGCGCATGAACTAAAGGCAACTTTTTGTAGCAACTTGAATGTGTAAGGCTTATACCTCACATTAATGTGCAAGCTTACGTGATAAATGTTTTTTCAAATATTGATGCTTGATTTGTGAATATAAAGTACAAAACATGTTGTCTTTATAGTTTAATTTTGTCCTGTATTTTTCAAATGTTGAATGTTAGTGTGCAGTTCCTAATATGTTCTGTTCTTTGTTCCTCCCTTTTATGCTCAAAAATTATTATTATTATTTTTTTTTTAAAATCAGACACATATAGTTTAGTTATCAAAGCTACAATTCTTTTTCAGTAATGTGATCTAGTTGGCTTCTTTATGTGTGTTTCATTTGTGAGCACTCTTATTCTTTTAACTGCAACTGTAGTAGCTGCATCCATGTAATTTTTTGTGTGATTGTTTTGGGTTTAATTATGTTGGTTTTGTATATATAGAATTTGTAAATTAAAAATAAGTAGTGAATTATGTACAGGGTTATAGTAGTGTATGATACTTCATTTGTGCTGCATATTGATCCCCCGTCTCCCCAAATGTGATGAAATCGATGAAAGAAAAACTAAAAGTGTTCACAAAAAATTAATTCTAAACAAAAAAAAAAATATTCAATGTTCAGGATATCTGCGCACCTGGAAAGTCATGAATTTCGGTATTGAACAAAATTTATCATGAGATGTCATGATTTTAACTTTTTAAAAAAAAAAAAAAAATCATGGGAAAGTATTTGATTTTGGTTGCCGAAAAATCTAATTTTTAAAATGAAATTTAATGGTGTTCTGAATATCTAAATTTGTAACAAAATTCCGCACTCACAGTCTTATTTTATTAAAATCTAAAATTTTTTTATCTTATTCTTTAAAAATTATGGTTTTCTTTCAAAAAATGAAAGAAAAAACATCATTTCTAGAGTGGATTATCTTTTAAACTTCTGTGATTTCAGAATTTTTGTTGTTATTATTTTTTTTATCAATTTAAAATTCTAGCTGAAGCAAGCCAGTCATTCGCGAATTTTTTTTATTCCGAAATGAGAACAGAAAAAATCTAGAGTGTTTCTTTTCTTTCCGATGAACAAGAAAAGTATCTTTAGTATATAATTCTGCAGAATAAAGGGGAAAAAATTATTTGCTTTTGTATTTTTTTCAGCTATTTATTGCTTCAACTATTTCTTTACTCTGTTTTTAAAATCTATAAATATGAAGATGCAGAGAATAACAGTTTTGATTATACTCTTCAATTAATACATTATACATTTTTAATAATTATACATTTCAATTAATGTTAGTATAATGCTTTTTTAAATTCATTGTTGTGTTTTTGTCGGAGAAAATAGTAACTTTGGCAAGTCATGAAAAATTGTTGTAATTAGTCATGAATTTCAAAATCTAGGATGTAGCAGATACCATGTCACTTAACAAATTCAGTGATCTAAAGCAGAACACAGCCAAACTGAACATTTTCTGATTTTCTTTCTAATCATCAGTCATTTTTTTGGATCGTGGTATTTTATAGAGCTGAATTTATATTTATCTAGTGTCGGGATTTGTGCTAAACAAATGCCCACACAATATACGAGATCAAATTTTTCTATTTAGTCAAAAATTGAATATCTGGATGATAGTAAGTTACAAAAAACCTAAGAAAACTTCTTGGAAGTTAATTAATCTACTTAAAAATTAGTACACAATCTATATTGTTAGAGTATTACATTCAAATTTAAAATTTTATTCTGTGAATGAATTTCTTTCTGTATAATAAAAATTAGTACAAGCCCTGAGAATTCGAAATTTTATTCTATGAATGAATTGCTTTCTGTCCAATTAAATATAGGCGCTATGAATTTGAAAATTTTATTCTGTGAATGAATTGCTGTTTGTGCAAAAAAAGAAGTAGTTCAGGCATTCTGAAGTTAAAAATTTTATTCTGCAATTGAATTGCTGTTTGTGCAATCAAATTATTTATGTCTTTGCCAAAACTGCTAAAATGTAGAATATTTGTAAACAAATTTTCTAAAATATATTTATTTTTTTTAAATGTCTCTTTAGTTATTAAGAAAAAAAAATGATTTACAATAAATATTTTTGTTTGTATTTATTATGTGTCATTATTTCATAATCCTTCATTGATAGATCTAAATTTTGTTCTCATTCAACTTTTCTCCCAATTTTCTGCACCACAATAGCTTGATTTAGAACCATGGTGGCTTAAAAGGCAGAGCGCTGCCTTCGGTGGCTGGTCAACCAGAATTCCGCATCCGGCTTGCACGGACCACAGTGCCGACATGAAATATCCTCAGTGGTAGACAGATCATGGGTTAGAGTCCCTTTGCCGTCAGACTAATCGTGGGAGGTTTACCTCTCCATGTAACGGAAATGCGGGTTAGTTCCATTAAAGAGTCCTCCATGAAAGCAAAATTTCTCCCAATACTTAATCCTGAAGTTCCCCTGGCTTCTGTTAAATTACAAGGCTATGGGCGCTGTAAACTCAAAATTGGGTCAGTTGTTCAAAGCCTGTTATAAAATAAAAAATATCAATTATCATAAAAGCACAATGGAAAGAATATTTTTAGAGGTAAGTGTGAAAAACCTATTTTCTTAAAAAATAAAATAATAAATATGAAAAAAATAAAATAAAAAAATACTAATAATAAGTTCAAACTTCATATCTTTGAATTTGGAAAAGTCATTTTAACACATTATTTCACTCAATGTAAGGTTTCAAAAAATGCAAAAATCAGAAAAGGCAAAGTTGCGTTAAAAATAAGCCAGGGAATAAATCTCTTAAATATCATAATAAACAAATTTCTCTAAAAAATGGATTTATAAAAATAAATAATTAAACGTACCTTCTCTCCCCTTTGTCATTGCCTAAAAATGAGAAAAATGCTCCTCCTCCCTATTATGAAATATCGGCTGACCATAAAGATGTTTTATTTAAAGAAAAAAAATCTCAAAATTTACTTTAAAAAATTCAAGGTCAGGAAGAATTTTAAAAAGTAACAAAAATGAATGAAATGTTTTAGAAACCAGTCTCTAAGAAAAGGTTCATTTGTCTTTAAATGTTATTCCATGAAGTTTTTGATCATTGAAATATGTCGAAAAAAAGTGAAATACTAATTTTTTTGTTAAAAAATTTTTAATGAAACAAGATATTTCAAAAATGACTTTTTATATTAATAAAAAAAAAAGTTCATTTGTTTTTGTAAGACGTGGTGTAACGCATAATACTCGTCGCCTTTCACGCATGATCTTATTACAAACATGCGAGGGGAATATGCATAAGTGTGTTTCACAGAAAAAAAATTATCAGAGATAGTAATGATATCTTGTATGTAAAACACGAATTTACACCAAGTTACTTATGTAAAGGCACAGTACTTATATAACTGATGTTAATATACAAAAACATATAAAATTTAATTTCATTTTAACAAATTAGTTCTCTGTTGCCATTCAAGAATAAATTATTTTAAACTTAAAATTTGCTTTCTTAGACCCATTTTCTAAGATACTCCCCAATTAATTATTTGTGAAAAAATGTCGATTTTTCTGAAGAATTTCTAATAATTTATTTTGAATCCAAAATTAATTTTTTTTCTTATATATTTTTATATAATATCTAATTTAGTAAAGCTTTAAAAAATTGGACTCTCTTTTTTTATAAAATAAAACTTGTTTCTTGTACTTTCATCACTTTTAAAATTGCAAACTATTATAAAACAGTTTCAATAAAATCTTCATTCTAATTAAAAATGAATAAAATAATAACATTAAAGTAAATTGGATCGGATTAATTAAAATCTTAATTTTTTTTGAAAATGAAGAAAATAATAAGGCACTTCAAATGTATTAATTGCTTTCTCAGGTCTATTTTTTCAGATCTATATTAATTTATTATTTGCGTAAAAATATGGATTCCTTTGTGAATAATTTTGTTTATGTAATTCACATTCAAAATTATCACTTTTTTCTAATTAAATGTATAAAATGTTTAATTTAGCGAGAATAAAAAGATAATAAAATTTCTTGCATCTAAAAAGGCAAACTAGTGAGGCTTTCTTAAAAAGGAACGTTAAGTATTTTAAATGTGCGTGCTTAGAACCATTTCCTCAAATCTATTTCAGTTCATTATTAGATGGATTTCTTTGTGGAGAATTTCTTATGTGTAGTTCGAATCCAAAATTGTTTTTTTTTCTTTCCTAATTGCGCATTTTAAGGTTAAATATTTTAGCTTTCTTACAACCGTTTTCTATCTTCATCATCTATTCAGAAGACGAATTTCGTCAAAATAAAGCTTTTTTAGATATAGTAATATTTAAAAATCAATTCCGTTTTATCGCTTTTTAGAATACGAATTTCCTCAAAGAGGTCTATAATTATTTCTTCTGGTAGGGTATACTATTACCCGGTAATATATTACCTGGTCCAATTAAAATATTATGGGTTAATATTAAGGACTGATATGAGACTTATTTTTTTAATACTAAAAAATGCACTATTTTAGATATACATACATAGTAATCTACAGTGCCATATTGTGTACCCCCTATGAGGTCTATCATTATCTCCTCTGGTAGGGTACACTATTACCCGGTAATATAATACCTGGTCCAATTAAAATATTATGGGCTAATATTAAGGTCTGATATGAGGCATTTTTTTAATACTGAAAAATGCACTATTTTAGATATACTACATAGTAAATTGCGGGGTCACATTGTGTACCCCCTATGAGGTCTATAATTATCTCCTCTGGTAGGGTACATTATTTCCCGGTAATATAATACCTGGTCCAATTAAAATATTATGGGATAATATTAAGGTCTGATAGGAGGCATTTTTCTTAACATTGAAAAATGCACTGTTTTAGATATATATACATAGTAAAATGCGGGGTCACACTGTGTACCCCCTATGGGGTCTATAATTATTTCCTTTGGTAGGGTACACTAGAACCAGGTAATATAACACCTGGTCCAATTAAAATATTAAAGGTTAATATTAAAATCTGATATGAGGCCTTTTGTTAACAATGAGAAAAGACTTAAAATTTCTCCGTATTAACGCTTTTCGGGAGGCGATTTTCCGCAAAATAAGTCTTTTCGCATCACTATTTCAGATATACATACATTGCGGGGTCACACTGTGTACCCCCTATGGGCGAATTTCGTGAAGGCGAATTTTCTAGCAACACTATTTTAGATATACATACATAGTATATTTATTAATATTTAAAAATGAATTCGAATTTATCCGTTTTATCGCTTTTTAGAATACGAATTTCCTCAAAGAGGTCTATAATTATTTCTTCTGGTAGGGTATACTATTACCCGGTAATATATTACCTGGTCCAATTAAAATATTATGGGTTAATATTAAGGACTGATATGAGACTTATTTTTTTAATACTAAAAAATGCACTATTTTAGATATACATACATAGTAATCTACAGTGCCATATTGTGTACCCCCTATGAGGTCTATAATTATCTCCTCTGGTAGGGTACACTATTACCCGGTAATATAATACCTGGTCCAATTAAAATATTATGGGCTAATATTAAGGTCTGATATGAGGCATTTTTTTAATACTGAAAAATGCACTATTTTAGATATACTACATAGTAAATTGCGGGGTCACATTGTGTACCCCCTATGAGGTCTATAATTATCTCCTCTGGTAGGGTACATTATTTCCCGGTAATATAATACCTGGTCCAATTAAAATATTATGGGATAATATTAAGGACTGATATGAGACTTATTTTTTTAATACTAAAAAATGCACTATTTTAGATATAAATACATAGTAAACTACAGTGCCATATTGTGTACCCCCTATGAGGTCTATAATTATTTCCTCTGGTAGGGTAAAATATTACCCGGTAATATAATTCCTGGTCCAATTAAAATACTATGGGTTAATATTAAGGTCTGATATCAGGCCTTTTAATAATATTGAGAAAAGACTTTGAATTTCCCCGTTTTAACGCTTTTTAGAAGATGAATTTCCTCAAAATAAGACTTCTTGCAACACTTTTTTAGATAAACATAGATAATAAATTGCAGGGTCACATTGTGTACCCCTATGAGGTATATAATTATAGTAAAATACAGTGCCACATTGTGTACCCCCTATGGGGTCTATAATTATTTCCTTTGGTAGGGTACACTATAACAAGGTAATATAACACCTGGTCCAATTATAACATTAAAGATTAATATTAAGGTCTGATATGAGGCATTTTTTTAACATTGAAAAATGCACTATTTGAGATATACAATGATAGTAAAATGCGGGGTCACACAGTGTACCCCCTATGGGGTCTATAATTATTTCCTTTGGTAGGGTACACTAGTACCACGTAATATAATTCCTGGTCCAAATAAAATATTAAGTGTTCATATTAAGGTCTGATATGAGGCTTTGTTAATATTGAGAAAAGACTTAGAATTTCTGCGTATAAAAGCTCTTCAGAAGGCGAATTTCTTCGAAATAAAGCTTCTCGCAACACTTTTTTAGATATACAAAAATAGTAAAATGCGGGGTCACACTGTGTACCCCCTATAGGGTCTATAATTTATTCCTTTGGTAGGGTACACTAGTACCAGGAAAAATAATACCTGGTCCAATTAAAACATTAAAGGTTAATATTAAGGCCTGATATGAGGCATTTTCTTAATATTGAAAAATGCACTGTTTTAGATATACAAAAAGAGTAAAATGCAGGGTCAAATTGTCGGACCCCTATGGGGTCCATAATTATTTTCTTTGGTCGGATACACTAGTACCCGGTAATGTAGTACATGGTCTAATTAAGATATTAAGGGTTAATATTAAGGTCAGATATGAGGCATTTTTTTTTAACATTGAAAAATGCACTGTTTTAGATATACATAGTAAAATGCTGGGCCACAATGTGTACCCCCTATGGGGTCTATAATTATTTCCTTTGGTAGGGTACACTAGTACCACGTAATATAATTCCTGGTCCAATTAAAATATTAAGGGTTAATATTAAGGTCTAAATTAAGGCTTTGTTAATATTGAGAAAAGACTTATAATTTCTGCGTAAAAAAGTTATTCAGAAGGCGAATTTCTTCGAAAGAACGCTTCTCGCAACACTATTTCAGATAAAAAAACAGTAAAATGCGGGGTCACATTGTGGGACCCCTATGGGGTCCATAATTATTTCCTTTGGCGGAGTACACTAGTACCCGGTAATATAGTACCTAAATCCAATTAAAACATTAAAGGTTAATATTAAGGCCTGATATGAGGCATTTTCTTAATATTGAAAAATGCACTATTTTAGATATACAAAAAGAGTAAAATGCAGGGTCACATTGTGGGACCCCTATAGGGTCCATAATTATTTCCTTTGGTAGGGTACACTAGTACCCGGTAATGTAGTACATGGTCTAATTAAAATATTAAGGGTTAATATTAAGGTCTGATATGAAGCCTTTTGTTAACAATGAGAAAAGACTTAAAATTTCTCCGTATTAACGCTTTTCGGGAGGCGAATTTCCTCAAATTAAAGCTTCTCGCAACATTATTTTAAATATACATACATAGAAAATTTATTTCTCTTGAAAAAAGACTTAGAATTTCTCCGTATAAAAGCTATTCAGAAGGCGAATTTCTTAGAAATAAGACTTTTTGCATCACTATTTCAGACATACATGCATTGCGGGGTCACACTGTGTACCCCGTATGGGGTCTATAATTATTTCCTTTGGTAGGGTACACTATTTCAAGGTAATATAATACCTGGTCCAATAAAAAATTAAAGGTTAATATTGAGGTCTGATATGAGGCATTTTTTTTTAACATTGAAAAATGCACTGTTCTAGATATCATACATAGTAAAATACAGGGCCACAATGTGTATCCCCTATGGGGTCTATAATTATTTCCTTTGGTAAGGTACACTAGTACCACGTAATATAATTCCTGGTCCAATTAAAATATTAAGTGTTAGTATTAAGGTCTGATATGAGGCTTTGTTAATATTAAGAAAAGACTTAGAATTTCTGCGTATAAAAGCTCTTCAGAAGGCGAATTTCTTCGAAATAAAGCTTCTCGCAACACTTTTTTAGATATACAAAAATAGTAAAATGCGGGGTCACACTGTGTACCCCCTATGGGGTCTATAATTATTTCCTTTGGTAGGGTACACTATAACAAGGTAATATATAACCTGGTCCAATTAAAACATAAAAGGTTAATATTAAAGTCAGATATGAGGCATTTTCTTAATATTGAAAAATGCACTGTTTTATATATACAAAAAGAGTAAAACGCGGGGTCGCACTGTGTACCCCCTATGGGCTCTATAATTATTTCCTTTGGTAGGGTACACTAGTACCACGTAATATAATTCCTGGTCCAATTAAAATATTAAGTGTTAATATTAAGGTCTGATATGAGGCTTTGTTAATATTGAGAAAAGACTTAGAATTTCTGCGTATAAAAGCTCTTCAGAAGGCGAATTTCTTCGAAATAAAGCTTCTCGCAACACTTTTTTAGATAAAAAAACAGTAAAATGCGGGGTCACATTGTGGGACCCCTATGGGCTCCATAATTATTTCCTTTGGTGGAGTACACTAGTATCCGGTAATATAGTACCTGGTGCATATAAAACATTAAAGGTTAATATTAAGGCCTGATATGAGGCATTTTCTTAATATTGAAAAATAGCTTAATTAGGAGGGTCGCAATGGGCCCCCAAAGTACATCGTTAAACTGACCGCGAGATTGCTTTTGAAGCCATGAAGTAGCTCGCTGACCGTGTAATCGTGGTGGAGCGGATAGCGTGATAGCAGCTGAGCGAGACGGTGCGGGTTCGAATCCCAGTGTGGACAATTTTTAAAATTTGTTTATTTTTTTTTCTATTGTTAATTTTACATTATATTATTCATTTAATGTCTTTTTCTATATTTTAGAAGGAACTATATATGAAAAATAATTTTTTTAAGTTCGGGAAAGTGAGAACAGAGCTAAAAAACAGGAAAAATCAATTAAATTTAATTTATTCATATTATTTAGAATACTTTCGATAGTTTGGCCTGCCTAATATGTTCTCTGTATAAAAAAAATCCTCTTTCTTCGTTAAAGAACGCGTAATGGAATAAAAAATAACATAAAATAGGCATGTACGGGTAAGTTTTCAAGACCACATAACTCGCTTTAATATTAAGCTATAAATCTCAAACTCGGTACCGAAATAGGGTACCATGCCCCCAACCCCTGTGCCTAAGGAAATATTTATAGCTTAATTAGGAGGGTCGCAATGGGCCCCCAAAGTACATCGTTAAACTGACCGCGAGATTGCTTTTGAAGCCATGAAGTAGCTCGCTGACCGTGTAATCGTGGTGGAGCGGATAGCGTGATAGCAGCTGAGCGAGACGGTACGGGTTAGAATCCCAGTGTGGACAAATTTTAAAATTTCTTTATTTTTTTTCTATTGTTAATTTTACATTATATTATTCATTTAATGTCTTTTTCTATATTTTAGAAGGAACTATATATGAAAAATAATTTTTTTAAGTTCGGGAAAGTGAGAACAGAGCTTAAAAACAGGAAAAATCAATTAAAATTAATTTATTCATATTATTTACAATACTTTCGATAGTTTGGCCTGCCTAATATGTTCTCGGTAGAAAAACAATCCTCTTTCTTCGTTAAAGAACGCGTAATGGAATAAAAAATAACATAAAATAGGCATGTACGGGTAAGTTTTCAAGACCACATAACTCGCTTTAATATTAAGCTATAAATCTCAAACTCGGTACCAAAATAGGGTACCATGCCCCCAACTCCTGTGCCTAAGGAAATATGTATAGCTTAATTAGGAGGGTCGCAATGGGCCCCCAAAGTACATCGTTAAACTGACCGCGAGATTGCTTTTGAAGCCATGAAGTAGCTCGCTGACCGTGTAATCGTGGTGGAGCGGATAGCGTGATAGCAGCTGAGCGAGACGGTGCGGGTTCGAATCCCAGTGTGGACAATTTTTAAAATTTATTTATTTTTTTTTCTATTGTTAATTTTACATTATATTATTCATTTTAGGTCTTTTTCTATATTTTAGAAGGAACTTTATATGAAAAATAATTTTTTTAAGTTCGGGAAAGTGAGAACAGAGCTTAAAAAC
The DNA here is from genome assembly GCA_949128135.1 of Parasteatoda lunata. Taxonomy (NCBI): domain Eukaryota; kingdom Metazoa; phylum Arthropoda; class Arachnida; order Araneae; family Theridiidae; genus Parasteatoda; species Parasteatoda lunata. The sequence continues at coordinate 5,052,863 of OX421975.1, forward strand.
TGGAAAAATCAATTAAAATTAATTTATTCATATTATTTACAATACTTTCGATAGTTTGGCCTGCCTAATATGTTCTCGGTATAAAAACAATCCTCTTTCTTCGTTAAAGAACGCGTAATGGAATAAAAAATAACATAAAATAGGTATGTACGGGTAAGTTTTCAAGACCACATAACTCGCTTTAATATTAAGCTATAAATCTCAAACTCGGTACCAAAATAGGGTACCATGCCCCCAACCCCTGTGCCTAAGGAAATATGTATAGCTTAATTAGGAGGGTCGCAATGGGCCCCCAAAGTACATCGTTAAACTGACCGCTAGATTGCTTTTGAAGCCATGAAGTAGCTCGCTGACCGTGTAATCGTGGTGGAGCGGATAGCGTGATAGCAGCTGAGCGGGACGGTGCGGGTTCGAATCCCAGTGTGGACAATTTTTAAAATTTATTTATTTTTTTTTCTATTGTTAATTTTACATTATATTATTCATTTTATGTCTTTTTCTATATTTTAGAAGGAACTATATATGAAAAATAATTTTTTTAAGTTCGGGAAAGTGAGAACAGAGCTTAAAAACTGGAAAAATCAATTAAAATTAATTTATTCATATTATTTACAATACTTTCGATAGTTTGGCCTGCCTAATATGTTCTCTGTATAAAAACAATCCTCTTTCTTCGTTAAGGAACGCGTAATGGAATAAAAAATAACATAAAATAGGCATGTAAGGGTAAGTTTTCAAGACCACATAACTCGCTTTAATATTAAGCTATAAATCTTAAACTCGGTACCAAAATAGGGTACCATGCCCCCAACCCCTGTGCCAAAGAAAATATTTATAGCTTAATTAGGAGGGTCGCAATGGGCCCCCAAAGTACATCGTTAAACTGACCGCGAGATTGCATTTGAAGCCATGAAGTAGCTCGCTGACCGTGTAATCGTGGTGGAGCGGATAGCGTGATAGCAGCTGAGCGAGACGGTGCGGGTTCGAATACCAGTGTGGACAATTTTTTAAATTTGTTTATTTTTTTTTCTATTGTTAATTTTACATTATATTATTCATTTAATGTCTTTTTCTATATTTTAGAAGGAACTATATATGAAAAATAATTTTTTTAAGTTCGGGAAAGTGAGAACAGAGCTTAAAAATAGGAAAAATCAATTAAAATTAATTTATTCATATTATTTACAATATTTTCGATAGTTTGGCCTGCCTAATATGTTCTCTGTATAAAAACAATCCTCTTTCTTCGTTAAAGAACGCGTAATGGAATAAAAAATAACATAAAATAGGCATGTACGGGTACGTTTTCAAGACCACATAACTCGCTTTAATATTAAGCTATAAATCTCAAACTCGGTACCAAAATAGGGTACCATGCCCCCAACCCCTGTGCCTAAGGAAATATTTATAGCTTAATTAGGAGGGTCGTAATGGGTCCCCAAAGTACATCGTTAAACTGACCGCGAGATTGCTTTTGAAGCCATGAAGTAGCTCGCTGACCGTGTAATCGTGGTGGAGCGGATAGCGTGATAGCAGCTGAGCGAGACGGTGCGGGTTCGAATCCCAGTGTGGACAATTTCTAAAATTTGTTTATTTTTTTTTCTATTGTTAATTTTACATTATATTATTCATTTAATGTCTTTTTCTATATTTTAGAAGGAACTATATATGAAAAATAATTTTTTTAAGTTCGGGAAAGTGAGAACAGAGCTTAAAAATAGGAAAAATCAATTAAAATTAATTTATTCATATTATTTACAATATTTTCGATAGTTTAGCCTGCCTAATATGTTCTCTGTATAAAAACAATCCTCTTTCTTCGTTAAAGAACGCGTAATGGAATAAAAAATAGCATAAAATAGGCATGTACGGGTAAGTTTTCAAGACCACATAACTCGTTTTAATATTAAGCTATAAATCTTAAACTCGGTACCAAAATAGGGTACCATGCCCCCAACCCCTCTGCCTAAGGAAATATTTATAGCTTAATTAGGAGGGTCGCAATGGGCCCCCAAAGTACGTCGTTAAACTGACCGCGAGATTGCTTTTGAAGCCATGAAGTAGCTCGCTGACCGTGTAATCGTGGTGGAGCGGATAGCGTGATAGCAGCAGAGCGAGACGGTGCGGGTTCGAATACCAGTGTGGACAATTTTTTAAATTTGTTTATTTTTTTTTCTATTGTTAATTTTACATTATATTATTCATTTAATGTCTTTTTCTATATTTTAGAAGGAACAATATATGAAAAATAATTTTTTTAAGTTCGGGAAAGTGAGAACAGAGCTTAAAAATAGGAAAAATCAATTAAAATTAATTTATTCATATTATTTACAATATTTTCGATAGTTTGGCCTGCCTAATATGTTCTCTGTATAAAAACAATCCTCTTCCTTCGTTAAAGAACGCGTAATGGAATAAAAAATAACATAAAATAGGCATGTAAGGGTAAGTTTTCAAGACCACATAACTCGCTTTAATATTAAGCTATAAATCTTAAACTCGGTACCAAAATAGGGTACCATGCCCCCAACCCCTGTGCCTAAGGAAATATTTATAGCTTAATTAGGAGGGTCGCAATGGGCCCCCAAAGTACATCGTTAAACTGACCGCGAGATTGCTTTTGAAGCCATGAAGTAGCTCGCTGACCGTGTAATCGTGGTGGAGCGGATAGCGTGATAGCAGCTGAGCGAGACGGTGCGGGTTCGAATACCAGTGTGGACAATTTTTTAAATTTGTTTATTTTTTTTTCTATTGTTAATTTTACATTAGATTATTCATTTAATGTCTTTTTCTATATTTTAGAAGGAACTATATATGAAAAATAATTTTTTTAAGTTCGGGAAAGTGAGAACAGAGCTTAAAAATAGGAAAAATCAATTAAAATTAATTTATTCATATTATTTACAATATTTTCGATAGTTTGGCCTGCCTAATATGTTCTCTGTATAAAAACAATCCTCTTTCTTCGTTAAAGAACGCGTAATGGAATAAAAAATAACATAAAATAGGCATGTACGGGTAAGTTTTCAAGACCACATAACTCGCTTTAATATTAAGCTATAAATCTCAAACTCGGTACCAAAATAGGGTACCATGCCCCCAACCCCTGTGCCTAAGGAAATATTTATAGCGTAATTAGGAGGGTCGCAATGGGCCCCCAAAGTACATCGTTAAACTGACCGCGAGATTGCTTTTGAAGCCATGAAGTATCTCGCTGACCGTGTAATCGTGGTGGTGCGGATAGCGTGATAGCAGCTGAGCGAGACGGTGCGGGTTCGAATCCCAGTGTGGACAATTTTGAAAATTTGTTTATTTTTTTTTCTATTGTTAATTTTACATTATATTATTCATTTAATGTCTTTTTCTATATTTTAGAAGGAACTATATATGAAAAATAATTTTTTTAAGTTCGGGAAAGTGAGAACAGAGCTTAAAAACAGGAAAAATCAATTATAATTAATTTATTCATATTATTTACAATACTTTCGATAGTTTGGCCTGCCTAATATGTTCTCTGTATAAAAACAATCCTCTTTCTTCGTTAAAGAACGCGTAATGAAATAAAAAATAACATAAAATAGGCATGTACGGTTAAGTTTTCAAGACCACATAACTCGCTTTAATATTAAGCTATAAATCTCAAACTCGGTACCAAAATAGGGTACCATGCCCCCAACCCCTGTGCCTAAGGAAATATTTATAGCTTAATTAGGAGGGTCGCAATGGACCCCCAAAGTACATCGTTAAACTGACCGCGAGATTGCTTTTGAAGCCATGAAGTAGCTCGCTGACCGTGTAATCGTGGTGGAGCGGATAGCGTGATAGCAGCTGAGCGAGACGGTGCGGGTTCGAATCCCAGTGTGGACAATTTCTAAAATTTGTTAATTTTTTTTTCTATTGTTAATTTTACATTATATTATTCATTTAATGTCTTTTTCTATAATTTAGAAGGAACTATATATGAAAAATAATTTTTTTAAGTTCGGGAAAGTGAGAACAGAGCTTAAAAATAGGAAAAATCAATTAAAATTAATTTATTCATATTATTTACAATATTTTCGATAGTTTGGCCTGCCTAATATGTTCTCTGTATAAAAACAATCCTCTTTCTTCGTTAAAGAACGCGTAATGGAATAAAAAATAGCATAAAATAGGCATGTACGGGTAAGTTTTCAAGACCACATAACTCGCTTTAATATTAAGCTATAAATCTTAAACTCGGTACCAAAATAGGGTACCATGCCCCCAACCCCTGTGCCTAAGGAAATATTTATAGCTTAATTAGGAGGGTCGCAATGGGCCCCCAAAGTACATCGTTAAACTGACCGCGAGATTGCTTTTGAAGCCATGAAGTAGCTCGCTGACCGTGTAATCGTGGTGGAGCGGATAGCGTGATAGCAGCTGAGCGAGACGGTGCGGGTTCGAATACCAGTGTGGACAATTTTTAAAATTTGTCTATTTTTTTTTCTATTGTTAATTTTACATTATATTATTCATTTAATGACTTTTTCTATATTTTAGAAGGAACTATATATGAAAAATAATTTTTTTAAGTTCGGGAAAGTGAGAACAGAGCTTAAAAATAGGAAAAATCAATTAAAATTAATTTATTCATATTATTTACAATATTTTCGATAGTTTGGCCTGCCTAATATGTTCTCTGTATAAAAACAATCCTCTTTCTTCGTTAAAGAACGCGTAATGGAATAAAAAATAACATAAAATAGGCATGTACGGGTAAGTTTTCAAGACCACATAACTCGCTTTAATAATAAGCTATAAATCTCAAACTCGGTACCAAAATAGGGTACCATGCCCCCAACCCCTGTGCCTAAGGAAATATTTATAGCTTAATTAGGAGGGTCGCAATGGGCCCCCAAAGTACATCGTTAAACTGACCGCGAGATTGCTTTTGAAGCCATGAAGTAGCTCGCTGACCGTGTAATCGTTGTGGAGCGGATAGCGTGATAGCAGCTGAGCGAGACGGTGCGGGTTCGAATCCCAGTGTGGACAATTTTTAAAATTTGTTTATTTTTTTTCTATTGTTAATTTTACATTATATTATTCATTTAATGTCTTTTTCTATATTTTAGAAGGAACTATATATGAAATTTTTTTTTTTTAAGTTCGGGAAAGTGAGAACAGAGCTTAAAAATAGGAAAAATCAATTAAAATTAATTTATTCATATTATTTACAATATTTTCGATAGTTTGGCCTGCCTAATATGTTCTCTGTATAAAAACAATCCTCTTTCTTCGTTAAAGAACGCGTAATGGAATAAAAAATAGCATAAAATAGGCATGTACGGGTAAGTTTTCAAGACCACATAACTCGCTTTAATATTAAGCTATAAATCTTAAACTCGGTACCAAAATAGGGTACCATGCCCCCAACCCCTGTGCCTAAGGAAATATTTATAGCTTAATTAGGAGGGTCGCAATGGGCCCCCAAAGTACATCGTTAAACTGACCGCGAGATTGCTTTTGAAGCCATGAAGTAGCTGGCTGACCGTGTAATCGTGGTGGAGCGGATAGCGTGATAGCAGCTGAGCGAGACGGTGCGGGTTCGAATACCAGTGTGGACAATTTTTTAAATTTGTTTATTTTTTTTTCTATTGTTAATTTTACATTATATTATTCATTTAATGTCTTTTTCTATATTTTAGAAGGAACTATATATGAAAAATAATTTTTTTAAGTTCGGGAAAGTGAGAACAGAGCTTAAAAATAGGAAAAATCAATTAAAATTAATTTATTCATATTATTTACAATATTTTCGATAGTTTGGCCTGCCTAATATGTTCTCTGTATAAAAACAATCCTCTTTCTTCGTTAAAGAACGCGTAATGGAATAAAAAATAACATAAAATAGGCATGTACGGGTAAGTTTTCAAGACCACATAACTCGCTTTAATATTAAGCTATAAATCTCAAACTCGGTACCAAAATAGGGTACCATGCCCCCAACCCCTGTGCCTAAGGAAATATTTATAGCGTAATTAGGAGGGTCGCAATGGGCCCCCAAAGTACATCGTTAAACTGACCGCGAGATTGCTTTTGAAGCCATGAAGTATCTCGCTGACCGTGTAATCGTGGTGGTGCGGATAGCGTGATAGCAGCTGAGCGAGACGGTGCGGGTTCGAATCCCAGTGTGGACAATTTTTAAAATTTGTTTATTTTTTTTTTCTATTGTTAATTTTACATTATATTATTCATTTAATGTCTTTTTCTATATTTTAGAAGGAACTATATATGAAAAATAATTTTTTTAAGTTCGGGAAAGTGGGAACAGAGCTTAAAAACAGGAAAAATCAATTATAATTAATTTATTCATATTATTTACAATACTTTCGATTGTTTGGCCTGCCTAATATGTTCTCTGTATAAAAACAATCCTCTTTCTTCGTTAAAGAACGCGTAATGGAATAAAAAATAGCATAAAATTGGCATGTACGGGTAAGTTTTCAAGACCACATAACTCGCTTTAATATTAAGCTATAAATCTTAAACTCGGTACCAAAATAGGGTACCATGCCCCCAACCCCTGTGCCTAAGGAAATATTTATAGCTTAATTAGGAGGGTCGCAATGGGCCCCCAAAGTACATCGTTAAACTGACCGCGAGATTGCTTTTGAAGCCATGAAGTAGCTCGCTGACCGTGTAATCCTGGTGGAGCGGATAGCGTGATAGCAGCTGAGCGAGACGGTGCGGGTTCGAATACCAGTGTGGACAATTTTTATAATTTGTTTATTTTTTTTTCTATTGTTAATTTTACATTATATTATTCATTTAATGTCTTTTTCTATATTTTAGAAGGAACTATATATGAAAAATAATTTTTTTAAGTTCGGGAAAGTGAGAACAGAGCTTAAAAATAGGAAAAATCAATTAAAATTAATTTATTCATATTATTTACAATATTTTCGATAGTTTGGCCTGCCTAATATGTTCTCTGTATAAAAACAATCCTCTTTCTTCGTTAAAGAACGCGTAATGGAATAAAAAATAACATAAAATAGGCATGTACGGGTAAGTTTTCAAGACCACATAACTCGCTTTAATATTAAGCTATAAATCTCAAACTCGGTACCAAAATAGGGTACCATGCCCCCAACACCTGTGCCTAAGGAAATATTTATAGCTTAATTAGGAGGGTCGCAATGGGCCCCCAAAGTACATCGTTAAACTGACCGCGAGATTGCTTTTGAAGCCATGAAGTAGCTCGCTGACCGTGTAATCGTGGTGGAGCGGATAGCGTGATAGCAGCTGAGCGAGACGGTGCGGGATCGAATCCCAGTGTGGACAATTTTTAAAATTTGTTTATTTTTTTTCTATTGTTAATTTTACATTATATTATTCATTTAATGTCTTTTTCTATATTTTAGAAGGAACTATATATGCAAAAAAATTTTTTTAAGTTCGGGAAAGTGAGAACAGAGCTTAAAAAGAGGAAAAATAAATTAAAATTAATTTATTCATATTATTTGCAATACTTTCGATAGTTTGGCCTGCCTAATATGTTCTCTGTATAAAAACAATCCTCTTTCTTCGTTAAAGAACGCGTAATGGAATAAAAAATAACATAAAATAGGCATGTACGGGTAAGTTTTCAAGACCACATAACTCGCTTTAATATTAAGCTATAAATCTCAAACTCGGTACCAAAATAGGGTACCATGCCCCCAACCCCTGTGCCTAAGGAAATATTTATAGCTTAATTAGGAGGGTCGCAATGGGCCCCCAAAGTACATCGTTAAACTGACCGCGAGATTGCTTTTGAAGCCATGAAGTAGCTCGCTGACCGTGTAATCGTGGTGGAGCGGATAGCGTGATAGCAGCTGAGCGAGACGGTGCGGGTTCGAATCCCAGTGTGGACAATTTTTAAAATTTGTTTATTATTTTTTCTATTGTTAATTTTACATTATATTATTCATTTAATGACTTTTTCTATATTTTAGAAGGAACTATATATGAAAAATAATTTTTTTAAGTTCGGGAAAGTGAGAACAGAGCTTAAAAATAGGAAAAATCAATTAAAATTAATTTATTCATATTATTTATAATATTTTCGATAGTTTGGCCTGCCTAATATGTTCTCTGTATAAAAACAATCCTCTTTCTTCGTTAAAGAACGCGTAATGGAATAAAAAATAACATAAAATAGGCATGTACGGGTAAGTTTTCAAGACCACATAACTCGCTTTAATATTAAGCTATAAATCTCAAACTCGGTACCAAAATAGGATACCATGCCCCCAACCCCTGTGCCTAAGGAAATATTTATAGCTTAATTAGGAGGGTCGCAATGGGCCCCCAAAGTACATCGTTAAACTCACCGCGAGATTGCTTTTGAAGCCATGAAGTAGCTCGCTGACCGTGTAATCGTTGTGGAGCGGATAGCGTGATAGCAGCTGAGCGAGACGGTGCGGGTTCGAATCCCAGTGTGGACAATTTTTAAAATTTGTTTATTTTTTTTCTATTGTTAATTTTACATTATATTATTCATTTAATGTCTTTTTCTATATTTTAGAAGGAACTATATATGAAAAATAATTTTTTTAAGTTCGGGAAAGTGAGAACAGAGCTTACAAATAGGAAAAATCAATTAAAATTAATTTATTCATATTATTTGCAATACTTTCGATAGTTTGGCCAGCCTAATATGTTCTCTGTATAAAAACAATCCTCTTTCTTCGTTAAAGAACGCGTAATGGAATAAAAAATAACATAAAATAGGCATGTACGGGTAAGTTTTCAAGACCACATAACTCGCTTTAATATTAAGCTATAAATCTCAAACTCGGTACCAAAATAGGGTACCATGCCCCCAACCCCTGTGCCTAAGGAAATATTTATAGCTTAATTAGGAGGGTCGCAATGGGCCCCCAAAGTACATCGTTAAACTGACCGCGAGATTGCTTTTGAAGCCATGAAGTAGCTCGCTGACCGTGTAATCGTGGTGGAGCGGATAGCGTGATAGCAGCTGAGCGAGACGGTGCGGGTTCGAATCCCAGTGTGGACAATTTTTAAAATTTGTGTATTTTTTTTCTATTGTTAATTTTACATTATATTATTCATTTAATGTCTTTTTCTATATTTTAGAAGGAACTATATATGAAAAATAATTTTTTTAAGTTCGGGAAAGTGAGAACAGAGCTTAAAAATAGGAAAAATCAATTAAAATTAATTTATTCATATTATTTACAATACTTTCGATAGTTTGTCCTGCCTAATATGTTCTCTGTATAAAAACAATCCTCTTTCTTCGTTAAAGAACGCGTAATGGAATAAAAAATAACATAAAATAGGCATGTACGGGTAAGTTTTCAAGACCACATAACTCGCTTTAATATTAAGCTATAAATCTCAATCTCCGTACCAAAATAGGGTACCATGCCCCCAACCCCTGTGCCTAAGGAAATATTTATAGCTTAATTAGGAGGGTCGCAATGGGCCCCCAAAGTACATCGTTAAACTGACCGCGAGATTGCTTTTGAAGCCATGAAGTAGCTCGCTGACCGTGTAATCGTGGTGCAGCGGATAGCGTGATAGCAGCTGAGCGAGACGGTGCGGGTTCGAATACCAGTGTGGACAATTTTTAAAAATTTGTTTATTTTTTTTTCTATTGTTAATTTTACATTATATTATTCATTTAATGTCTTTTTCTATATTTTAGAAGGAACTATATATGAAAAATAATTTTTTAAGTTCGGGAAAGTGAGAACAGAGCTTAAAAATAGGAAAAATCAATTAAAATTAATTTATTCATATTATTTACAATACTTTCGATAGTTTGTCCTGCCTAATATGTTCTCTGTATAAAAACAATCCTCTTTCTTCGTTAAAGAACGCGTAATGGAATAAAAAATAACATAAAATAGGCATGTACGGGTAAGTTTTCAAGACCACATAACTCGCTTTAATATTAAGCTATAAATCTCAATCTCCGTACCAAAATAGGGTACCATGCCCCCAACCCCTGTGCCTAAGGAAATATTTATAGCTTAATTAGGAGGGTCGCAATGGGCCCCCAAAGTACATCGTTAAACTGACCGCGAGATTGCTTTTGAAGCCATGAAGTAGCTCGCTGACCGTGTAATCGTGGTGCAGCGGATAGCGTGATAGCAGCTGAGCGAGACGGTGCGGGTTCGAATACCAGTGTGGACAATTTTTAAAAATTTGTTTATTTTTTTTTCTATTGTTAATTTTACATTATATTATTCATTTAATGTCTTTTTCTATATTTTAGAAGGAACTATATATGAAAAATAATTTTTTTAAGTTCGGGATAGTGAGAACAGAGCTTAAAAATAGGAAAAATCAATTAAAATTAATTTATTCATATTATTTACAATACTTTCGATAGTTTGGCCTGCCTAATATGTTCTCTGTATAAAAACAATCCTCTTTCTTCGTTAAAGAACGCGTAATGGAATAAAAAATAACATAAAATAGGCATGTACGGGTAAGTTTTCAAGACCACATAACTCGCTTTAATATTAAGCTATAAATCTCAAACTCGGTACTAAAATAGGGTACCATGCCCCCAACCCCTGTGCATAAAGAAATATTTATAGCTTAATTAGGAGGGTCGCAATGGGTCCCCAAAGTACATCGTTAAACTGACCGCGAGATTGCTTTTGAAGCCATGAAGTAGCTCGCTGACCGTGTAATCGTGGTGGAGCGGATAGCGTGATAGCAGCTGAGCGAGATGGTGCGGGTTCGAATCCCAGTGTGGACAATTTTTAAAATTTGTTTATTTTTTTTTCTATTTTTAATTTTACATTATATTATTCATTTAATGTCTTTTTCTATATTTTAGAAGGAACTATATATGAAAAATAATTTTTTTAAGTTCGGGAAAGTGAGAACAGAGCTTAAAAATAGGAAAAATCAATTAAAATTAATTTATTCATATTATTTACAATACTTTCGATAGTTTGGCCTGCCTAATATGTTCTCTGTATAAAAACAATCCTCTTTCTTCGTTAAAGAACGCGTAATGGAATAAAAAATAACATAAAATAGGCATGTACGGGTAAGTTTTCAAGACCACATAACTCGCTTTAATATTAAGCTATAAATCTCAAACTCGGTACCAAAATAGGGTACCATGCCCCCAACCCCTGTGCCTAAGGAAATATTTATAGCTTAATTAGGAGGGTCGCAATGGGCCCCCAAAGTACATCGTTAAACTGACCGCGAGATTGCTTTTGAAGCCATGAAGTAGCTCGCTGACCGTGTAATCGTGGTGGAGCGGATAGCGTGATAGCAGCTGAGCGAGACGGTGCGGGTTCGAATCCCAGTGTGGACAATTTTTAAAATTTGTTTATTTTTTTTCTATTGTTAATTTTACATTATATTATTCATTTAATGTCTTTTTCTATATTTTAGAAGGAACTATATATGAAAAATAATTTTTTTAAGTTCGGGAAAGTGAGAACAGAGCTTACAAATAGGAAAAATCAATTAAAATTAATTTATTCATATTATTTGCAATACTTTCGATAGTTTGGCCTGCCTAATATGTTCTCTGTATAAAAACAACCCTTTTTCTTCGTTAAAGAACGCGTAATGGAATAAAAAATAACATAAAATAGGCATGTACGGGTAAGTTTTCAAGACCACATAACTCGCTTTAATATTAAGCTATGAATCTCAAACTCGGTACCAAAATAGGGTACCATGCCCCCAACCCCTGTGCCTAAGGAAATATTTATAGCTTAATTAGGAGGGTCGCAATGGGCCCCCAAAGTACATCGTTAAACTCACCGCGAGATTGCTTTTGAAGCCATGAAGTAGCTCGCTGACCGTGTAATCGTTGTGGAGCGGATAGCGTGATAGCAGCTGAGCGAGACGGTGCGGGTTCGAATCCAAGTGTGGACAATTTTTAAAATTTGTTTATTTTTTTTCTATTGTTAATTTTACATTATATTATTCATTTAATGTCTTTTTCTATATTTTAGAAGGAACTATATATGAAAAATAATTTTTTTAAGTTCGGGAAAGTGAGAACAGAGCTTACAAATAGGAAAAATCAATTAAAATTAATTTATTCATATTATTTGCAATACTTTCGATAGTTTGGCCAGCCTAATATGTTCTCTGTATAAAAACAATCCTCTTTCTTCGTTAAAGAACGCGTAATGGAATAAAAAATAACATAAAATAGGCATGTACGGGTAAGTTTTCAAGACCACATAACTCGCTTTAATATTAAGCTATAAATCTCAAACTCGGTACCAAAATAGGGTACCATGCCCCCAACCCCTGTGCCTAAGGAAATATTTATAGCTTAATTAGGAGGGTCGCAATGGGCCCCCAAAGTACATCGTTAAACTGACCGCGAGATTGCTTTTGAAGCCATGAAGTAGCTCGCTGACCGTGTAATCGTGGTGGAGCGGATAGCGTGATAGCAGCTGAGCGAGACGGTGCGGGTTCGAATCCCAGTGTGGACAATTTTTAAAATTTGTGTATTTTTTTTCTATTGTTAATTTTACATTATATTATTCATTTAATGTCTTTTTCTATATTTTAGAAGGAACTATATATGAAAAATAATTTTTTTAAGTTCGGGAAAGTGAGAACAGAGCTTAAAAATAGGAAAAATCAATTAAAATTAATTTATTCATATTATTTACAATACTTTCGATAGTTTGTCCTGCCTAATATGTTCTCTGTATAAAAACAATCCTCTTTCTTCGTTAAAGAACGCGTAATGGAATAAAAAATAACATAAAATAGGCATGTACGGGTAAGTTTTCAAGACCACATAACTCGCTTTAATATTAAGCTATAAATCTCAATCTCCGTACCAAAATAGGGTACCATGCCCCCAACCCCTGTGCCTAAGGAAATATTTATAGCTTAATTAGGAGGGTCGCAATGGGCCCCCAAAGTACATCGTTAAACTGACCGCGAGATTGCTTTTGAAGCCATGAAGTAGCTCGCTGACCGTGTAATCGTGGTGCAGCGGATAGCGTGATAGCAGCTGAGCGAGACGGTGCGGGTTCGAATACCAGTGTGGACAATTTTTAAAAATTTGTTTATTTTTTTTTCTATTGTTAATTTTACATTATATTATTCATTTAATGTCTTTTTCTATATTTTAGAAAGAACTATATATGAAAAATAATTTTTTTAAGTTCGGGATAGTGAGAACAGAGCTTAAAAATAGGAAAAATCAATTAAAATTAATTTATTCATATTATTTACAATACTTTCGATAGTTTGGCCTGCCTAATATGTTCTCTGTATAAAAACAATCCTCTTTCTTCGTTAAAGAACGCGTAATGGAATAAAAAATAACATAAAATAGGCATGTACGGGTAAGTTTTCAAGACCACATAACTCGCTTTAATATTAAGCTATAAATCTCAAACTCGGTACTAAAATAGGGTACCATGCCCCCAACCCCTGTGCATAAAGAAATATTTATAGCTTAATTAGGAGGGTCGCAATGGGCCCCCAAAGTACATCGTTAAACTGACCGCGAGATTGCTTTTGAAGCCATGAAGTAGCTCGCTGACCGTGTAATCGTGGTGGAGCGGATAGCGTGATAGCAGCTGAGCGAGATGGTGCGGGTTCGAATCCCAGTGTGGACAATTTTTAAAATTTGTTTATTTTTTTTTCTATTTTTAATTTTACATTATATTATTCATTTAATGTCTTTTTCTATATTTTAGAAGGAACTATATATGAAAAATAATTTTTTTAAGTTCGGGAAAGTGAGAACAGAGCTTAAAAATAGGAAAAATCAATTAAAATTAATTTATTCATATTATTTACAATACTTTCGATAGTTTGGCCTGCCTAATATGTTCTCTGTATAAAAACAATCCTCTTTCTTCGTTAAAGAACGCGTAATGGAATAAAAAATAACATAAAATAGGCATGTACGGGTAAGTTTTCAAGACCACATAACTCGCTTTAATATTAAGCTATAAATCTCAAACTCGGTACCAAAATAGGGTACCATGCCCCCAACCCCTGTGCCTAAGGAAATATTTATAGCTTAATTAGGAGGGTCGCAATGGGCCCCCAAAGTACATCGTTAAACTGACCGCGAGATTGCTTTTGAAGCCATGAAGTAGCTCGCTGACCGTGTAATCGTGGTGGAGCGGATAGCGTGATAGCAGCTGAGCGAGACGGTGCGGGTTCGAATCCCAGTGTGGACAATTTTTAAAATTTGTTTATTTTTTTTCTATTGTTAATTTTACATTATATTATTCATTTAATGTCTTTTTCTATATTTTAGAAGGAACTATATATGAAAAATAATTTTTTTAAGTTCGGGAAAGTGAGAACAGAGCTTACAAATAGGAAAAATCAATTAAAATTAATTTATTCATATTATTTGCAATACTTTCGATAGTTTGGCCTGCCTAATATGTTCTCTGTATAAAAACAATGATCTTTCTTCGTTAAAGAACGCGTAATGGAATAAAAAATAACATAAAATAGGCATGTACGGGTAAGTTTTCAAGACCACATAACTCGCTTTAATATTAAGCTATAAATCTCAAACTCGGTACCAAAATAGGGTACCATGCCCCCAACCCCTGTGCCTAAGGAAATATTTATAGCTTAATTAGGAGGGTCGCAATGGGCCCCCAAAGTACATCGTTAAACTGACCGCGAGATTGCTTTTGAAGCCATGAAGTAGCTCGCTGACCGTGTAATCGTGGTGGAGCGGATAGCGTGATAGCAGCTTTGCGAGACGGTGCGGGTTCGAATCGCAGTGTGGACAAATTTTAAAATTTGTTTATTTTTTTTTCTATTGTTAATTTTACATTATATTATTCATTTAATGTCTTTTTCTATATTTTAGAAGGAACTATATATGAAAAATAATTTTTTTAAGTTCGGGAAAGTGAGAACAGAGCTTAAAAACAGGAAAAATCAATTAAAATTAATTTATTCATATTATTTACAATACTTTCGATAGTTTGGCCTGCCTAATATGTTCTCTGTATAAAAACAATCCTCTTTCTTCGTTAAAGAACGCGTAATGGAATAAAAAATAACATAAAATAGGCATGTACGGGTAAGTTTTCAAGACCACATAACTCGCTTTAATATTAAGCTATAAATCTCAAACTCGGTACCAAAATAGGGTACCATGCCCCCAACCCCTGTGCCTAAGGAAATATTTATAGCTTAATTAGGAGGGTCGCAATGGGCCCCCAAAGTACATCGTTAAACTGACCGCGAGATTGCTTTTGAAGCCATGAAGTAGCTCGCTGACCGTGTAATCGTGGTGGAGCGGATAGCGTGATAGCAGCTGAGCGAGACGGTGCGGGTTCGAATCGCAGTGTGGACAAATTTTAAAATTTGTTTATTTTTTTTTCTATTGTTAGTTTTACATTATATTATTCATTTAATGTCTTTTTCTATATTTTAGAAGGAACTATATATGAAAAATAATTTTTTTAAGTTCGGGAAAGTTAGAACAGAGCTTAAAAACAGGAAAAATCAATTAAAATTAATTTATTCATATTATTTGCAATACTTTCGATAGTTTGGCCTGCCTAATATGTTCTCTGTATAAAAACAATGATCTTTCTTCGTTAAAGAACGCGTAATGGAATAAAAAATAACATAAAATAGGCATGTACGGGTAAGTTTTCAAGACCACATAACTCGCTTTAATATTAAGCTATAAATCTCAAACTCGGTACCAAAATAGGGTACCATGCCCCCAACCCCTGTGCCTAAGGAAATATTTATAGCTTAATTAGGAGGGTCGCAATGGGCCCCCAAAGTACATCGTTAAACTGACCGCGAGATTGCTTTTGAAGCCATGAAGTAGCTCGCTGACCGTGTAATCGTGGTGGAGCGGATAGCGTGATAGCAGCTGAGCGAGACGGTGCGGGTTCGGATCCCAGTGTGGACAATTTTTAAATCTTTTTTTTTTTTTTCTATTGTTAATTTTACATTATATTATTCATTTTATGTCTTTTTCTATATTTTAGAAGGAACTATATATGAAAAATAATTTTTTTAAGTTCGGGAAAGTGAGAACAGAGCTTAAAAACAGGAAAAATCAATTAAAATTAATTTATTCATATTATTTACAATACTTTCGATAGTTTGGCCTGCCTAATATGTTCTCTGTATAAAAACAATCCTTTTTCTTCGTTAAAGAACGCGTAATGGAATAAAAAATAACATAAAATAGGCATGTACGGGTAAGTTTTCAAGACCACATAACTCGCTTTAATATTAAGCTATAAATCTCAAACTCGGTACCAAAATAGGGTACCATGCCCCCAACCCCTGTGCCTAAGGAAATATTTATAACTTAATTAGGAGGGTCGCAATGGGCCCCCAAAGTACATCGTTAAACTCACCGCGAGATTGCTTTTGAAGCCATGAAGTAGCTCGCTGACCGTGTAATCGTGGTGGAGCGGATAGCGTGATAGCAGCTGAGCGACACGGTGCGGGTTCGAATCCCAGTGTGGACAATTTTTAAAATTTGTTTATTTTTTTTTCTATTGTTAATTTTACATTATATTATTCATTTAATGTCTTTTTCTATATTTTAGAAGGAACTATATATGAAAAATAATTTTTTTAAGTTCGGGAAAGTGAGAACAGAGCTTAAAAATAGGAAAAATCAATTAAAATTAATTTATTCATATTATTTATAATATTTTCGATAGTTTGGCCTGCCTAATATGTTCTCTGTATAAAAACAATCCTCTTTCTTCGTTAAAGAACGCGTAATGGAATAAAAAATAACATAAAATAGGCATGTACGGGTAAGTTTTCAAGACCACATTACTCGCTTTAATATTAAGCTATAAATCTCAAACTCGGTACCAAAATAGGATACCATGCCCCCAACCCCTGTGCCTAAGGAAATATTTATAGCTTAATTAGGAGGGTCGCAATGGGCCCCCAAAGTACATCGTTAAACTCACCGCGAGATTGCTTTTGAAGCCATGAAGTAGCTCGCTGACCGTGTAATCGTGGTGGAGCGGATAGCGTGATAGCAGCTGAGCGAGACGGTGCGGGTTCGAATCCCAGTGTGGACAATTTTTAAAATTTGTTTATTTTTTTTTCTATTGTTAATTTTACATTATATTATTCATTTAATGTCTTTTTCTATATTTTAGAAGGAACTATATATGAAAAATAATTTTTTTAAGTTCGGGAAAGTGAGAACAGAGCTTACAAATAGGAAAAATCAATTAAAATTAATTTATTCATATTATTTGCAATACTTTCGATAGTTTGGCCTGCCTAATATGTTCTCTGTATAAAAACAATCCTCTTTCTTCGTTAAAGAACGCGTAATGGAATAAAAAATAACATAAAATAGGCATGTACGGGTAAGTTTTCAAGACCACATAACTCGCTTTAATATTAAGCTATAAATCTCAAACTCGGTACCAAAATAGGGTACCATGCCCCCAACCCCTGTGCCTAAGGAAATATTTATAGCTTAATTAGGAGGGTCGCAATGGGCCCCCAAAGTACATCGTTAAACTGAACGCGAGATTGCTTTTGAAGCCATGAAGTAGCTCGCTGACCGTGTAATCGTGGTGGAGCGGATAGCGTGATAGCAGCTGAGCGAGACGGTGCGGGTTCGAATCCCAGTGTGGACAATTTTTAAAATTTGTGTATTTTTTTTCTATTGTTAATTTTACATTATATTATTAATTTAATGTCTTTTTCTATATTTTAGAAGGAACTATATATGAAAAATAATTTTTTTAAGTTCGGGAAAGTGAGAACAGAGCTTAAAAATAGGAAAAATCAATTAAAATTAATTTATTCATATTATTTACAATACTTTCGATAGTTTGTCCTGCCTAATATGTTCTCTGTATAAAAACAATACTCTTTCTTCGTTAAAGAACGCGTAATGGAATAAAAAATAACATAAAATAGGCATGTACGGGTAAGTTTTCAAGACCACATAACTCCCTTTAATATTAAGCTATAAATCTCAAACTCCGTACCAAAATAGGGTACCATGCCCCCAACCCCTGTGCCTAAGGAAATATTTATAGCTTAATTAGGAGGGTCGCAATGGGCCCCCAAAGTACATCGTTAAACTGACCGCGAGATTGCTTTTGAAGCCATGAAGTAGCTCGCTGACCGTGTAATCGTGGTGCAGCGGATAGCGTGATAGCAGCTGAGCGAGACGGTGCGGGTTCGAATACCAGTGTGGACAATTTTTAAAAATTTGTTTATTTTTTTTTCTATTGTTAATTTTACATTATATTATTCATTTAATGTCTTTTTCTATATTTTAGAAGGAACTATATATGAAAAATAATTTTTTTAAGTTCGGGAAAGTGAGAACAGAGCTTAAAAATAGGAAAAATCAATTAAAATTAATTTATTCATATTATTTATAATATTTTCGATAGTTTGGCCTGCCTAATATGTTCTCTGTATAAAAACAATCCTCTTTCTTCGTTAAAGAACGCGTAATGGAATAAAAAATAACATAAAATAGGCATGTACGGGTAAGTTTTCAAGACCACATAACTCGCTTTAATATTAAGCTATGAATCTCAAACTCGGTACCAAAATAGGGTACCATGCCCCCAACCCCTGTGCCTAAGGAAATATTTATAGCTTAATTAGGAGGGTCGCAATGGGCCCCCAAAGTACATCGTTAAACTGACCGCTAGATTGCTTTTGAAGCCATGAAGTAGCTCGCTGACCGTGTAATCGTGGTGGAGCGGATAGCGTGATAGCAGCTGAGCGAGACGGTGCGGGTTCGAATCCCAGTGTGGACAATTTTTAAAATTTGTGTATTTTTTTTCTATTGTTAATTTTACATTATATTATTCATTTAATGTCTTTTTCTATATTTTAGAAGGAACTATATATGAAAAATAATTTTTTTAAGTTCGGGATAGTGAGAACAGAGCTTAAAAATAGGAGAAATCAATTAAAATTAATTTATTCATATTATTTACAATACTTTCGATAGTTTGGCCTG
The DNA here is from genome assembly GCA_949128135.1 of Parasteatoda lunata. NCBI lineage: Eukaryota > Metazoa > Arthropoda > Arachnida > Araneae > Theridiidae > Parasteatoda > Parasteatoda lunata. The sequence continues at coordinate 5,071,827 of OX421975.1, forward strand.
CCTAATATGTTCTCTGTATAAAAACAATCCTCTTTCTTCGTTAAAGAACGCGTAATGGAATAAAAAATAACACAAAATAGGCATGTACGGGTAAGTTTTCAAGACCACATAACTCGCTTTAATATTAAGCTATAAATCTCAAACTCGGTACCAAAATAGGGTACCATGCCCCCAACCCCTGTGCCTAAGGAAATATTTATAGCTTAATTAGGAGGGTCGCAATGGGCCCCCAAAGTACATCGTTAAACTGACCGCGAGATTGCTTTTGAAGCCATGAAGTAGCTCGCTGACCGTGTAATCGTGGTGGAGCGGATAGCGTGATAGCAGCTGAGCGAGACGGTGCGGGTTCGAATCCCAGTGTGGACAATTTTTAAAATTTGTTTATTTTTTTTTCTATTGTTAATTTTACATTATATTATTCATTTAATGTCTTTTTCTATATTTTAGAGGGAACTATATATGAAAAATAATTTTTTTAAGTTCGGGAAAGTTAGAACAGAGCTTAAAAACAGGAAAAATCAATTAAAATTAATTTATTCATATTATTTGCAATACTTTCGATAGTTTGGCCTGCCTAATATGTTCTCTGTATAAAAACAATGATCTTTCTTCGTTAAAGAACGCGTAATGGAATAAAAAATAACATAAAATAGGCATGTACGGGTAAGTTTTCAAGACCACATAACTCGCTTTAATATTAAGCTATGAATCTCAAACTCGGTACCAAAATAGGGTACCATGCCTCCAACCCCTGTGCCTAAGGAAATATTTATAGCTTAATTAGGAGGGTCGCAATGGGCCCCCAAAGTACATCGTTAAACTGACCGCGAGATTGCTTTTGAAGCCATGAAGTAGCTCGCTGACCGTGTAATCGTGGTGGAGCGGATAGCGTGATAGCAGCTGAGCGAGACGGTGCGGGTTCGAATCCCAGTGTGGACAATTTTTAAAATTTGTGTATTTTTTTTCTATTGTTAATTTTACATTATATTATTCATTTAATGTCTTTTTCTATATTTTAGAAGGAACTATATATGAAAAATAATTTTTTTAAGTTCGGGAAAGTGAGAACAGAGCTTACAAATAGGAAAAATCAATTAAAATTAATTTATTCATATTATTTATAATACTTTCGATAGTTTGGCCTGCCTAATATGTTCTCTGTATAAAAACAATCCTCTTTCTTCGTTAAAGAACGCGTAATGGAATAAAAAATAACATAAAATAGGCATGTACGGGTAAGTTTTCAAGACCACATAACTCGCTTTAATATTAAGCTATAAATCTCAAACTCGGTACCAAAATAGGGTACCATGCCCCCAACCCCTGTGCCTAAGGAAATATTTATAGCTTAATTAGGAGGGTCGCAATGGGCCCCCAAAGTACATCGTTAAACTGACCGCGAGATTGCTTTTGAAGCCATGAAGTAGCTCGCTGACCGTGTAATCGTGGTGCAGCGGATAGCGTGATAGCAGCTGAGCGAGACGGTGCGGGTTCGAATACCAGTGTGGACAATTTTTAAAAATTTGTTTATTTTTTTTTTCTATTGTTAATTTTACATTATATTATTCATTTAATGTCTTTTTCTATATTTTAGAAGGAACTATATATGAAAAATAATTTTTTTAAGTTCGGGAAAGTGAGAACAGAGCTTAAAAATAGGAAAAATCAATTAAAATTAATTTATTCATATTATTTATAATATTTTCGATAGTTTGGCCTGCCTAATATGTTCTCTGTATAAAAACAATCCTCTTTCTTCGTTAAAGAACGCGTAATGGAATAAAAAATAACATAAAATAGGCATGTACGGGTAAGTTTTCAAGACCACATAACTCGCTTTAATATTAAGCTATGAATCTCAAACTCGGTACCAAAATAGGGTACCATGCCCCCAACCCCTGTGCCTAAGGAAATATTTATAGCTTAATTAGGAGGGTCGCAATGGGCCCCCAAAGTACATCGTTAAACTGACCGCGAGATTGCTTTTGAAGCCATGAAGTAGCTCGCTGACCGTGTAATCGTGGTGGAGCGGATAGCGTGATAGCAGCTGAGCGAGACGGTGCGGGTTCGAATCCCAGTGTGGACAATTTTTAAAATTTGTGTATTTTTTTTCTATTGTTAATTTTACATTATATTATTCATTTAATGTCTTTTTCTATATTTTAGAAGGAACTATATATGAAAAATAATTTTTTTAAGTTCGGGAAAGTGAGAACAGAGCTTAAAAATAGGAAAAATCAATTAAAATTAATTTATTCATATTATTTACAATACTTTCGATAGTTTGGCCTGCCTAATATGTTCTCTGTATAAAAACAATCCTCTTTCTTCGTTAAAGAACGCGTAATGGAATAAAAAATAACATAAAATAGGCATGTACGGGTAAGTTTTCAAGACCACATAACTCGCTTTAATATTAAGCTATAAATCTCAAACTCGGTACCAAAATAGGGTACCATGCCCCCCAACCCCTGTGCCTAAGGAAATATTTATAGCTTAATTAGGAGGGTCGCAATGGGCCCCCAAAGTACATCGTTAAACTGACCGCGAGATTGCTTTTGAAGCCATGAAGTAGCTCGCTGGCCGTGTAATCGTGGTGGTGCGGATAGCGTGATAGCAGCTGAGCGAGACGGTGCGGGTTCGAATCCCAGTGTGGACAATTTTTAAAATTTGTTTATTTTTTTTTCTATTGTTAATTTTACATTATATTATTCATTTAATGTCTTTTTCTATATTTTAGAAGGAACTATATATGAAAAATAAAATTTTTTTAAGTTCGGGAAAGTGAGAACAGAGCTTAAAAATAGGAGAAATCAATTAAAATTAATTTATTCATATTATTTACAATACTTTCGATAGTTTGGCCTGCCTAATATGTTCTCTGTATAAAAACAATCCTCTTTCTTCGTTAAAGAACGCGTAATGGAATAAAAAATACCATAAAATAGGCATGTACGGGTAAGTTTTCAAGACCACATAACTCGCTTTAATATTAAGCTATAAATCTCAAACTCGGTACTAAAATAGGGTACCATGCCCCCAACCCCTGTGCCTAAAGAAATATTTATAGCTTATTTAGGAGGGTCGCAATGGGCCCCCAAAGTACATCGTTAAACTGACCGCGAGATTGCTTTTGAAGCCATGAAGTAGCTCGCTGACCGTGTAATCGTGGTGGAGCGGATAGCGTGATAGCAGCTGAGCGAGACGGTGCGGGTTCGAATCCCAGTGTGGACAATTTTTAAAATTTGTTTATTTTTTTTTCTATTGTTAATTTTACATTATATTATTCATTTAATGTCTTTTTCTATATTTTAGAAGGAACTATATATGAAAAATAATTTTTTTAAGTTCGGGAAAGTGAGAACAGAGCTTAAAAATAGGAAAAATCAATTAAAATTAATTTATTCATATTATTTACAATACTTTCGATAGTTTGGCCTGCCTAATATGTTCTCTGTATAAAAACAATGATCTTTCTTCGTTAAAGAACGCGTAATGGAATAAAAAATAACATAAAATAGGCATGTACGGGTAAGTTTTCAAGACCACATAACTCGCTTTAATATTAAGCTATGAATCTCAAACTCGGTACCAAAATAGGGTACCATGCCTCCAACCCCTGTGCCTAAGGAAATATTTATAGCTTAATTAGGAGGGTCGCAATGGGCCCCCAAAGTACATCGTTAAACTGACCGCGAGATTGCTTTTGAAGCCATGAAGTAGCTCGCTGACCGTGTAATCGTGGTGGAGGGGATAGCGTGATAGCAGCTGAGCGAGACGGTGCGGGTTCGAATCCCAGTGTGGACAATTTTTAAAATTTGTGTATTTTTTTTCTATTGTTAATTTTACATTATATTATTCATTTAATGTCTTTTTCTATATTTTAGAAGGAACTATATATGAAAAATAATTTTTTTGAATTCGGGAAAGTGAGAACAGAGCTTAAAAATAGGAAAAATCAATTAAAATTAATTTATTCATATTATTTACAATACTTTCGATAGTTTGGCCTGCCTAATATGTTCTCTGTATAAAAACAATCCTCTTTCTTCGTTAAAGAACGCGTAATGGAATAAAAAATAACATAAAATAGGCATGTACGGGTAAGTTTTCAAGACCACATAACTCGCTTTAATATTAAGCTATAAATCTCAAACTCGGTACCAAAATAGGGTACCATGCCCCCCAACCCCTGTGCCTAAGGAAATATTTATAGCTTAATTAGGAGGGTCGCAATGGGCCCCCAAAGTACATCGTTAAACTGACCGCGAGATTGCTTTTGAAGCCATGAAGTAGCTCGCTGGCCGTGTAATCGTGGTGGTGCGGATAGCGTGATAGCAGCTGAGCGAGACGGTGCGGGTTCGAATCCCAGTGTGGACAATTTTTAAAATTTGTTTATTTTTTTTTCTATTGTTAATTTTACATTATATTATTCATTTAATGTCTTTTTCTATATTTTAGAAGGAACTATATATGAAAAATAAAATTTTTTTAAGTTCGGGAAAGTGAGAACAGAGCTTAAAAATAGGAGAAATCAATTAAAATTAATTTATTCATATTATTTACAATACTTTCGATAGTTTGGCCTGCCTAATATGTTCTCTGTATAAAAACAATCCTCTTTCTTCGTTAAAGAACGCGTAATGGAATAAAAAATACCATAAAATAGGCATGTACGGGTAAGTTTTCAAGACCACATAACTCGCTTTAATATTAAGCTATAAATCTCAAACTCGGTACTAAAATAGGGTACCATGCCCCCAACCCCTGTGCCTAAAGAAATATTTATAGCTTATTTAGGAGGGTCGCAATGGGCCCCCAAAGTACATCGTTAAACTGACCGCGAGATTGCTTTTGAAGCCATGAAGTAGCTCGCTGACCGTGTAATCGTGGTGGAGCGGATAGCGTGATAGCAGCTGAGCGAGACGGTGCGGGTTCGAATCCCAGTGTGGACAATTTTTAAAATTTGTTTATTTTTTTTTCTATTGTTAATTTTACATTATATTATTCATTTAATGTCTTTTTCTATATTTTAGAAGGAACTATATATGAAAAATAATTTTTTTAATTTCGGGAAAGTGAGAACTGAGCTTAAAAATAGGAAAAATCAATTAAAATTAATTTATTCATATTATTTACAATACTTTCGATAGTTTGGCCTGCCTAATATGTTCTCTGTATAAAAACAATGATCTTTCTTCGTTAAAGAACGCGTAATGGAATAAAAAATAACATAAAATAGGCATGTACGGGTAAGTTTCAAGACCACATAACTCGCTTTAATATTAAGCTATGAATCTCAAACTCGGTACCAAAATAGGGTACCATGCCTCCAACCCCTGTGCCTAAGGAAATATTTATAGCTTAATTAGGAGGGTCGCAATGGGCCCCCAAAGTACATCGTTAAACTGACCGCGAGATTGCTTTTGAAGCCATGAAGTAGCTCGCTGACCGTGTAATCGTGGTGGAGGGGATAGCGTGATAGCAGCTGAGCGAGACGGTGCGGGTTCGAATCCCAGTGTGGACAATTTTTAAAATTTGTGTATTTTTTTTCTATTGTTAATTTTACATTATATTATTCATTTAATGTCTTTTTCTATATTTTAGAAGGAACTATATATGAAAAATAATTTTTTTGAATTCGGGAAAGTGAGAACAGAGCTTAAAAATAGGAAAAATCAATTAAAATTAATTTATTCATATTATTTATAATATTTTCGATAGTTTGGCCTGCCTAATATGTTCTCTGTATAAAAACAATCCTCTTTCTTCGTTAAAGAACGCGTAATGGAATAAAAAATAACATAAAATAGGCATGTACGGGTAAGTTTTCAAGACCACATAACTCGCTTTAATATTAAGCTATGAATCTCAAACTCGGTACCAAAATAGGGTACCATGCCCCCAACCCCAGTGCCTAAGGAAATATTTATAGCTTAATTAGGAGGGTCGCAATGGGCCCCCAAAGTACATCGTTAAACTGACCGCGAGATAGCTTTTGAAGCCATGAAGTAGCTCGCTGACCGTGTAATCGTGGTGGAGCGGATAGCGTGATAGCAGCTGAGCGAGACGGTGCGGGTTCGAATCCCAGTGTGGACAATTTTTAAAATTTGTGTATTTTTTTTCTATTGTTAATTTTACATTATATTATTCATTTAATGTCTTTTTCTATATTTTAGAAGGAACTATATATGAAAAATAATTTTTTAAGTTCGGGAAAGTGAGAACAGAGCTTAAAAATAGGAAAAATCAATTAAAATTAATTTATTCATATTATTTACAATACTTTCGATAGTTTGGCCTGCCTAATATGTTCTCTGTATAAAAACAATCTTCTTTCTTCGTTAAAGAACGCGTAATGGAATAAAAAATAACATAAAATAGGCATGTACGGGTAAGTTTTCAAGACCACATAACTCGCTTTAATATTAAGCTATAAATCTCAAACTCGGTACCAAAATAGGGTACCATGCCCTTAACCCCTGTGCCTAAGGAAATATTTATAGCTTAATTAGGAGGGTCGAAATGGGACCCCAAAGTACATCGTTAAACTGACCGCGAGATTGCTTTTGAAGCCATGAAGTAGCTCGCGGACCGTGTAATCGTGGCGGAGCGGATAGCGTGATAGCAGCTGAGCGAGACGGTGCGGGTTCGAATCCCAGTGTGGACAATTTTTAAAATTTGTTTATTTTTTTTTCTATTGTTAATTTTACATTATATTATTCATTTAATGTCTTTTTCTATATTTTAGAAGGAACTATATATGAAAAATAATTTTTTTAAGTTCGGGAAAGTGAGAACAGAGCTTACAAATAGGAAAAATCAATTAAAATTAATTTATTCATATTATTTGCAATACTTTCGATAGTTTGGCCTGCCTAATATGTTCTCTGTATAAAAACAATCCTCTTTCTTCGTTAAAGAACGCGTAATGGAATAAAAAATAACATAAAATAGGCATGTACGGGTAAGTTTTCAAGACCACATAACTCGCTTTAATATTAAGCTATAAATCTCAAACTCGGTACCAAAATAGGGTACCATGCCCCCAACCCCTGTGCCTAAGGAAATATTTATAGCTTAATTAGGAGGGTCGCAATGGGCCCCCAAAGTACATCGTTAAACTGACCGCGAGATTGCTTTTGAAGCCATGAAGTAGCTCGCTGACCGTGTAATCGTGGTGCAGCGGATAGCGTGATAGCAGCTGAGCGAGACGGTGCGGGTTCGAATACAAGTGTGGACAATTTTTAAAAATTTGTTTATTTTTTTTTTCTATTGTTAATTTTACATTATATTATTCATTTAATGTCTTTTTCTATATTTTAGAAGGAACTATATATGAAAAATAATTTTTTTAAGTTCGGGAAAGTGAGAACAGAGCTTAAAAATAGGAAAAATCAATTAAAATTAATTTATTCATATTATTTATAATATTTTCGATAGTTTGGCCTGCCTAATATGTTCTCTGTATAAAAACAATCCTCTTTCTTCGTTAAAGAACGCGTAATGGAATAAAAAATAACATAAAATAGGCATGTACGGGTAAGTTTTCAAGACCACATAACTCGCTTTAATATTAAGCTATGAATCTCAAACTCGGTACCAAAATAGGGTACCATGCCCCCAACCCCAGTGCCTAAGGAAATATTTATAGCTTAATTAGGAGGGTCGCAATGGGCCCCCAAAGTACATCGTTAAACTGACCGCGAGATAGCTTTTGAAGCCATGAAGTAGCTCGCTGACCGTGTAATCGTGGTGGAGCGGATAGCGTGATAGCAGCTGAGCGAGACGGTGCGGGTTCGAATCCCAGTGTGGACAATTTTTAAAATTTGTGCATTTTTTTTCTATTGTTAATTTTACATTATATTATTCATTTAATGTCTTTTTCTATATTTTAGAAGGAACTATATATGAAAAATAATTTTTTAAGTTCGGGAAAGTGAGAACAGAGCTTAAAAATAGGAAAAATCAATTAAAATTAATTTATTCATATTATTTACAATACTTTCGATAGTTTGGCCTGCCTAATATGTTCTCTGTATAAAAACAATCTTCTTTCTTCGTTAAAGAACGCGTAATGGAATAAAAAATAACATAAAATAGGCATGTACGGGTAAGTTTTCAAGACCACATAACTCGCTTTAATATTAAGCTATAAATCTCAAACTCGGTACCAAAATAGGGTACCATGCCCCCCAACCCCTGTGCCTAAGGAAATATTTATAGCTTAATTAGGAGGGTCGCAATGGGCCCCCAAAGTACATCGTTAAACTGACCGCGAGATTGCTTTTGAAGCCATGAAGTAGCTCGCTGGCCGTGTAATCGTGGTGGTGCGGATAGCGTGATAGCAGCTGAGCGAGACGGTGCGGGTTCGAATCCCAGTGTGGACAATTTTTAAAATTTGTTTATTTTTTTTTCTATTGTTAATTTTACATTATATTATTCATTTAATGTCTTTTTCTATATTTTAGAAGGAACTATATATGAAAAATAAAATTTTTTTAAGTTCGGGAAAGTGAGAACAGAGCTTACAAATAGGAAAAATCAATTAAAATTAATTTATTCATATTATTTGCAATACTTTCGATAGTTTGGCCTGCCTAATATGTTCTCTGTATAAAAACAATCCTCTTTCTTCGTTAAAGAACGCGTAATGGAATAAAAAATAACATAAAATAGGCATGTACGGGTAAGTTTTCAAGACCACATAACTCGCTTTAATATTAAGCTATAAATCTCAAACTCGGTACCAAAATAGGGTACCATGCCCCCAACCCCTGTGCCTAAGGAAATATTTATAGCTTAATTAGGAGGGTCGCAATGGGCCCCCAAAGTACATCGTTAAACTGACCGCGAGATTGCTTTTGAAGCCATGAAGTAGCTCGCTGACCGTGTAATCGTGGTGCAGCGGATAGCGTGATAGCAGCTGAGCGAGACGGTGCGGGTTCGAATACAAGTGTGGACAATTTTTAAAAATTTGTTTATTTTTTTTTTCTATTGTTAATTTTACATTATATTATTCATTTAATGTCTTTTTCTATATTTTAGAAGGAACTATATATGAAAAATAATTTTTTTAAGTTCGGGAAAGTGAGAACAGAGCTTAAAAATAGGAAAAATCAATTAAAATTAATTTATTCATATTATTTATAATATTTTCGATAGTTTGGCCTGCCTAATATGTTCTCTGTATAAAAACAATCCTCTTTCTTCGTTAAAGAACGCGTAATGGAATAAAAAATAACATAAAATAGGCATGTACGGGTAAGTTTTCAAGACCACATAACTCGCTTTAATATTAAGCTATGAATCTCAAACTCGGTACCAAAATAGGGTACCATGCCCCCAACCCCAGTGCCTAAGGAAATATTTATAGCTTAATTAGGAGGGTCGCAATGGGCCCCCAAAGTACATCGTTAAACTGACCGCGAGATAGCTTTTCAAGCCATGAAGTAGCTCGCTGACCGTGTAATCGTGGTGGAGCGGATAGCGTGATAGCAGCTGAGCGAGACGGTGCGGGTTCGAATCCCAGTGTGGACAATTTTTAAAATTTGTGTATTTTTTTTCTATTGTTAATTTTACATTATATTATTCATTTAATGTCTTTTTCTATATTTTAGAAGGAACTATATATGAAAAATAATTTTTTAAGTTCGGGAAAGTGAGAACAGAGCTTAAAAATAGGAAAAATCAATTAAAATTAATTTATTCATATTATTTACAATACTTTCGATAGTTTGGCCTGCCTAATATGTTCTCTGTATAAAAACAATCTTCTTTCTTCGTTAAAGAACGCGTAATGGAATAAAAAATAACATAAAATAGGCATGTACGGGTAAGTTTTCAAGACCACATAACTCGCTTTAATATTAAGCTATAAATCTCAAACTCGGTACCAAAATAGGGTACCATGCCCCCAACCCCTGTGCCTAAGGAAATATTTATAGCTTAATTAGGAGGGTCGAAATGGGACCCCAAAGTACATCGTTAAACTGACCGCGAGATTGCTTTTGAAGCCATGAAGTAGCTCGCGGACCGTGTAATCGTGGCGGAGCGGATAGCGTGATAGCAGCTGAGCGAGACGGTGCGGGTTCGAATCCCAGTGTGGACAATTTTTAAAATTTGTTTATTTTTTTTTCTATTGTTAATTTTACATTATATTATTCATTTAATGTCTTTTTCTATATTTTAGAAGGAACTATATATGAAAAATAATTTTTTTAAGTTCGGGAAAGTGAGAACAGAGCTTACAAATAGGAAAAATCAATTAAAATTAATTTATTCATATTATTTGCAATACTTTCGATAGTTTGGCCTGCCTAATATGTTCTCTGTATAAAAACAATCCTCTTTCTTCGTTAAAGAACGCGTAATGGAATAAAAAATAACATAAAATAGGCATGTACGGGTAAGTTTTCAAGACCACATAACTCGCTTTAATATTAAGCTATAAATCTCAAACTCGGTACCAAAATAGGGTACCATGCCCCCAACCCCTGTGCCTAAGGAAATATTTATAGCTTAATTAGGAGGGTCGCAATGGGCCCCCAAAGTACATCGTTAAACTGACCGCGAGATTGCTTTTGAAGCCATGAAGTAGCTCGCTGACCGTGTAATCGTGGTGCAGCGGATAGCGTGATAGCAGCTGAGCGAGACGGTGCGGGTTCGAATACAAGTGTGGACAATTTTTAAAAATTTGTTTATTTTTTTTTTCTATTGTTAATTTTACATTATATTATTCATTTAATGTCTTTTTCTATATTTTAGAAGGAACTATATATGAAAAATAATTTTTTTAAGTTCGGGAAAGTGAGAACAGAGCTTAAAAATAGGAAAAATCAATTAAAATTAATTTATTCATATTATTTACAATACTTTCGATAGTTTGGCCTGCCTAATATGTTCTCTGTATAAAAACAATCTTCTTTCTTCGTTAAAGAACGCGTAATGGAATAAAAAATAACATAAAATAGGCATGTACGGGTAAGTTTTCAAGACCACATAACTCGCTTTAATATTAAGCTATAAATCTCAAACTCGGTACCAAAATAGGGTACCATGCCCCCAACCCCTGTGCCTAAGGAAATATTTATAGCTTAATTAGGAGGGTCGAAATGGGACCCCAAAGTACATCGTTAAACTGACCGCGAGATTGCTTTTGAAGCCATGAAGTAGCTCGCGGACCGTGTAATCGTGGCGGAGCGGATAGCGTGATAGCAGCTGAGCGAGACGGTGCGGGTTCGAATCCCAGTGTGGACAATTTTTAAAATTTGTTTATTTTTTTTTCTATTGTTAATTTTACATTATATTATTCATTTAATGTCTTTTTCTATATTTTAGAAGGAACTATATATGAAAAATAATTTTTTTAAGTTCGGGAAAGTGAGAACAGAGCTTACAAATAGGAAAAATCAATTAAAATTAATTTATTCATATTATTTGCAATACTTTCGATAGTTTGGCCTGCCTAATATGTTCTCTGTATAAAAACAATCCTCTTTCTTCGTTAAAGAACGCGTAATGGAATAAAAAATAACATAAAATAGGCATGTACGGGTAAGTTTTCAAGACTACATAACTCGCTTTAATATTAAGCTATAAATCTCAAACTCGGTACCAAAATAGGGTACCATGCCCCCCAACCCCTGTGCCTAAGGAAATATTTATAGCTTAATTAGGAGGGTCGCAATGGGCCCCCAAAGTACATCGTTAAACTGACCGCGAGATTGCTTTTGAAGCCATGAAGTAGCTCGCTGGCCGTGTAATCGTGGTGGTGCGGATAGCGTGATAGCAGCTGAGCGAGACAGTGCGGGTTCGAATCCCAGTGTGGACAATTTTTAAAATTTGTTTATTTTTTTTTCTATTGTTAATTTTACATTATATTATTCATTTAATGTCTTTTTCTATATTTTAGAAGGAACTATATATGAAAAATAAAATTTTTTTAAGTTCGGGAAAGTGAGAACAGAGCTTACAAATAGGAAAAATCAATTAAAATTAATTTATTCATATTATTTGCAATACTTTCGATAGTTTGGCCTGCCTAATATGTTCTCTGTATAAAAACAATCCTCTTTCTTCGTTAAAGAACGCGTAATGGAATAAAAAATAACATAAAATAGGCATGTACGGGTAAGTTTTCAAGACCACATAACTCGCTTTAATATTAAGCTATAAATCTCAAACTCGGTACCAAAATAGGGTACCATGCCCCCAACCCCTGTGCCTAAGGAAATATTTATAGCTTAATTAGGAGGGTCGCAATGGGCCCCCAAAGTACATCGTTAAACTGACCGCGAGATTGCTTTTGAAGCCATGAAGTAGCTCGCTGACCGTGTAATCGTGGTGCAGCGGATAGCGTGATAGCAGCTGAGCGAGACGGTGCGGGTTCGAATACAAGTGTGGACAATTTTTAAAAATTTGTTTATTTTTTTTTTCTATTGTTAATTTTACATTATATTATTCATTTAATGTCTTTTTCTATATTTTAGAAGGAACTATATATGAAAAATAATTTTTTTAAGTTCGGGAAAGTGAGAACAGAGCTTAAAAATAGGAAAAATCAATTAAAATTAATTTATTCATATTATTTATAATATTTTCGATAGTTTGGCCTGCCTAATATGTTCTCTGTATAAAAACAATCCTCTTTCTTCGTTAAAGAACGCGTAATGGAATAAAAAATAACATAAAATAGGCATGTACGGGTAAGTTTTCAAGACCACATAACTCGCTTTAATATTAAGCTATAAATCTCAAACTCGGTACCAAAATAGGGTACCATGCCCCCAACCCCTGTGCCTAAGGAAATATTTATAGCTTAATTAGGAGGGTCGCAATGGGCCCCCAAAGTACATCGTTAAACTGACCGCGAGATTGCTTTTGAAGCCATGAAGTAGCTCGCTGACCGTGTAATCGTGGTGCAGCGGATAGCGTGATAGCAGCTGAGCGAGACGGTGCGGGTTCGAATACAAGTGTGGACAATTTTTAAAAATTTGTTTATTTTTTTTTTCTATTGTTAATTTTACATTATATTATTCATTTAATGTCTTTTTCTATATTTTAGAAGGAACTATATATGAAAAATAATTTTTTTAAGTTCGGGAAAGTGAGAACAGAGCTTAAAAATAGGAAAAATCAATTAAAATTAATTTATTCATATTATTTATAATATTTTCGATAGTTTGGCCTGCCTAATATGTTCTCTGTATAAAAACAATCCTCTTTCTTCGTTAAAGAACGCGTAATGGAATAAAAAATAACATAAAATAGGCATGTACGGGTAAGTTTTCAAGACCACATAACTCGCTTTAATATTAAGCTATGAATCTCAAACTCGGTACCAAAATAGGGTACCATGCCCCCAACCCCAGTGCCTAAGGAAATATTTATAGCTTAATTAGGAGGGTCGCAATGGGCCCCCAAAGTACATCGTTAAACTGACCGCGAGATAGCTTTTCAAGCCATGAAGTAGCTCGCTGACCGTGTAATCGTGGTGGAGCGGATAGCGTGATAGCAGCTGAGCGAGACGGTGCGGGTTCGAATCCCAGTGTGGACAATTTTTAAAATTTGTGTATTTTTTTTCTATTGTTAATTTTACATTATATTATTCATTTAATGTCTTTTTCTATATTTTAGAAGGAACTATATATGAAAAATAATTTTTTAAGTTCGGGAAAGTGAGAACAGAGCTTAAAAATAGGAAAAATCAATTAAAATTAATTTATTCATATTATTTACAATACTTTCGATAGTTTGGCCTGCCTAATATGTTCTCTGTATAAAAACAATCTTCTTTCTTCGTTAAAGAACGCGTAATGGAATAAAAAATAACATAAAATAGGCATGTACGGGTAAGTTTTCAAGACCACATAACTCGCTTTAATATTAAGCTATAAATCTCAAACTCGGTACCAAAATAGGGTACCATGCCCCCAACCCCTGTGCCTAAGGAAATATTTATAGCTTAATTAGGAGGGTCGAAATGGGACCCCAAAGTACATCGTTAAACTGACCGCGAGATTGCTTTTGAAGCCATGAAGTAGCTCGCGGACCGTGTAATCGTGGCGGAGCGGATAGCGTGATAGCAGCTGAGCGAGACGGTGCGGGTTCGAATCCCAGTGTGGACAATTTTTAAAATTTGTTTATTTTTTTTTCTATTGTTAATTTTACATTATATTATTCATTTAATGTCTTTTTCTATATTTTAGAAGGAACTATATATGAAAAATAATTTTTTTAAGTTCGGGAAAGTGAGAACAGAGCTTACAAATAGGAAAAATCAATTAAAATTAATTTATTCATATTATTTGCAATACTTTCGATAGTTTGGCCTGCCTAATATGTTCTCTGTATAAAAACAATCCTCTTTCTTCGTTAAAGAACGCGTAATGGAATAAAAAATAACATAAAATAGGCATGTACGGGTAAGTTTTCAAGACCACATAACTCGCTTTAATATTAAGCTATAAATCTCAAACTCGGTACCAAAATAGGGTACCATGCCCCCAACCCCTGTGCCTAAGGAAATATTTATAGCTTAATTAGGAGGGTCGCAATGGGCCCCCAAAGTACATCGTTAAACTGACCGCGAGATTGCTTTTGAAGCCATGAAGTAGCTCGCTGACCGTGTAATCGTGGTGCAGCGGATAGCGTGATAGCAGCTGAGCGAGACGGTGCGGGTTCGAATACAAGTGTGGACAATTTTTAAAAATTTGTTTATTTTTTTTTTCTATTGTTAATTTTACATTATATTATTCATTTAATGTCTTTTTCTATATTTTAGAAGGAACTATATATGAAAAATAATTTTTTTAAGTTCGGGAAAGTGAGAACAGAGCTTAAAAATAGGAAAAATCAATTAAAATTAATTTATTCATATTATTTACAATACTTTCGATAGTTTGGCCTGCCTAATATGTTCTCTGTATAAAAACAATCTTCTTTCTTCGTTAAAGAACGCGTAATGGAATAAAAAATAACATAAAATAGGCATGTACGGGTAAGTTTTCAAGACCACATAACTCGCTTTAATATTAAGCTATAAATCTCAAACTCGGTACCAAAATAGGGTACCATGCCCCCAACCCCTGTGCCTAAGGAAATATTTATAGCTTAATTAGGAGGGTCGAAATGGGACCCCAAAGTACATCGTTAAACTGACCGCGAGATTGCTTTTGAAGCCATGAAGTAGCTCGCGGACCGTGTAATCGTGGCGGAGCGGATAGCGTGATAGCAGCTGAGCGAGACGGTGCGGGTTCGAATCCCAGTGTGGACAATTTTTAAAATTTGTTTATTTTTTTTTCTATTGTTAATTTTACATTATATTATTCATTTAATGTCTTTTTCTATATTTTAGAAGGAACTATATATGAAAAATAATTTTTTTAAGTTCGGGAAAGTGAGAACAGAGCTTACAAATAGGAAAAATCAATTAAAATTAATTTATTCATATTATTTGCAATACTTTCGATAGTTTGGCCTGCCTAATATGTTCTCTGTATAAAAACAATCCTCTTTCTTCGTTAAAGAACGCGTAATGGAATAAAAAATAACATAAAATAGGCATGTACGGGTAAGTTTTCAAGACTACATAACTCGCTTTAATATTAAGCTATAAATCTCAAACTCGGTACCAAAATAGGGTACCATGCCCCCCAACCCCTGTGCCTAAGGAAATATTTATAGCTTAATTAGGAGGGTCGCAATGGGCCCCCAAAGTACATCGTTAAACTGACCGCGAGATTGCTTTTGAAGCCATGAAGTAGCTCGCTGGCCGTGTAATCGTGGTGGTGCGGATAGCGTGATAGCAGCTGAGCGAGACAGTGCGGGTTCGAATCCCAGTGTGGACAATTTTTAAAATTTGTTTATTTTTTTTTCTATTGTTAATTTTACATTATATTATTCATTTAATGTCTTTTTCTATATTTTAGAAGGAACTATATATGAAAAATAAAATTTTTTTAAGTTCGGGAAAGTGAGAACAGAGCTTACAAATAGGAAAAATCAATTAAAATTAATTTATTCATATTATTTGCAATACTTTCGATAGTTTGGCCTGCCTAATATGTTCTCTGTATAAAAACAATCCTCTTTCTTCGTTAAAGAACGCGTAATGGAATAAAAAATAACATAAAATAGGCATGTACGGGTAAGTTTTCAAGACCACATAACTCGCTTTAATATTAAGCTATAAATCTCAAACTCGGTACCAAAATAGGGTACCATGCCCCCAACCCCTGTGCCTAAGGAAATATTTATAGCTTAATTAGGAGGGTCGCAATGGGCCCCCAAAGTACATCGTTAAACTGACCGCGAGATTGCTTTTGAAGCCATGAAGTAGCTCGCTGACCGTGTAATCGTGGTGCAGCGGATAGCGTGATAGCAGCTGAGCGAGACGGTGCGGGTTCGAATACAAGTGTGGACAATTTTTAAAAATTTGTTTATTTTTTTTTTCTATTGTTAATTTTACATTATATTATTCATTTAATGTCTTTTTCTATATTTTAGAAGGAACTATATATGAAAAATAATTTTTTTAAGTTCGGGAAAGTGAGAACAGAGCTTAAAAATAGGAAAAATCAATTAAAATTAATTTATTCATATTATTTATAATATTTTCGATAGTTTGGCCTGCCTAATATGTTCTCTGTATAAAAACAATCCTCTTTCTTCGTTAAAGAACGCGTAATGGAATAAAAAATAACATAAAATAGGCATGTACGGGTAAGTTTTCAAGACCACATAACTCGCTTTAATATTAAGCTATGAATCTCAAACTCGGTACCAAAATAGGGTACCATGCCCCCAACCCCAGTGCCTAAGGAAATATTTATAGCTTAATTAGGAGGGTCGCAATGGGCCCCCAAAGTACATCGTTAAACTGACCGCGAGATAGCTTTTGAAGCCATGAAGTAGCTCGCTGACCGTGTAATCGTGGTGGAGCGGATAGCGTGATAGCAGCTGAGCGAGACGGTGCGGGTTCGAATCCCAGTGTGGACAATTTTTAAAATTTGTGTATTTTTTTTCTATTGTTAATTTTACATTATATTATTCATTTAATGTCTTTTTCTATATTTTAGAAGGAACTATATATGAAAAATAATTTTTTAAGTTCGGGAAAGTGAGAACAGAGCTTAAAAATAGGAAAAATCAATTAAAATTAATTTATTCATATTATTTACAATACTTTCGATAGTTTGGCCTGCCTAATATGTTCTCTGTATAAAAACAATCTTCTTTCTTCGTTAAAGAACGCGTAATGGAATAAAAAATAACATAAAATAGGCATGTACGGGTAAGTTTTCAAGACCACATAACTCGCTTTAATATTAAGCTATAAATCTCAAACTCGGTACCAAAATAGGGTACCATGCCCCCAACCCCTGTGCCTAAGGAAATATTTATAGCTTAATTAGGAGGGTCGAAATGGGACCCCAAAGTACATCGTTAAACTGACCGCGAGATTGCTTTTGAAGCCATGAAGTAGCTCGCGGACCGTGTAATCGTGGCGGAGCGGATAGCGTGATAGCAGCTGAGCGAGACGGTGCGGGTTCGAATCCCAGTGTGGACAATTTTTAAAATTTGTTTATTTTTTTTTCTATTGTTAATTTTACATTATATTATTCATTTAATGTCTTTTTCTATATTTTAGAAGGAACTATATATGAAAAATAATTTTTTTAAGTTCGGGAAAGTGAGAACAGAGCTTACAAATAGGAAAAATCAATTAAAATTAATTTATTCATATTATTTGCAATACTTTCGATGGTTTGGCCTGCCTAATATGTTCTCTGTATAAAAACAATCCTCTTTCTTCGTTAAAGAACGCGTAATGGAATAAAAAATAACATAAAATAGGCATGTACGGGTAAGTTTTCAAGACCACATAACTCGCTTTAATATTAAGCTATAAATCTCAAACTCGGTACCAAAATAGGGTACCATGCCCCCAACCCCTGTGCCTAAGGAAATATTTATAGCTTAATTAGGAGGGTCGCAATGGGCCCCCAAAGTACATCGTTAAACTGACCGCGAGATTGCTTTTGAAGCCATGAAGTAGCTCGCTGACCGTGTAATCGTGGTGCAGCGGATAGCGTGATAGCAGCTGAGCGAGACGGTGCGGGTTCGAATACAAGTGTGGACAATTTTTAAAAATTTGTTTATTTTTTTTTTCTATTGTTAATTTTACATTATATTATTCATTTAATGTCTTTTTCTATATTTTAGAAGGAACTATATATGAAAAATAATTTTTTTAAGTTCGGGAAAGTGAGAACAGAGCTTAAAAATAGGAAAAATCAATTAAAATTAATTTATTCATATTATTTATAATATTTTCGATAGTTTGGCCTGCCTAATATGTTCTCTGTATAAAAACAATCCTCTTTCTTCGTTAAAGAACGCGTAATGGAATAAAAAATAACATAAAATAGGCATGTACGGGTAAGTTTTCAAGACCACATAACTCGCTTTAATATTAAGCTATGAATCTCAAACTCGGTACCAAAATAGGGTACCATGCCCCCAACCCCAGTGCCTAAGGAAATATTTATAGCTTAATTAGGAGGGTCGCAATGGGCCCCCAAAGTACATCGTTAAACTGACCGCGAGATAGCTTTTGAAGCCATGAAGTAGCTCGCTGACCGTGTAATCGTGGTGGAGCGGATAGCGTGATAGCAGCTGAGCGAGACGGTGCGGGTTCGAATCCCAGTGTGGACAATTTTTAAAATTTGTGCATTTTTTTTCTATTGTTAATTTTACATTATATTATTCATTTAATGTCTTTTTCTATATTTTAGAAGGAACTATATATGAAAAATAATTTTTTAAGTTCGGGAAAGTGAGAACAGAGCTTAAAAATAGGAAAAATCAATTAAAATTAATTTATTCATATTATTTACAATACTTTCGATAGTTTGGCCTGCCTAATATGTTCTCTGTATAAAAACAATCTTCTTTCTTCGTTAAAGAACGCGTAATGGAATAAAAAATAACATAAAATAGGCATGTACGGGTAAGTTTTCAAGACCACATAACTCGCTTTAATATTAAGCTATAAATCTCAAACTCGGTACCAAAATAGGGTACCATGCCCCCAACCCCTGTGCCTAAGGAAATATTTATAGCTTAATTAGGAGGGTCGAAATGGGACCCCAAAGTACATCGTTAAACTGACCGCGAGATTGCTTTTGAAGCCATGAAGTAGCTCGCGGACCGTGTAATCGTGGCGGAGCGGATAGCGTGATAGCAGCTGAGCGAGACGGTGCGGGTTCGAATCCCAGTGTGGACAATTTTTAAAATTTGTTTATTTTTTTTTCTATTGTTAATTTTACATTATATTATTCATTTAATGTCTTTTTCTATATTTTAGAAGGAACTATATATGAAAAATAATTTTTTTAAGTTCGGGAAAGTGAGAACAGAGCTTACAAATAGGAAAAATCAATTAAAATTAATTTATTCATATTATTTGCAATACTTTCGATAGTTTGGCCTGCCTAATATGTTCTCTGTATAAAAACAATCCTCTTTCTTCGTTAAAGAACGCGTAATGGAATAAAAAATAACATAAAATAGGCATGTACGGGTAAGTTTTCAAGACCACATAACTCGCTTTAATATTAAGCTATAAATCTCAAACTCGGTACCAAAATAGGGTACCATGCCCCCAACCCCTGTGCCTAAGGAAATATTTATAGCTTAATTAGGAGGGTCGCAATGGGCCCCCAAAGTACATCGTTAAACTGACCGCGAGATTGCTTTTGAAGCCATGAAGTAGCTCGCTGACCGTGTAATCGTGGTGGAGCGGATAGCGTGATAGCAGCTGAGCGAGACGGTGCGGGTTCGAATCCCAGTGTGGACAAATTTTAAATTTTCTTTATTTTTTTTTCTATTGTTAATTTTACATTATATTATTCATTTAATGTCTTTTTCTATATTTTAGAAGGAACTATATATGAAAAATAATTTTTTTAAGTTCGGGAAAGTGAGAACAGAGCTTAAAAACAGGAAAAATCAATTAAAATTAATTTATTCATATTATTTACAATACTTTCGATAGTTTGGCCTGCCTAATATGTTCTCTGTATAAAAACAATCCTCTTTCTTCGGTAAAGAACGCGTAATGGAATAAAAAATAACATAAAATAGGCATGTACGGGTAAGTTTTCAAGACCACATAACTCGCTTTAATATTAAGCTATAAATCTCAAACTCGGTACCAAAATAGGGTACCATGCCCCCAAACCCTGTGCCTAAGGAAATATTTATAGCTTAATTAGGAGGGTCGCAATGGGCCCCCAAAGTACATCGTTAAACTGACCGCGAGATTGCTTTTGAAGCCATGAAGTAGCTCGCTGACCGTGTAATCGTGGTGGAGCGGATAGCGTGATAGCAGCTGAGCGAGACGGTGCGGGTTCGAATCCCAGTGTGGACAAATTTTAAATTTTCTTTATTTTTTTTTCTATTGTTAATTTTACATTATATTATTCATTTAATGTCTTTTTCTATATTTTAGAAGGAACTATATATGAAAAATAATTTTTTTAAGTTCGGGAAAGTGAGAACAGAGCTTAAAAACAGGAAAAATCAATTAAAATTAATTTATTCATATTATTTACAATACTTTCGATAGTTTGGCCTGCCTAATATGTTCTCTGTATAAAAACAATCCTCTTTCTTCGTTAAAGAACGCGGAATGGAATAAAAAATAACATAAAATAGGCACGTACGGGTAAGTTTTCAAGACCACATAACTCGCTTTAATATTAAGCTATAAATCTCAAACTCGGTACCAAAATAGGGTACCATGCCCCCAAACCCTGTGCCTAAGGAAATATTTATAGCTTAATTAGGAGGGTCGCAATGGGCCCCAAAGTACATCGTTAAACTGACCGCGAGATTGCTTTTGAAGCCATGAAGTAGCTCGCTGACCGTGTAATCGTGGTGGAGCGGATAGCGTGATAGCAGCTGAGCGAGACGGTGCGGGTTCGAATCCCAGTGTGGACAAATTTTAAATTTTCTTTATTTTTTTTTCTATTGTTAATTTTACATTATATTATTCATTTAATGTCTTTTTCTATATTTTAGAAGGAACTATATATGAAAAATAATTTTTTTAAGTTCGGGAAAGTGAGAACAGAGCTTAAAAACAGGAAAAATCAATTAAAATTAATTTATTCATATTATTTACAATACTTTCGATAGTTTGGCCTGCCTAATATGTTCTCTGTATAAAAACAATCCTCTTTCTTCGGTAAAGAACGCGTAATGGAATAAAAAATAACATAAAATAGGCATGTACGGGTAAGTTTTCAAGACCACATAACTCGCTTTAATATTAAGCTATAAATCTCAAACTCGGTACCAAAATAGGGTACCATGCCCCCAAACCCTGTGCCTAAGGAAATATTTATAGCTTAATTAGGAGGGTCGCAATGGGCCCCCAAAGTACATCGTTAAACTGACCGCGAGATTGCTTTTGAAGCCATGAAGTAGCTCGCTGACCGTGTAATCGTGGTGGAGCGGATAGCGTGATAGCAGCTGAGCGAGACGGTGCGGGTTCGAATCCCAGTGTGGACAAATTTTAAATTTTCTTTATTTTTTTTTCTATTGTTAATTTTACATTATATTATTCATTTAATGTCTTTTTCAATATTTTAGAAGGAACTATATATGAAAAATAATTTTTTTAAGTTCGGGAAAGTTAGAACAGAGCTTAAAAACAGGAAAAATCAATTAAAATTAATTTATTCATATTATTTGCAATATTTTCGATAGTTTGGCCTGCCTAATATGTTCTCTGTATAAAAACAATCCTCTTTCTTCGTTAAAGAACGCGTAATTGAATAAAAAATAACATAAAATAGGCATGTACGGGTAAGTTTTCAAGACCACATAACTCGCTTTAATATTAAGCTATAAATCTCAAACTAGGTACCAAAATAGGGTACCATGCTCCCAACCCCTGTGCCTAAGGAATCATTTATAGCTTAATTAGGAGGGTCGCAATGGGCCCCCAAAGTACATGGTTAAACTGACCGCGAGATTGCTTTTGAAGCCATGAAGTAGCTCGCTGACCGTGTAATCGTGGTGGAGCGGATAGCGTGATAACAGCTGAGCGAGACGGTGCGGGTTCGAATACCAGTGTGGACAATTTTTAAAAATTTGTTTATTTTTTTTTCTATTGTTAATTTTACATTATATTATTCATTTAATGTCTTTTTCTATATTTTAGAAGGAACTATATATGAAAAATAATTTTTTTAAGTTCGGGAAAGTGAGAACAGAGCTTAAAAATAGGAAAAATCAATTAAAATTAATTTATTTATATTATTTATAATATTTTCGATAGTTTGGCCTGCCTAATATGTTCTCTGTATAAAAACAATCCTCTTTCTTCGTTAAAGAATGCGTAATGGAATAAAAAATAACATAAAATAGGCATGTACGGGTAAGTTTTCAAGACCACATAACTCGCTTTAATATTAAGCTATGAATCTCAAACTCGGTACCAAAATAGGGTACCATGCCCCCAACCCCTGTGCCTAAGGAAATATTTATAGCTTAATTAGGAGGGTCGCAATGGGCCCCCAAAGTACATCGTTAAACTGACCGCGAGATTGCTTTTGAAGCCATGAAGTAGCTCGCTGACCGTGTAATCGTGGTGGAGCGGATAGCGTGATAGCAGCTGAGCGAGACCGTGCGGGTTCGAATCACAGTGTGGACAATTTTTAAAATTTGTGTATTTTTTTTCTATTGTTAATTTTACATTATATTATTCATTTAATGTCTTTTTCTATATTTTAGAAGGAACTATATATGAAAAATAATTTTTTTAAGTTCGGGAAAGTGAGATCAGAGCTTAAAAATAGGAAAAATCAATTAAAATTAATTTATTCATATTATTTACAATACTTTCGATAGTTTGTCCTGCCTAATATGTTCTCTGTATAAAAACAATCCTCTTTCTTCGTTAAAGAACACGTAATGGAATAAAAAATAACATAAAATAGGCATGTACGGGTAAGTTTTCAAGACCACATAACTCGCTTTAATATTAAGCTATAAATCTCAAACTCCGTACCAAAATAGGGTACCATGCCCCCAAACCCTGTGCCTAAGGAAATATTTATAGCTTAATTAGGAGGGTCGCAATGAGCCCCCAAAGTACATCGTTAAACTGACCGCGAGATTGCTTTTGAAGCCATGAAGTAGCTCGCAGACCGTGTAATCGTGGTGCAGCGGATAGCGTGATAGCAGCTGAGCGAGACGGTGCGGGTTCGAATACCAGTGTGGACAATTTTTAAAAATTTGTTTATTTTTTTTTCTATTGTTAAGTTTACATTATATTATTCATTTAATGTCTTTTTCTATATTTTAGAAGGAACTATATATGAAAAATAATTTTTTTAAGTTCGGGAAAGTGAGAACAGAGCTTAAAAATAGGAAAAATCAATTAAAATTAATTTATTCATATTATTTATAATATTTTCGATAGTTTGGCCTGCCTAATATGTTCTCTGTATAAAAACAATCCTCTTTCTTCGTTAAAGAATGCGTAATGGAATAAAAAATAACATAAAATAGGCATGTACGGGTAAGTTTTCAAGACCACATAACTCGCTTTAATATTAAGCTATGAATCTCAAACTCGGTACCAAAATAGGGTACCATGCCCCCAACCCCTGTGCCTAAGGAAATATTTATAGCTTAATTAGGAGGGTCGCAATGGGCCCCCAAAGTACATCGTTAAACTGACCGCGAGATTGCTTTTGAAGCCATGAAGTAGCTCGCTGACCGTGTAATCGTGGTGGAGCGGATAGCGTGATAGCAGCTGAGCGAGACGGTGCGGGTTCGAATCCCAATGTGGACAATTTTTAAAATTTGTGTATTTTTTTTCTATTGTTAATTTTACATTATATTATTCATTTAATGTCTTTTTCTATATTTTAGAAGGAACTATATATGAAAAAATTTTTTTTTAAGTTCGGGAAAGTGAGAACAGAGCTTAAAAACAGGAAAAATCAATTAAAATTAATTTATTCATATTATTTACAATACTTTCGATAGTTTGGCCTGCCTAATATGTTCTCTGTATAAAAACAATCCTCTTTCTTCGTTAAAGAACGCGTAATGGAATAAAAAATAACATAAAATAGGCATGTACGGGTAAGTTTTCAAGACCACATAACTCGCTTTAATATTAAGCTATAAATCTCAAACTCGGTACCAAAATAGGGTACCATGCCCCCAAACCCTGTGCCTAAGGAAATATTTATAGCTTAATTAGGAGGGTCGCAATGGGCCCCCAAAGTACATCGTTAAACTGACCGCGAGATTGCTTTTGAAGCCATGAAGTAGCTCGCTGACCGTGTAATCGTGGTGGAGCGGATAGCGTGATAGCAGCTCAGCGAGACGGTGCGGGTTCGAATCCCAGTGTGGACAAATTTTAAATTTTCTTTATTTTTTTTTCTATTGTTAATTTTACATTATATTATTCATTTAATGTCTTTTTCTATATTTTAGAAGGAACTATATATGAAAAATAATTTTTTTAAGTTCGGGAAAGTTAGAACAGAGCTTAAAAACAGGAAAAATCAATTAAAATTAATTTATTCATATTATTTGCAATACTTTCGATAGTTTGGCCTGCCTAATATGTTCTCTGTATTAAAACAATCCTCTTTCTTCGTTAAAGAACGCGTAATGGAATAAAAAATAACATAAAATAGGCATGTACGGGTAAGTTTTCAAGACCACATAACTCGCTTTAATATTAGGCTATGAATCTCAAACTCGGTACCAAAATAGGGTACCATGCCCCCAACCCCTGTGCCTAAGGAAATATTTATAGCTTAGTTAGGAGGGTCGCAATGGGCCCCCAAAGTACATCGTTAAACTGACCGCGAGATTGCTTTTGAAGCCATGAAGTAGCTCGCTGACCGTGTAATCGTGGTGGAGCGGATAGCGTGATAGCACCTGAGCGAGACGGTGCGGGTTCGAATTCCAGTGTGGACAATTTTTAAAATTTGTGTATTTTTTTTCTATTGTTAATTTTACATTATATTATTCATTTAATGTCTTTTTCTATATTTTAGAAGGAACTATATATGAAAAATAATTTTTTTAAGTTCGGGAAAGTGAGAACAGAGCTTAAAAATAGGAAAAATCAATTAAAATTAATTTATACATATTATTTACAATACTTTCGATAGTTTGTCCTGCCTAATATGTTCTCTGTATAAAAACAATCCTCTTTCTTCGTTAAAGAACACGTAATGGAATAAAAAATAACATAAAATAGGCATGTACGGGTAAGTTTTCAAGACCACATAACTCGCTTTAATATTAAGCTATAAATCTCAAACTCGGTACCAAAATAGGGTACCATGCCCCCAACCCCTGTGCCCAAGGAAATATTTATAGCTTAATTAGGAGGGTCGCAATGGGCCCCCAAGGTACATCGTTAAACTGACCGCGAGATTGCTTTTGAAGCCATGAAGTAGCTCGCTGACCGTGTAATCGTGGTGGAGCGGATAGCGTGATAGCAGCTGAGCGAGACGGTGCGGGTTCGAATACCAGTGTGGACAATTTTTAAAATTTGTTTATTTTTTTTTCTATTGTTAATTTTACATTATATTATTCATTTAATGTCTTTTTCTATATTTTAGAAGGAACTATATATGAAAAATAATTTTTTTAAGTTCGGGAAAGTGAGAACAGAGCTTAAAAATAGGAAAAATCAATTAAAATTAATTTATTCATATTATTTATAATATTTTCGATAGTTTGGCCTGCCTAATATGTTCTCTGTATAAAAACAATCCTCTTTCTTCGTTAAAGAATGCGTAATGGAATAAAAAATAACATAAAATAGGCATGTACGGGTAAGTTTTCAAGACCACATAACTCGCTTTAATATTAAGCTATGAATCTCAAACTCGGTACCAAAATAGGGTACCATGCCCCCAACCCCTGTGCCTAAGGAAATATTTATAGCTTAATTAGGAGGGTCGCAATGGGCCCCCAAAGTACATCGTTAAACTGACCGCGAGATTGCTTTTGAAGCCATGAAGTAGCTCGCTGACCGTGTAATCGTGGTGGAGCGGATAGCGTGATAGCAGCTGAGCGAGACGGTGCGGGTTCGAATCCCAATGTGGACAATTTTTAAAATTTGTGTATTTTTTTTCTATTGTTAATTTTACATTATATTATTCATTTAATGTCTTTTTCTATATTTTAGAAGGAACTATATATGAAAAAAAAATTTTTTAAGTTCGGGAAAGTGAGAACAGAGCTTAAAAACAGGAAAAATCAATTAAAATTAATTTATTCATATTATTTACAATACTTTCGATAGTTTGGCCTGCCTAATATGTTCTCTGTATAAAAACAATCCTCTTTCTTCGTTAAAGAACGCGTAATGGAATAAAAAATAACATAAAATAGGCATGTACGGGTAAGTTTTCAAGACCACATAACTCGCTTTAATATTAAGCTATAAATCTCAAACTCGGTACCAAAATAGGGTACCATGCCCCTAAACCCTGTGCCTAAGGAAATATTTATAGCTTAATTAGGAGGGTCGCAATGGGCCCCCAAAGTACATCGTTAAACTGACCGCGAGATTGCTTTTGAAGCCATGAAGTAGCTCGCTGACCGTGTAATCGTGGTGGAGCGGATAGCGTGATAGCAGCTGAGCGAGACGGTGCGGGTTCGAATCCCAGTGTGGACAAATTTTAAATTTTCTTTATTTTTTTTTCTATTGTTAATTTTACATTATATTATTCATTTAATGTCTTTTTCTATATTTTAGAAGGAACTATATATGAAAAATAATTTTTTTAAGTTCGGGAAAGTTAGAACAGAGCTTAAAAACAGGAAAAATCAATTAAAATTAATTTATTCATATTATTTGCAATACTTTCGATAATTTGTCCTGCCTAATATGTTCTCTGTATAAAAACAATCCTCTTTCTTCGTTAAAGAACACGTAATGGAATAAAAAATAACATAAAATAGGCATGTACGGGTAAGTTTTCAAGACCACATAACTCGCTTTAATATTAAGCTATAAATCTCAAACTCGGTACCAAAATAGGGTACCATGCCCCCAACCCCTGTGCCCAAGGAAATATTTATAGCTTAATTAGGAGGGTCGCAATGGGCCCCCAAAGTACATCGTTAAACTGACCGCGAGATTGCTTTTGAAGCCATGAAGTAGCTCGCTGACCGTGTAATCGTGGTGGAGCGGATAGCGTGATAGCAGCTGAGCGAGACGGTGCGGGTTCGAATCCCAGTGTGGACAATTTTTAAAATTTGTTTATTTTTTTTTCTATTGTTAATTTTACATTATATTATTCATTTAAAGTCTTTTTCTATATTTTAGAAGGAACTATATATGAAAAATAATTTTTTTAAGTTCGGGAAAGTGAGAACAGAGCTTACAAATAGGAAAAATCAATTAAAATTAATTTATTCATATTATTTGCAATACTTTCGATAGTTTGGCCTGCCTAATATGTTCTCTGTATAAAAACAATCCTCTTTCTTCGTTAAAGAACGCGTAATGGAATAAAAAATAACATAAAATAGGCATGTACGGGTAAGTTTTCAAGACCACATAACTCGCTTTAATATTAAGCTATAAATCTCAAACTCGGTACCAAAATAGGGTACCACGCCCCCAACCCCTGTGCCTAAGGAAATATTTATAGCTTAATTAGGAGGGTCGCAATGGGCCCCCAAAGTACATCGTTAAACTGACCGCGAGATTGCTTTTGAAGCCATGAAGTAGCTCGCTGACCGTGTAATCGTGGTGGAGCGGATAGCGTGATAGCAGCTGAGCGAGACGGTGCGGGTTCGAATCGCAGTGTGGACAAATTTTAAAATTTGTTTATTTTTTTTTCTATTTATTAATTTTACATTATATTATTCATTTAATATCTTTTTCTATATTTTAGAAGGAACTATATATGAAAAATAATTTTTTTAAGTTCGGGAAAGTGAGAACAGAGCTTAAAAACAGGAAAATTCAATTAAAATTAATTTATTCATATTATTTACAATACTTTCGATAGTTTGGCCTGCCTAATATGTTCTCTGTATATAAACAATCCTCTATCTTCGTTAAAGAACGCGTAATGGAATAAAAAATAACATAAAATAGGCATGTACGGGTAAGTTTTCAAGACCACATAACTCGCTTTAATATTAAGCTATAAATCTCAAACTCGGTACCAAAATAGGGTACCATGCCCCCAACCCCTGTGCCTAAGGAAATATTTATAGCTTAATTAGGAGGGTCGCAATGGGCCCCCAAAGTACATCGTTAAACTGACCGCGAGATTGCTTTTGAAGCCATGAAGTAGCTCGCTGACCGTGTAATCGTGGTGGAGCGGATAGCGTGATAGCAGCTGAGCGTGATAGCAGCTGAGCGAGACGGTGCGGGTTCGAGTCCCAGTGTGGCCAAATTTTAAATTTTCTTTATTTTTTTTTCTATTGTTAATTTTACATTATATTATTCATTTAATGTCTTTTTCTATATTTTAGAAGGAACTATATATGAAAAATAATTTTTTTAAGTTCGGGAAAGTGAGAACAGAGCTTAAAAATAGGAAAAATCAATTAAAATTAATTTATACATATTATTTACAATACTTTCGATAGTTTGTCCTGCCTAATATGTTCTCTGTATAAAAACAATCCTCTTTCTTCGTTAAAGAACACGTAATGGAATAAAAAATAACATAAAATAGGCATGTACGGGTAAGTTTTCAAGACCACACAACTCGCTTTAATATTAAGCTATAAATCTCAAACTCGGTACCAAAATAGGGTACCATGCCCCCAACCCCTGTGCCCAAGGAAATATTTATAGCTTAATTAGGAGGGTCGCAATGGGCCCCCAAGGTACATCGTTAAACTGACCGCGAGATTGCTTTTGAAGCCATGAAGTAGCTCGCTGACCGTGTAATCGTGGTGGAGCGGATAGCGTGATAGCAGCTGAGCGAGACGGTGCGGGTTCGAATACCAGTGTGGACAATTTTTAAAATTTGTTTATTTTTTTTTCTATTGTTAATTTTACATTATATTATTCATTTAATGTCTTTTTCTATATTTTAGAAGGAACTATATATGAAAAATAATTTTTTTAAGTTCGGGAAAGTGAGAACAGAGCTTAAAAATAGGAAAAATCAATTAAAATTAATTTATTCATATTATTTATAATATTTTCGATAGTTTGGCCTGCCTAATATGTTCTCTGTATAAAAACAATCCTCTTTCTTCGTTAAAGAATGCGTAATGGAATAAAAAATAACATAAAATAGGCATGTACGGGTAAGTTTTCAAGACCACATAACTCGCTTTAATATTAAGCTATGAATCTCAAACTCGGTACCAAAATAGGGTACCATGCCCCCAACCCCTGTGCCTAAGGAAATATTTATAGCTTAATTAGGAGGGTCGCAATGGGCCCCCAAAGTACATCGTTAAACTGACCGCGAGATTGCTTTTGAAGCCATGAAGTAGCTCGCTGACCGTGTAATCGTGGTGGAGCGGATAGCGTGATAGCAGCTGAGCGAGACGGTGCGGGTTCGAATCCCAATGTGGACAATTTTTAAAATTTGTGTATTTTTTTTCTATTGTTAATTTTACATTATATTATTCATTTAATGTCTTTTTCTATATTTTAGAAGGAACTATATATGAAAAAAAAATTTTTTAAGTTCGGGAAAGTGAGAACAGAGCTTAAAAACAGGAAAAATCAATTAAAATTAATTTATTCATATTATTTACAATACTTTCGATAGTTTGGCCTGCCTAATATGTTCTCTGTATAAAAACAATCCTCTTTCTTCGTTAAAGAACGCGTAATGGAATAAAAAATAACATAAAATAGGCATGTACGGGTAAGTTTTCAAGACCACATAACTCGCTTTAATATTAAGCTATAAATCTCAAACTCGGTACCAAAATAGGGTACCATGCCCCCAAACCCTGTGCCTAAGGAAATATTTATAGCTTAATTAGGAGGGTCGCAATGGGCCCCCAAAGTACATCGTTAAACTGACCGCGAGATTGCTTTTGAAGCCATGAAGTAGCTCGCTGACCGTGTAATCGTGGTGGAGCGGATAGCGTGATAGCAGCTGAGCGAGACGGTGCGGGTTCGAATCCCAGTGTGGACAAATTTTAAATTTTCTTTATTTTTTTTTCTATTGTTAATTTTACATTATATTATTCATTTAATGTCTTTTTCTATATTTTAGAAGGAACTATATATGAAAAATAATTTTTTTAAGTTCGGGAAAGTTAGAACAGAGCTTAAAAACAGGAAAAATCAATTAAAATTAATTTATTCATATTATTTGCAATACTTTCGCTAGTTTGGCCTGCCTAATATGTTCTCTGTATAAAAACAATCCTCTTTCTTCGTTAAAGAACGCGTAATGGAATAAAAAATAACATAAAATAGGCATGTACGGGTAAGTTTTCAAGACCACATAACTCGCTTTAATATTAAGCTATGAATCTCAAACTCGGTACCAAAATAGGGTACCATGCCCCCAACCCCTGTGCCTAAGGAAATATTTATAGCTTAATTAGGAGGGTCGCAATGGGCCCCCAAAGTACATCGTTAAACTGACCGCGAGATTGCTTTTGAAGCCATGAAGTAGCTCGCTGGCCGTGTAATCGTGGTGGAGCGGATAGCGTGATAGCACCTGAGCGAGACGGTGCGGGTTCGAATCCCAGTGTGGACAATTTTTAAAATTTGTGTATTTTTTTTCTATTGTTAATTTTACATTATATTATTCATTTAATGTCTTTTTCTATATTTTAGAAGGAACTATATATGAAAAATAATTTTTTTAAGTTCGGGAAAGTGAGAACAGAGCTTAAAAATAGGAAAAATCAATTAAAATTAATTTATACATATTATTTACAATACTTTCGATAATTTGTCCTGCCTAATATGTTCTCTGTATAAAAACAATCCTCTTTCTTCGTTAAAGAACACGTAATGGAATAAAAAATAACATAAAATAGGCATGTACGGGTAAGTTTTCAAGACCACATAACTCGCTTTAATATTAAGCTATAAATCTCAAACTCGGTACCAAAATAGGGTACCATGCCCCCAACCCCTGTGCCCAAGGAAATATTTATAGCTTAATTAGGAGGGTCGCAATGGGCCCCCAAAGTACATCGTTAAACTGACCGCGAGATTGCTTTTGAAGCCATGAAGTAGCTCGCTGACCGTGTAATCGTGGTGGAGCGGATAGCGTGATAGCAGCTGAGCGAGACGGTGCGGGTTCGAATCCCAGTGTGGACAATTTTTAAAATTTGTTTATTTTTTTTTCTATTGTTAATTTTACATTATATTATTCATTTAAAGTCTTTTTCTATATTTTAGAAGGAACTATATATGAAAAATAATTTTTTTAAGTTCGGGAAAGTGAGAACAGAGCTTACAAATAGGAAAAATCAATTAAAATTAATTTATTCATATTATTTGCAATACTTTCGATAGTTTGGCCTGCCTAATATGTTCTCTGTATAAAAACAATCCTCTTTCTTCGTTAAAGAACGCGTAATGGAATAAAAAATAACATAAAATAGGCATGTACGGGTAAGTTTTCAAGACCACATAACTCGCTTTAATATTAAGCTATAAATCTCAAACTCGGTACCAAAATAGGGTACCACGCCCCCAACCCCTGTGCCTAAGGAAATATTTATAGCTTAATTAGGAGGGTCGCAATGGGCCCCCAAAGTACATCGTTAAACTGACCGCGAGATTGCTTTTGAAGCCATGAAGTAGCTCGCTGACCGTGTAATCGTGGTGGAGCGGATAGCGTGATAGCAGCTGAGCGAGACGGTGCGGGTTCGAATCGCAGTGTGGACAAATTTTAAAATTTGTTTATTTTTTTTTCTATTGTTAATTTTACATTATATTATTCATTTAATATCTTTTTCTATATTTTAGAAGGAACTATATATGAAAAATAATTTTTTTAAGTTCGGGAAAGTGAGAACAGAGCTTAAAAACAGGAAAAATCAATTAAAATTAATTTATTCATATTATTTACAATACTTTCGATAGTTTGGCCTGCCTAATATGTTCTCTGTATATAAACAATCCTCTTTCTTCGTTAAAGAACGCGTAATGGAATAAAAAATAACATAAAATAGGCATGTACGGGTAAGTTTTCAAGACCACATAACTCGCTTTAATATTAAGCTATAAATCTCAAACTCGGTACCAAAATAGGGTACCATGCCCCCAACCCCTGTGCCTAAGGAAATATTTATAGCTTAATTAGGAGGGTCGCAATGGGCCCCCAAAGTACATCGTTAAACTGACCGCGAGATTGCTTTTGAAGCCATGAAGTAGCTCGCTGACCGTGTAATCGTGGTGGAGCGGATAGCGTGATAGCAGCTGAGCGTGATAGCAGCTGAGCGAGACGGTGCGGGTTCGAGTCCCAGTGTGGCCAAATTTTAAATTTTCTTTATTTTTTTTTCTATTGTTAATTTTACATTATATTATTCATTTAATGTCTTTTTCTATATTTTAGAAGGAACTATATATGAAAAATAATTTTTTTAAGTTCGGGAAAGTGAGAACAGAGCTTAAAAACAGGAAAAATCAATTAAAATTAATTTATTCATATTATTTACAATACTTTCGATAGTTTGGCCTGCCTAATATGTTCTCTGTATAAAAACAATCCTCTTTCTTCGTTAAAGAACGCGTAATGGAATAAAAAATAACATAAAATAGGCATGTACGGGTAAGTTTTCAAGACCACATAACTCGCTTTAATATTAAGCTATAAATCTCAAACTCGGTACCAAAATAGGGTACCATGCCCCCAAACCCTGTGCCTAAGGAAATATTTATAGCTTAATTAGGAGGGTCGCAATGGGCCCCCAAAGTACATCGTTAAACTGACCGCGAGATTGCTTTTGAAGCCATGAAGTAGCTCGCTGACCGTGTAATCGTGGTGGAGCGGATAGCGTGATAGCAGCTGAGCGAGACGGTGCGGGTTCGAATCCCAGTGTGGACAAATTTTAAATTTTCTTTATTTTTTTTTCTATTGTTAATTTTACATTATATTATTCATTTAATGTCTTTTTCTATATTTTAGAAGGAACTATATATGAAAAATAATTTTTTTAAGTTCGGGAAAGTGAGAACAGAGCTTAAAAACAGGAAAAATCAATTAAAATTAATTTATTCATATTATTTACAATACTTTCGATAGTTTGGCCTGCCTAATATGTTCTCTGTATAAAAACAATCCTCTTTCTTCGTTAAAGAACGCGTAATGGAATAAAAAATAACATAAAATAGGCATGTACGGGTAAGTTTTCAAGACCACATAACTCGCTTTAATATTAAGCTATAAATTTCAAACTCTGTACCAAAATAGGGTACCATGCCCCCAAATCCTGTGCCTAAGGAAATATTTATAGCTTAATTAGGAGGGTCGCAATGGGCCCCCAAAGTACATCGTTAAACTGACCGCGAGATTGCTTTTGAAGCCATGAAGTAGCTCGCTGACCGTGTAATCGTGGTGGAGCGGATAGCGTGATAGCAGCTGAGCGAGACGGTGCGGGTTCGAATCCCAGTGTGGACAAATTTTAAATTTTCTTTATTTTTTTTTCTATTGTTAATTTTACATTATATTATTCATTTAATGTCTTTTTCTATATTTTAGAAGGAACTATATATGAAAAATAATTTTTTTAAGTTCGGGAAAGTGAGAACAGAGCTTAAAAACAGGAAAAATCAATTAAAATTAATTTATTCATATTATTTACAATACGTTCGATAGTTTGGCCTGCCTAATATGTTCTCTGTATAAAAACAATCCTCTTTCTTCGTTAAAGAACGCGTAATGGAATAAAAAATAACATAAAATAGGCATGTACGGGTAAGTTTTCAAGACCACATAACTCGCTTTAATATTAAGCTATAAATCTCAAACTCGGTACCAAAATAGGGTACCATGCCCCCAAACCCTGTGCCTAAGGAAATATTTATAGCTTAATTAGGAGGGTCGCAATGGGCCCCCAAAGTACATCGTTAAACTGACCGCGAGATTGCTTTTGAAGCCATGAAGTAGCTCGCTGACCGTGTAATCGTGGTGGAGCGGATAGCGTGATAGCAGCTGAGCGAGACGGTGCGGGTTCGAATCCCAGTGTGGACAAATTTTAAATTTTCTTTATTTTTTTTTCTATTGTTAATTTTACATTATATTATTCATTTAATGTCTTTTTCTATATTTTAGAAGGAACTATATATGAAAAATAATTTTTTTAAGTTCGGGAAAGTGAGAACAGAGCTTAAAAACAGGAAAAATCAATTAAAATTAATTTATTCATATTATTTACAATACGTTCGATAGTTTGGCCTGCCTAATATGTTCTCTGTATAAAAACAATCCTCTTTCTTCGTTAAAGAACGCGTAATGGAATAAAAAATAACATAAAATAGGCATGTACGGGTAAGTTTTCAAGACCACATAACTCGCTTTAATATTAAGCTATAAATCTCAAACTCGGTACCAAAATAGGGTACCATGCCCCCAAACCCTGTGCCTAAGGAAATATTTATAGCTTAATTAGGAGGGTCGCAATGGGCCCCCAAAGTACATCGTTAAACTGACCGCGAGATTGCTTTTGAAGCCATGAAGTAGCTCGCTGACCGTGTAATCGTGGTGGAGCGGATAGCGTGATAGCAGCTGAGCGAGACGGTGCGGGTTCGAATCCCAGTGTGGACAAATTTTAAATTTTCTTTATTTTTTTTTCTATTGTTAATTTTACATTATATTATTCATTTAATGTCTTTTTCTATATTTTAGAAGGAACTATATATGAAAAATAATTTTTTTAAGTTCGGGAAAGTGAGAACAGAGCTTAAAAACAGGAAAAATCAATTAAAATTAATTTATTTATATTATTTACAATACTTTCGATAGTTTGGCCTGCCTAATTGGCATTTTTTTTTAACATTGAAAAATGAACTGTTTTAGATATACATACATAGTAAACTACAGTGCCACATTGTGTACCCCTTATGGGGTCCATAATTTTTTCCTCTGGTAGGGTACACTATTACCTGGAAATATAATACTTGGTCCAATTAAAATATTATGAGTTAATATTAAGGTCTGATATGAGGCATTTTTTTTAATATTGATAAATGACTTCGGATTTCCCCGTATTAACGCTTTTTAGAAGGCGAATTTCCTACAAATAAAGCTTCTCGCAACACTATTTTAGATATACATACATAGTAAAATGCGGGGTCACATTGTTTAACCCCTATGAGGTCAATAAGTATTTCCTTTGGTAGGGTACACTAGTACCAGGTAATATAACACCTGGTCCAATTAAAATATTAAGGGTCAATATTAAGGTCTGATATGAGGCTTTGTTAACATTGAGAATGGACTTAGAATTTCTGCGTATAAAAGCTCTTCAAAAGGCGAATTTCTTCGAAATAAAGCTTCTCGCAACACTATTTTAGATATACAAAAACAGTAAAATTCGGGGTCACGCTGTGTACGCCCTATGGGGTATATAATTATATCCTTTGGTAGGGTACACTAGTACCAGGTAATATAACACCTGGTCCTATTAAAATATTAAGGGTCAATATTAAGGTCTGATATGAAGCCTTTTGTTAACAATGAGAAAAGACTTTGAATTTCTCCGTATTAACTCTTTTCGGAAGGCGAATTTCCTCAAAATAAAGCTTCTCGCAACACTTTTTGGGGTATACATACATACATAGAAAATTTATTTTCTCTTGAAAAAAGACTTAGAATTTCTCCTTATAAAAGCTATTCAGAAGGCTAATTTTTGCGAAATAAGACTTTTCGCATCACTATTTTAGATATACAAAAAACAGTAAAATTCGGGGTCACGCTGTGTACCATCTATGGGCTCTATAATTATTTCCTTTGGTAGGGTACACTAGTACAAGGTATTATAACACCTGGTCCAACTAAAACATTAAAGGTTAATATTAAGGTCTGATAGGAGGCTTTGTTAATATTGAGAAAAGACTTAGAATTTCTGCGTATAAGAGCTCTTCAAAAGGCGAATTTCTTCGAAATAAAGCTTCTCGCAACACTATTTTAGATATACAAAAACAGTAAAATTCGGTGTCACGCTGTGTACGCCCTATGAGGTCTATAATTCTTTCCTTTATTAGGGTACACTAGTACCCCGTAATATAATACCTGGTCCAATTACAACATTAAAGGTTAATATTAAGGTCTGATAGGAGGCATTTTTCTTAACATTGAAAAATGCACT
This sequence comes from Parasteatoda lunata, assembly GCA_949128135.1. Taxonomy (NCBI): domain Eukaryota; kingdom Metazoa; phylum Arthropoda; class Arachnida; order Araneae; family Theridiidae; genus Parasteatoda; species Parasteatoda lunata. The sequence continues at coordinate 5,108,160 of OX421975.1, forward strand.
GTTTTAGATATACATACATACATAGTGAAATGCGGGGTCCCACTGTGTACCCCCTATGGGCTCTATAATTATTTCCTTTGGTAGGGTACACTAGTACAAGGTATTATAACACCTGGTCCAATTAAAACATTAAAGGTTAATATTAAGGTCTGATAGGAGGCTTTGTTAATATTGAGAAAAGACTTAGAATTTCTGCGTATAAGAGCTATTTAGGAGGCGAATTTCTTCGAAATAAAGCTTCTCGCAACACTTTTTGAGATATACAAAAACAGTAAAATGCGGGGTCCAATTGTGGGACCCCTATGGGGTCCATAAATATTTCCTTTGGTAGGGTACACTAGTATCCGGTAATATAGTATCTGGTCCAATTACAAATTTAAAGGTCAGTATTAAGGTCTGATAGGAGGCTTTGTTATTATTGAGAAAAGACTTAGAATTTTTCCGTATTAACGCTTTTCGGAAGGCGAATTTCTGCGAAATAAGACTTTTCGCATCACTATTTCAGATAGACATACATTGCGGGGTCCCACCGTGTACCCCCTTCCTTCCTTCCTCATTGGCTCGACAGCCCAGGATGGGCCTTGGCCTTCTCCAGTAGTTTTTTCCAAGCTGTCCTTCCTTTGGTAATGGACTTCCAATTCTTTATTTTTAATATAGATAAATCTTTCTCCAGGGTATCTAGCCATCTGAGATTTGGCCTGCCCCTTCTACGTGTTCCTGTCGGCCGGGCATCAAAAATCTTTTTCACAATACGGTCTTCTTCCATTCTTACTAAGTGGCCTGCCCATTTTATCTTTTGGACCTTAATGAATCTTATGATGTCTGGTTCATTATATGATCGATAGAGTTCTAAATTTGATCTTCTTAACCACTGACCGTTTTTATTAATTCCTCCAAAAATGCACCGTAATATCTTTCTCTCAAATATGCTCAGCATTTCTTCATCTGCTCGAGTCAATGTCCATGTTTCACAAGCATATGTTAAAACTGACCTAATGAGGCCTTTAAATAATAACAGCTTTGTTTTTCTCTTGATTACATTTGATCTTAAAAACTTTCTTAATCCATAAAAGCACCTATTTGCTGCTGTGATTCTCTTTCGTATTTCTGCAGTTACATCGTTCCTGTTATTTATTTCAGAGCCTAAATACGTGAAGCTGTCCACTACCTCGAATGAATGTCCCCCAATTTTTAGATGGGTACTCCTGTGGGCTGTTTTAGTACAAGGCATATATTTAGTTTTATTTTCATTTATTTTCAGACCCATCTTCAGGGCCTCTTTCTCTAAAGAAATAAAGGCCTCTTCAAGTGCTCTTGGTGTTCGAGCAATAATTCCTATATCGTCAGCAAAAGCCAACAATTGTATTGACTTATTAAATATAGTTCCTCTGTTATTGATTTTTGAATCTCTTATTACCTTTTCTAGTGCTAGATTAAAGAGGAGACAGGCTAGAGAATCTCCCTGTCGCACACCATTTTTTATTTCTAATGGCTCTGATAAACAATTCTGTATTTTTACCATGATTTTAGACCGTGTACCCCCTATTGGGTCTATAATTGATTCCTTTGGTAGGGTACACTATTACAAGGTAATATAACACCTCGTCCAATTAAAACATTAAAGGTTAATATTAAGGTCTGATAGGAGACATTTAACTTAACATTGAAAAATGCACTGTTTTAGATATACATACATAGTAAAATGCGGGGTCACACTGTGTACCCCCTATGGGCTCTATAATTATTTCCTTTGGTAGGGTACACTAGTTCCCGGTAACATAATACCTGGTTCAAACAAAACATTATGGGTTAATATTAAGGTCTGATATGAGGCTTTGTTAATATTGAGAAAAGATTTAGAATTTCTCCGTACTAACGCTATTCAGAAGGCGAATTTCTTCGAAATAGAGCTTCTCGCAACACTGTTTTAGATATACATACATAGTAAAATGCGGGGTCACACTGTGTTCCCCCTATGGGCTCTATAATTATTTCCTTTGGTAGGGTACACTAGTATCCCGTAATATAACACCTGGTCCAATTAAAACATTAAAGGTTAATATTAAGGTCTGATAGGAGGCATTTTTCTTAACATTGAAAAATGCACTGTTTTAGATATACATACTTAGTAAAATGAGGGGTCACACTGTGTACCCCCTATGGGCTCTATAATTATTTCCTTTTGTAGGGTATACTAGTACCAGGTAATATAACACCTGGTCCAATTAAAATATTAAGGGTTAATATTAAGGTCTGATATGAGGCTTTTTTAACATTGAGAAGACTTAAAATTTCTCCGTATTAACACTTATCAGAAGGCGTATTTTCTCAAAATAAAGCTTCTCGCAACACTTTTTGAGATATACAAAAACAGTAAAATGCGGGGTCACACTGTGTACCCCCTATAGGGTCTATAATTATTTCCTTTGGTAGGGTCTACTAGTATCCTTTAATATAATACCTGGTCCAATTACAACATTAAAGGTTAATATTAAGGTCTGATATGAAGCCTTTTGTTAACAATGAGAAAAGACTTAAAATTTCTCCGTATTAACGCTTTTCGGAAGGCAAATTTCCTGAAAATAAAGCTTCTCGCAACATTTTTTGAGGTATACATACATAGAAAATTAATTTCTTTTGAAAAAAGACTTAGAATTTCTCCGTATAAAAGCTATTCAGAAGGCGAATTTCTGCGAAGGTCTCATAGGAGGCATTTTTTTTAACATTGATAGGGTACACTAGTACCAGGAAATAAAATACCTGGGCCAATTAAAATATTAAAGGTTAATATTAAGGTCTGATAGGGGGCATTTTTCTTAACATTGAAAAATGCACTGTTTTAGATATATATACATAGTAAAATGCGGGGTCACACTGTGTACCCCCTAAGGGATCCATAATTATTTCCTTTAGTAGGGTACACTAGTACCCGGTAATGTAGTACCTGGTCCAATTAAAATATTAAAGGTTAATATTAAGGTCTGATATGAAGCCTTTTGTTAACAATGAGAAAAGTCTTAAAGTTTCTCCGTATTAACGCTTTTCGGAAGGCGAATTTCCTCAAAATCACTATTTTCGCATCACTATTCACTATCGCATCACTATTTCAGCTATATATACATTCTGGGGTCACACTGTGTACCCTCTATGGGGTCTATATATATTTCCTTTGGTAGGGTACACTATTACAAGGTAATATAATACCTGGTCCAATTAAAACATTAAAGGTTAATATTAAGGTCTGTTATGAGGCATTTTTTTTAACGTTGAAAAATGCACTGTTTTAGATATACAATAATAGTAAAATGCGGGGTCACACTGTGTATCCCCTATGGGGTCTATAATTATTTCCTTTGGTAGGTTAAACTGGTTTCAGGTAATATAATATCTGGTCCAATTAAAATATTAAGGGTTAATATTAATGTCTGATATGAGGCTTTGTTAATATTGAGAAAAGACTAAGAATTTGTGCGTATAAAAGTTATTCAGAAGGCGAATTTCTTCGAAATAAAGCTTCCCGCAACACTATTTTAGATATACAAAAGCAGTAATGTAATACCTGGTCCCATTAAAATATTAAGGGTTAATATTAAGGTCTGATATAAAGCCTTTTGTTAACATTGAGAAAAGACTTAAAATTTCTCCGTATTAACGCGTTTTAGAAGACGAATTTCCTCAAAATTAAGCTTCTCGCAACACTTTTTTAGATATACATACATAGAAAATTTATTTCTCTTGAAAAATGACTTGGAATTTCTCTATTTTAACGCTATTAAGAAGGCGAATTTCTTCGAAATAAGACTTTTCGCTTCACTATTTCAGATATACATACATTGCGGGGTCACACTATGTACCCCCTATGCGGTCTATAATTATTTCCTTTGGTTGGGTGCACTAATACAAGGTAATATAACACCTGGTCCAATTAAAACATTAAAGGTTAATATTAAGATCTGATAGAATGCTTTTTCTTAACATTGAAAAATGCACTGTTTTAGATAGACATACATAGTAAAATACAGGGCCCTTTTTTGGGGCCCCTATGAGGTCTATAATTATTTCCTTTGGTAGGTAACACTAGTACCCGGTAATATAATAGCTGATCCAATTAAAATATTAAGGGTTAATATTAAGATCTGATATAAGGCCTTTTGTTAAAATTGAGAAAAGACCGTATCACTATTCCGTATTAACGCTTATTCCGTATTAACGTAAGACCGTATTAACGCTTTTAAGAAGACGAATTTCCTCAAAATAAAGCTTCTCGCAACACTATTTTAGATATACATACATAGAAAATTTATTAATCTTGAAAAATGACTTCGAATTTCCCCGTTTTAACGCCTTTTTGAAGACGAATTACCTCAAAATAAGACTTCTCGCATCACTTTTTTAGATATGCATACATAGTAAAATGCGGGGTCACATTGTGTACCCACTATGGGGTCTATAATTATTTCCTTCGGTAGGGTACACTAGTTCCCGGTAATATAATACCTGGTCCAATTAAAATATTAACGGTTAATATTAAGGTCATATATGAGGCATTTTTTTTTAACATTGAAAAATGCATTGTTTTAGATATACATGCATAGTAAAATACAGGTCCACATTTTGGGGCTCCTATGGGGTCTATAATGATTTCCTTTGGTAGGTTACACTAGTACCCGGAAATATAGTACCCGGTCCAATTAAAATATTAAGGGTTAATATTAAGGTCTGATATAAGGAATTTTTTAATATTGAGAAAAGGCTTAAAATTTTTCCCGTATTAACGCTTTTTAGAAGGCGAATATCCTCAAAATAAAGCTTCTCGCAACACTGTTTTAGATATACTTACATAGAAAAATGCGGGGTCACATTGTGTACCCCCTATGAGGTCTATAATTATTTCCTTTGGTAGAGTACACTATTACCCGGTAATATAATACCTGGTCCAATTAAAATAAAAAAATGCTTCATATCACACCTTAATATTAACCCATAATATTTTAATTGGACCAGGTATTATATCAGCGGGTAAAAATGTACAGAGGAAATAATTATGGACCCCATAGGGGGTACACTATGTGACCCCGCAATTTATTATGTATGTATATCTAAAATGGTGTTGCGAGAAGTCTTATTTTGTGGATATTCGTATTCTAAAAGGCGATAAAACGGGGAAATTCGAAAACAGTTTTCAATACTAATAAATTAACTATGTATATCTAAAATAGTGTTGCGAGAAGCTTTATTTTGAGGAAATTCGCCTTCTAAAATGCGTTAATACGGGGAAATTCAAAGTCTTTTCTTAATACCAACAAAAGGCCTGATATCATACCTTCATATTAACCCATAATATTTCAATTGGACCAGGTATTATATTACCGGGAAATAGTGTACCCTACCAGAGGAAATAATTATAGACCCCATAGGGGTATACAATGTGACCCCGCAATTTACTATGTATATATATCAAAAATAGTGCATTTTTCTATATTAAAAAACTGCCTCAAATCAGACCTTAATATTAACCCATAATATTTTAAATTGACCAGGTATTATATTACCGGGTAATAGTGTACCCTACCAAAGGAAATACTTATTGACCTCATAGGGGTTAAACAATGTGACCCCACAATTTACTATGTATGTATATCTAAAATAGTGCATTTTTCAATATTAAAAAAAATGCCTCATATCAGACCTTCATATTAACCCATAATATATTAATTGGACCAGGTATTATATTACTGGGAAATAGTGTTCCCTACCAGACAAAATAATTATGGACCCCATAGGGGGTACACAATGTGGCACTGTAGTTTACTATGTATATATATATCTAAAATAGTGCATTTTTCATTATTAAAAAATGCCTCATATCAGACCTTAACGTTAACCCTTAATATTTTAATTGGACCAGTTATTATATTACCGGCTAATAGTTTACCCTACCAGAGGAAATAATTATAGTCCCCATAGGGGGTACACAATGTGACCCCGCAATTTATTATGTATGTATATCTAAAATAGTTTTGTGAGAAGCTTTATTTTGAGGAAATTCGCCTTCTAAAAAGCGTTAATACGGGGAAATCCGAAGTCATTTATCAGTATTAATAAAAGGCCTCATGTCAGACGTTAATATTAATCCATAATATTTTAATTAGTCGAGGTATTCTATTACCGGGTAAGAGTGTACCCTACCAGAGGAAATAATTATTGACCTCATAGGGGGTACACAATGTGACCCCGCAATTTACTATGTATGTATATCTAAAATAGTGTTGCGAGAAGCTTCATTTGTAGGAAATTCGCCTTCTTAAAAGCGTTAATACGGGGAAATCCGAAGTCATTTATCAATATTAAAAAAATGCCTCATATCAGACCTTAATATTAACTCATAATATTTTAATTGGACCAAGTATTATATTTCCAGGTAATAGTGTACCCTACCAGAGGAAATAATTATGGACCCCATAAGGGGTACACAATGTAGCACTGTAGTTTACTATGTATGTATATCTAAAATAGTGCATTTTTCAATATTAAAAAAATGCCTCATATCAGACCTTAATATTAACCCATAATATTTTTATTGGACCAGGTATTATATTACCGGGTAATAGTGTACCCTACTAGAGGAAATAATTATGGACCCCATAGGGGGTACACAATGTGACCCCGCAATTTATTATGTATGTATATCTAAAATAGTACTTATAACACCAATATTGATGCACCAGCCCCGATACACCCTGCAAAACTAATCGCTGTGCCTTGGGGATATAGTGCGCCAATAAACATCGGCTGGAAAATTAACACTGACGGCTCTAGGTTGGAGGTCGAACAACACTACAGAGCTGTTTTTGGCATGATCGTTAAGTACAGAGGTGAAACTATACTCAAGATCTCATTCAGAGCGTCAGACCACTGTACCATCTTTGACGCAGAGCTGATGGCAATCAGAGAAGCCGTAAATTGGGCGGTTAACAAAAACGAAAAAATTATTATTTTTACCGATTTGCTTTCCTCACTCCATGCCCTTGCAAACCCCACACACAAAAACAATATTGTAAAAGAGATTAAAAGCCTAATTAATGAGAAAATCAGCCTAAACTGGACTAAGGCTCACGTGGGGATGCAGGGTAATGAGGAGGCGGATCAGTCCGCAAAGTATGCCACTAGTCTTGGCCACATTGATTACCACACCCAGTTAACTCCCACACAGGTCAAGTCGGTACTTCATGATCACATTATGCGATTGTCCTGAATTCCGGGCACGTCGTGACAACGATTTCAAACCTCAAACCGACCATCAATTGTTTTCAAACCGGGCCTGCAGAACAACAATCAAATACATTATTAAAGTGACCCTGGAAGACACATTGAACAACTTGCACAACTAAATCTTCTCTTTTTAGCACATTGACGAACCTCGGACCGCAACGTCAACTTTTCCCGCCGTATTTTAATTGACACTTTTAAAATTGACTTTTACTGATGCCTCATTTCAGATATCTCTTTCTAGAGCAACTTTTATGCAACAGAACTTGTAAATTTTGTATTTGAGTTTTTAAATTTTGTTTCTGAGGTTTTAATCTTAAATTTCAGGACTTACTGTTTTATAACTTTAATACATGTTTTACCTTTGTTTTTTTTTTAAACTTGATTTTTAATTGTTCTTTGTAATTCTAGCTGTAAATTTTACATACTACAGTTTTAGCCGATGCTTTTTAAATTTGCTTTTTAGCCATTGTGATGCTTTTGTCACTTCAACTGTATTTTATTGCTTTAACCTTTTAAATGCCGAATTCTTTTAACTCTATAAGGGTCCTTTGACCTATAGTTTTAAATCCGTCAAATTTTTTACATGGGTAAATACATGTTGTGTTAGTAATTCATTTTTATATAGAGATCCTTTGACCCTGTTGGACAGAGTCCTGTAGAGTAATTTTTAGCTGGCAATACGCACAATTAATGAATATGTCAAACTATTTTATGTTTTAATTGTTTTCTCACACAATCTTACTCGCCTGTCATGTACATGGGCTGTTGCCATGTATTTTATGAATTTTATGTATGTTAAGTATTTTATGATTGTAATGATTTTTAAATTTCAATAAATATTTTCCCGTATGCCCTAAATTAGGGCGAGTCGGGATAAATTTTCAACATCTAAAATAGTGTTGCGAGAAGTCTTATTTTGTGGAAATTCGTATTCTAAAAGGCGATAAAACGGGGAAATTCGAAGTCATTTTTCAATACTAATAAATTTACTATATATGTATATCTAAAATAGTGTTGCGAGAAGCTTTATTTTTATTTTAAGGAAATTCCCCTTCTAAAAAGCGTTAATAAGGGGAAATCCGAAGTCATTTATCAATATTAACAAAACGCCTGATATCATACCTTCATATTAACCCATAATATTTTAATTTGACCAGTTATTATATTGCCGGGTAATTGTGTACCCTACCAAAGGAAATAATTATGGATCCCATAGGGGGTACACAATGTGGCACTGTAGTTTACTATGTATGTATAGCTAAAATAGTGTTGCGAGAATTCATATTTTGTGGAAATTCGTATTATAAAAGGCGTTAAAACGGTGAAATTCGAAGTCATTTTTCAATACTAATAAATTTACTATATATGTATATCTAAAATAGTGCTGCGAGAAGCTTTATTTAGGAAATTCGTGCCCGAAAAAGCGTTAATACGAGGAAATCCGAAGTCATTTATCAATATTAACAAAACGCCTGATATCAGACGTTAATATTAACCCTTAATATTTTAATTGGACCAGGCATTATATTACCGTGTACTAATGTACCCTACCAGGAGAAACAATTATAGGCTTAATAGGGGGCTCACAATGTTGTTCTGTGACTTACTGTGTATATATACATATAAAGATTGTGTTAAATAACACTAAAATGAGGAAATTCAAAGTCAATAATCTATATTATAACAAAATCCTATATCTCCCTTTAATATTGATCCATAAAATTTATATTGGACCTTGTATTATATTACTATGCACTTATGTACACTACCGGAGTAGCAAATTATAGACTTAATAGGAGGCCCACAATGTGGTCCTATTGGTTACTATGTATATATACATATAAAGATTGTATTGAATACCACTAAAATGAGGAAATTCGAAGTCAGTATTCTTTATTATAACCAAAGCCCATGTCCCCGCTTAATATTGACCCATAATATTTATATTGGACCTTGTATTATATTACCGTGTACTAATGTACCCTACCAGGAGAAACAATTATAGGCTTAATAGGGGGCTCACAATGTTGTTCTGTGACTTACTGTGTATATATACATATAAAGATTGTGTTAAATAACACTAAAATGAGGAAATTCAAAGTCAATAATCTATATTATAACAAAATCCTATATCTCCCTTTAATATTGATCCATAAAATTTATATTGGACCTTGTATTATATTACTATGCACTTATGTACACTACCGGAGTAGCAAATTATAGACTTAATAGGAGGCCCACAATGTGGTCCTATTGGTTACTATGTATATATACATATAAAGATTGTATTGAATACCACTAAAATGAGGAAATTCGAAGTCAGTATTCTTTATTATAACCAAAGCCCATGTCCCCGCTTAATATTGACCCATAATATTTATATTGGACCTTGTATTATATTACCGTGTACTAATGTACCCTACCAGGAGAAACAATTATAGGCTTAATAGGGGGCTCACAATGTTGTTCTGTGACTTACTGTGTATATATACATATAAAGATTGTGTTAAATAACACTAAAATGAGGAAATTCAAAGTCAATAATCTATATTATAACAAAATCCTATATCTCCCTTTAATATTGATCCATAAAATTTATATTGGACCTTGTATTATATTACTATGCACTTATGTACACTACCGGAGTAGCAAATTATAGACTTAATAGGAGGCCCACAATGTGGTCCTATTGGTTACTATGTATATATACATATAAAGATTGTATTGAATACCACTAAAATGAGGAAATTCGAAGTCAGTATTCTTTATTATAACCAAAGCCCATGTCCCCGCTTAATATTGACCCATAATATTTATATTGGACCTTGTATTATATTACCGTGTACTAATGTACCCTACCAGGAGAAACAATTATAGGCTTAATAGGGGGCTCACAATGTTGTTCTGTGACTTACTGTGTATATATACATATAAAGATTGTGTTAAATAACACTAAAATGAGGAAATTCAAAGTCAATAATCTATATTATAACAAAATCCTATATCTCCCTTTAATATTGATCCATAAAATTTATATTGGACCTTGTATTATATTACTATGCACTTATGTACACTACCGGAGTAGCAAATTATAGACTTAATAGGAGGCCCACAATGTGGTCCTATTGGTTACTATGTATATATACATATAAAGATTGTATTGAATACCACTAAAATGAGGAAATTCGAAGTCAGTATTCTTTATTATAACCAAAGCCCATGTCCCCGCTTAATATTGACCCATAATATTTATATTGGACCTTGTATTATATTACCGTGTACTAATGTACCCTACCAGGAGAAACAATTATAGGCTTAATAGGGGGCTCACAATGTTGTTCTGTGACTTACTGTGTATATATACATATAAAGATTGTGTTAAATAACACTAAAATGAGGAAATTCAAAGTCAATAATCTATATTATAACAAAATCCTATATCTCCCTTTAATATTGATCCATAAAATTTATATTGGACCTTGTATTATATTACTATGCACTTATGTACACTACCGGAGTAGCAAATTATAGACTTAATAGGAGGCCCACAATGTGGTCCTATTGGTTACTATGTATATATACATATAAAGATTGTATTGAATACCACTAAAATGAGGAAATTCGAAGTCAGTATTCTTTATTATAACCAAAGCCCATGTCCCCGCTTAATATTGACCCATAATATTTATATTGGACCTTGTATTATATTACCGTGTACTAATGTACCCTACCAGGAGAAACAATTATAGGCTTAATAGGGGGCTCACAATGTTGTTCTGTGACTTACTGTGTATATATACATATAAAGATTGTGTTAAATAACACTAAAATGAGGAAATTCAAAGTCAATAATCTATATTATAACAAAATCCTATATCTCCCTTTAATATTGATCCATAAAATTTATATTGGACCTTGTATTATATTACTATGCACTTATGTACACTACCGGAGTAGCAAATTATAGACTTAATAGGAGGCCCACAATGTGGTCCTATTGGTTACTATGTATATATACATATAAAGATTGTATTGAATACCACTAAAATGAGGAAATTTGAAGTCAGTATTCTTTATTATAACCAAAGCCCATGTCCCCGCTTAATATTGACCCATAATATTTATATTGGACCTTGTATTATATTACCGTGTACTAATGTACCCTACCAGGAGAAACAATTATAGGCTTAATAGGGGGCTCACAATGTTGTTCTGTGACTTACTGTGTATATATACATATAAAGATTGTGTTAAATAACACTAAAATGAGGAAATTCAAAGTCAATAATCTATATTATAACAAAATCCTATATCTCCCTTTAATATTGATCCATAAAATTTATATTGGACCTTGTATTATATTACTATGCACTTATGTACACTACCGGAGTAGCAAATTATAGACTTAATAGGAGGCCCACAATGTGGTCCTATTGGTTACTATGTATATATACATATAAAGATTGTATTGAATACCACTAAAATGAGGAAATTCGAAGTCAGTATTCTTTATTATAACCAAAGCCCATGTCCCCGCTTAATATTGACCCATAATATTTATATTGGACCTTGTATTATATTACCGTGTACTAATGTACCCTACCAGGAGAAACAATTATAGGCTTAATAGGGGGCTCACAATGTTGTTCTGTGACTTACTGTGTATATATACATATAAAGATTGTGTTAAATAACACTAAAATGAGGAAATTCAAAGTCAATAATCTATATTATAACAAAATCCTATATCTCCCTTTAATATTGATCCATAAAATTTATATTGGACCTTGTATTATATTACTATGCACTTATGTACACTACCGGAGTAGCAAATTATAGACTTAATAGGAGGCCCACAATGTGGTCCTATTGGTTACTATGTATATATACATATAAAGATTGTATTGAATACCACTAAAATGAGGAAATTCGAAGTCAGTATTCTTTATTATAACCAAAGCCCATGTCCCCGCTTAATATTGACCCATAATATTTATATTGGACCTTGTATTATATTACCGTGTACTAATGTACCCTACCAGGAGAAACAATTATAGGCTTAATAGGGGGCTCACAATGTTGTTCTGTGACTTACTGTGTATATATACATATAAAGATTGTGTTAAATAACACTAAAATGAGGAAATTCAAAGTCAATAATCTATATTATAACAAAATCCTATATCTCCCTTTAATATTGATCCATAAAATTTATATTGGACCTTGTATTATATTACTATGCACTTATGTACACTACCGGAGTAGCAAATTATAGACTTAATAGGAGGCCCACAATGTGGTCCTATTGGTTACTATGTATATATACATATAAAGATTGTATTGAATACCACTAAAATGAGGAAATTCGAAGTCAGTATTCTTTATTATAACCAAAGCCCATGTCCCCGCTTAATATTGACCCATAATATTTATATTGGACCTTGTATTATATTACCGTGTACTAATGTACCCTACCAGGAGAAACAATTATAGGCTTAATAGGGGGCTCACAATGTTGTTCTGTGACTTACTGTGTATATATACATATAAAGATTGTGTTAAATAACACTAAAATGAGGAAATTCAAAGTCAATAATCTATATTATAACAAAATCCTATATCTCCCTTTAATATTGATCCATAAAATTTATATTGGACCTTGTATTATATTACTATGCACTTATGTACACTACCGGAGTAGCAAATTATAGACTTAATAGGAGGCCCACAATGTGGTCCTATTGGTTACTATGTATATATACATATAAAGATTGTATTGAATACCACTAAAATGAGGAAATTCGAAGTCAGTATTCTTTATTATAACCAAAGCCCATGTCCCCGCTTAATATTGACCCATAATATTTATATTGGACCTTGTATTATATTACCGTGTACTAATGTACCCTACCAGGAGAAACAATTATAGGCTTAATAGGGGGCTCACAATGTTGTTCTGTGACTTACTGTGTATATATACATATAAAGATTGTGTTAAATAACACTAAAATGAGGAAATTCAAAGTCAATAATCTATATTATAACAAAATCCTATATCTCCCTTTAATATTGATCCATAAAATTTATATTGGACCTTGTATTATATTACTATGCACTTATGTACACTACCGGAGTAGCAAATTATAGACTTAATAGGAGGCCCACAATGTGGTCCTATTGGTTACTATGTATATATACATATAAAGATTGTATTGAATACCACTAAAATGAGGAAATTCGAAGTCAGTATTCTTTATTATAACCAAAGCCCATGTCCCCGCTTAATATTGACCCATAATATTTATATTGGACCTTGTATTATATTACCGTGTACTAATGTACCCTACCAGGAGAAACAATTATAGGCTTAATAGGGGGCTCACAATGTTGTTCTGTAAGTTACTGTGTATTTATACATAAAAAGATTGTGTTAAATAACACTAAAATGAGGAAATTCAAAGTCAATAATCTATATTATAACAAAATCCTATATCTCCCTTTAATATTGATCCATAAAATTTATATTGGACCTTGTATTATATTACTATGCACTTATGTACACTACCGGAGTAGCAAATTATAGACTTAATAGGAGGCCCACAATGTGGTCCTATTGGTTACTATGTATATATACATATAAAGATTGTATTGAATACCACTAAAATGAGGAAATTCGAAGTCAGTATTCTTTATTATAACCAAAGCCCATGTCCCCGCTTAATATTGACCCATAATATTTATATTGGACCTTGTATTATATTACCGTGTACTAATGTACCCTACCAGGAGAAACAATTATAGGCTTAATAGGGGGCTCACAATGTTGTTCTGTGACTTACTGTGTATATATACATATAAAGATTGTGTTAAATAACACTAAAATGAGGAAATTCAAAGTCAATAATCTATATTATAACAAAATCCTATATCTCCCTTTAATATTGATCCATAAAATTTATATTGGACCTTGTATTATATTACTATGCACTTATGTACACTACCGGAGTAGCAAATTATAGACTTAATAGGAGGCCCACAATGTGGTCCTATTGGTTACTATGTATATATACATATAAAGATTGTATTGAATACCACTAAAATGAGGAAATTCGAAGTCAGTATTCTTTATTATAACCAAAGCCCATGTCCCCGCTTAATATTGACCCATAATATTTATATTGGACCTTGTATTATATTACCGTGTACTAATGTACCCTACCAGGAGAAACAATTATAGGCTTAATAGGGGGCTCACAATGTTGTTCTGTGACTTACTGTGTATATATACATATAAAGATTGTGTTAAATAACACTAAAATGAGGAAATTCAAAGTCAATAATCTATATTATAACAAAATCCTATATCTCCCTTTAATATTGATCCATAAAATTTATATTGGACCTTGTATTATATTACTATGCACTTATGTACACTACCGGAGTAGCAAATTATAGACTTAATAGGAGGCCCACAATGTGGTCCTATTGGTTACTATGTATATATACATATAAAGATTGTATTGAATACCACTAAAATGAGGAAATTCGAAGTCAGTATTCTTTATTATAACCAAAGCCCATGTCCCCGCTTAATATTGACCCATAATATTTATATTGGACCTTGTATTATATTACCGTGTACTAATGTACCCTACCAGGAGAAACAATTATAGGCTTAATAGGGGGCTCACAATGTTGTTCTGTGACTTACTGTGTATATATACATATAAAGATTGTGTTAAATAACACTAAAATGAGGAAATTCAAAGTCAATAATCTATATTATAACAAAATCCTATATCTCCCTTTAATATTGATCCATAAAATTTATATTGGACCTTGTATTATATTACTATGCACTTATGTACACTACCGGAGTAGCAAATTATAGACTTAATAGGAGGCCCACAATGTGGTCCTATTGGTTACTATGTATATATACATATAAAGATTGTATTGAATACCACTAAAATGAGGAAATTCGAAGTCAGTATTCTTTATTATAACCAAAGCCCATGTCCCCGCTTAATATTGACCCATAATATTTATATTGGACCTTGTATTATATTACCGTGTACTAATGTACCCTACCAGGAGAAACAATTATAGGCTTAATAGGGGGCTCACAATGTTGTTCTGTGACTTACTGTGTATATATACATATAAAGATTGTGTTAAATAACACTAAAATGAGGAAATTCAAAGTCAATAATCTATATTATAACAAAATCCTATATCTCCCTTTAATATTGATCCATAAAATTTATATTGGACCTTGTATTATATTACTATGCACTTATGTACACTACCGGAGTAGCAAATTATAGACTTAATAGGAGGCCCACAATGTGGTCCTATTGGTTACTATGTATATATACATATAAAGATTGTATTGAATACCACTAAAATGAGGAAATTCGAAGTCAGTATTCTTTATTATAACCAAAGCCCATGTCCCCGCTTAATATTGACCCATAATATTTATATTGGACCTTGTATTATATTACCGTGTACTAATGTACCCTACCAGGAGAAACAATTATAGGCTTAATAGGGGGCTCACAATGTTGTTCTGTAAGTTACTGTGTATTTATACATAAAAAGATTGTGTTAAATAACACTAAAATGAGGAAATTCAAAGTCAATAATCTATATTATAACAAAATCCTATATCTCCCTTTAATATTGATCCATAAAATTTATATTGGATCTTGTATTATATTACTATGCACTTATGTACCCAACCGGAGTAGCAAATTATAGACTTAACAGGAGGCCCACAATGTGGTCCTATTGGTAACTATGTATATATGTTACCGGCAGAGTATGAAACGCCGGCATTGTATAGAATGCCTGACGTTTTTAGGCAAAGTATGAAATGTGAGAAGTATTACATACTTTGCCTAGGCATTGTATACAATGCCTAGGCATTCTATAGAATGCCAAAAGCTATTGAGGCAAAGTATGAAATAATCGTCCTGATGAGGTTATTATGTAAATGATGTGCATGTTACTGTGAATCACCGAAATCGGTGGTTACCGGTGAATGTTGACAATCACATAGTCGCTTTGGTGAATGTCCGAAATATTTATTACATCCGATTTATCATTAATTTATTCGTTGATATAATTACATTTATTCGATATTTTAATACTTACAGACGATAGATTAGAAGAAACATCAGTGTTTGGAGTATTGGGCAAATGTATACCGGGCAATGGCACTTGACCTTGAAAAAGCATCAGTGTAGGGTATACCGGGCAAATGTATACCGGGCAGTGGCACTTAACTAGACCTAATATATATTTCGGACATTTACCAAAGGTCTAGTCATACTAGGTCTAGTTAAGTGCCATTGCCCGGTATACCCTACTCTGATGTTTTTTTAAGGTCAAGTGCCACTGTGTAAGGTATACCCTACACAGATGTTTTTTTAAGATTCAGTGCTGTTGCCCGGTATACATTAGCCCGGTATATCCTACACTGATGATTTTTTAAGGTTCAGTGCCACAGCCCGGTATACCCTACTCTGATGTTTTTTTAAGGTCAAGTGCCACTGCCCTGTATACATTTGCCCAATACTCCAAACAATGATGTTTCTTCTAATCTATCGTCAGTAAGTATTAAAATATCGAAACAATGTAATCCATCGTCAGTAAGTATTAAAATATCGAATAAATGTAATTATATCCACGAATAAAGTAATATCAAATCGGATGTAATAAATATTTCGGACATTCACCAAAGCGACTAAATGATTGTCAGCATTCACCGGTGAAACTCTACAACCACCGATTTCGGTCATTTACAGTAACGTGCAAATCATTTACATAATAACCTGATCAGGACGTTTATTTCATACTTTGCCTAAATAGCATTTGGCATTCTATAGAATGCCTAGGCAATGTGTGAAATATAAAACATTTCATACTTTGCCGGCTAATTTTAGGCATTCTATACAATGCCGGATTTCATACTTTGCCGGTAACATATACATATAAAGATTGTATTGAATACCACTAAAATGAAGAAATTCGAAGTCAATATCATTTATTATAACAAAAGCCTATGTCCCCGCTTAATATTGACCCATAATATTTATATTGGACCTATTATTATATTACCGTGTACTAATGTACCCAACCAGGAGAAACAATTATCGGCCTAATAGGGGGCCCACAATGTGATCCTATAGGTTACTGTATATATATATATATATATATATATATATATATACATATATATATATATATATATATATATATATATATATATATATATATATATATATATATACATATATATATGTGTGCATTGTAACCTATAGGACCACATTGGGTACAACCTAATATGTCTACTGTAATTATTTCTTCTGGTGGGGTACACTAGTACACGATAGTAAATTACGTGGTTCAATTAGAATATTACAGGTTAATATTAGAGGGAGATATAGAACCATATTTTTATACAGAATATTAACTTCGAATTTCCTCATTTTAACCCTATTCAACACACTATTATATATACATACTTATACTGTAACCTATAGGACCCCATTGTATACCCCATTGTGCCATTGCCCGGTATACCCTACTCTGATGTTTTTTTAAGGTCAAGTGCCACTGCCCTGTATACATTTGACCAATACTCCAAACAATGATGTTTCTTCTAATCTATCGTCAGTAAGTATTAAAATATCGAAACAATGTAATCCATCGTCAGTAAGTATTAAAATATCGAATAAATGTAATTATATCCACGAATAAAGTAATATCAAATCGGATGTAATAAATATTTCGGACATTCACCAAAGCGACTAAATGATTGTCAGCATTCACCGGTGAAACTCTACAACCACCGATTTCGGTCATTTACAGTAACGTGCAAATCATTTACATAATAACCTGATCAGGACGTTTATTTCATACTTTGCCTAAATAGCATTTGGCATTCTATAGAATGCCTAGGCAATGTGTGAAATATAAAACATTTCATACTTTGCCGGCTAATTTTAGGCATTCTATACAAAGCCGGATTTCATACTTTGCCGGTAACATATACATATAAAGATTGTATTGAATACCACTAAAATGAAGAAATTCGAAGTCAATATTCTTTATTATAACAAAAGCCTATGTCCCCGCTTAATATTGACCCATAATATTTATATTGAACCTATTATTATATTACCGTGTACTAATGTACCCTACCAGGAGAAACAATTATCGGCTTAATAGGGGGCCCACAATGTGATCCTATAGGTTACTGTATATATATATATATATATATATATATATATATATATATATATATATATATATATATATATATATATATATATATATATATATATATATATATATATATATATATATATATATATATATATATATACATACATATATATATATATATATATATATATATACATATATATATATATATATATATATATATATATATATATATATATATATATATATACATATATATATGTGTGCATTGTAACCTATAGGACCACATTGGGTACAACCTAATATGTCTACTGTAATTATTTCTTCTGGTGGGGTACACTAGTACACGATAGTAAATTACGTGGTTCAATTAGAATATTACAGGTTAATATTAGAGGGAGATATAGAACCATATTTTTATACAGAATATTAACTTCGAATTTCCTCATTTTAACCCTATTCAACACACTATTATATATACATACTTATACTGTAACCTATAGGACCCCATTGTATACCCCCTTATAAGCTTATTTTTATTTCTTCTAGTGGGATACATTAGTACCCGGAAATATAAAATATTGTCTTATTTGAAAATTATGACACAATATTAAGTGAGATATAGGGCCATGTTGTAATACATAATATTGACTCATTATAACGCTATTGTTTATTAATAGTTACTTATAGGACAACATAAAAGTGCTATAATTATTTACTTCGGTAGCGTACACTAATATTTGGTAATATAACACGGGATTCAATTTTAAAATGTCAATATTAAGGGGAGATATAGATAGAATATTAACTTCGAATTTTCTCATTTTAATGATATGCAACGCACTATTATATATATATATACTTACACTGTGACCTATAGGACCCCATTGTGTACCCCCTTATAAGCCTATTTTTATTTCTTTTAGTGGGATACATTAGTACCCGGAAATATAATATTTTGTCTTATTTGAAAATTATGACAGAATATTAAGTGAGATATAGGGCCATGTTGTAATACATAATAATGACTCATTATAACGCTATTGTTTATTAATAGTTACTTATAGGACAACATAAAGGGGCTATAATTATTTACTTCGGTAGCGTACACTAATATTTGGTAATATAACACGGGATTCAATTTTAATATGTCAATATTAAGGGGAGATATAGATAGAATATTAACTTCGAATTTTCTCATTTTAATGATATGCAACACAATATTATATATATATATACTTACACTGTGACCTATAGGACCCTATTGTGTACCCCCTTATAAGCCTATTTTTATTTCTTTTAGTGGGATACATTAGTACCCGGAAATATAATATTTTGTCTTATTTGAAAATTATGACACAATATTAAGTGAGATATAGGGCCATGTTTTAATACATAATATTGACTCATTATAACGCTATTGTTTATTAATAGTTACTTATAGGACAATTTAAAAGGGCTATAATTATTTACTTTGGTAGCGTACACTAATATTTGGTAATATAACACGGGATTCAATTTTAATATGTCAATATTAAGGGGAGATATAGATAGAATATTAACTTCGAATTTTCTCATTTTCATGATATGCAACGCAATATTATATATATATATACTTACACTGTGACCTATAGGACCCTATTGTGTACCCCCTTAAAAGCCTATTTTTATTTCTTTTAGTGGGATACATTAGTACCCGGAAATATAATATTTTGTCTTATTTGAAAATTATGACACAATATTAAGTGAGATATAGGGCCATGTTTTAATACATAATATTGACTCATTATAACGCTATTGTTTATTAATAGTTACTTATAGGACAATTTAAAAGGGCTATAATTATTTACTTTGGTAGCGTACACTAATATTTGGTAATATAACACGGGATTCAATTTTAATATGTCAATATTAAGGGGAGATATAGATAGAATATTAACTTCGAATTTTCTCATTTTAATGATATGCAACGCACTATTATATTTATATATACTTACACTGTGACCTATAGGACCCCATTGTGTACCCCCTTATAAGCCTATTTTTATTTCTTTTAGTGGGATACATTAGTACCCGGAAATATAATATTTTGTCTTATTTGAAAATTATGACACAATATTAAGTGAGATATAGGGCCATGTTGTAATACATAATATTGACTCATTATAACGCTATTGTTTATTAATAGTTACTTATAGGACAACATAAAAGGGCTATAATTATTTACTTCGGTAGCGTACACTAATATTTGGTAATATAACACGGGATTCAATTTTAAAATGTCAATATTAAGGGGAGATATAGATAGAATATTAACTTCGAATTTTCTCATTTTAATGATATGCAACGCACTATTATATATATATATACTTACACTGTGACCTATAGGACCCCATTGCGTACCCCCTTATAAGCCTATTTTTATTTCTTTTAGTGGGATACATTAGTACCCGGAAATATAATATTTTGTCTTATTTGAAAATTATGACAGAATATTAAGTGAGATATAGGGCCATGTTGTAATACATAATATTGACTCATTATGACGCTATTGTTTATTAATAGTTACTTATAGGACAACATAAAAGGGCTATAATTATTTACTTCGGTAGCGTACACTAATATTTGGTAGTATAACACGGGATTCAATTTTAATATGTCAATATTAAGGGGAGATATAGATAGAATATTAACTTCGAATTTTCTCATTTTAATGATATGCAACCCATTATTATATATATATATACTTACACTGTGACCTATAGGACCCCATTGTGTACCCCCTTATAAGCCTATTTTTATTTCTTTTAGTGGGATACATTAGTATCCGGAAATATAATATTTTGTCTTATTTGAAAATTATGACAGAATATTAAGTGAGATATAGGGCCATGTTGTAATACATAATATTGACTCATTATAACGCTATTGTTTATTAATAGTTACTTATAGGACAACATAAAAGGGCTATAATTATTTACTTCGGTAGCGTACACTAATATTTGGTAATATAACACGCGATTCAATTTTAATATGTCAATATTAAGGGGAGATATAGATAGAATATTAACTTCGAATTTTCTCATTTTAATGATATGCAACCCACTATTATATATATATATACTTACACTGTGACCTATAGGACCCCATTAAGTACCCCCTTATAAGCCTATTTTTATTTCTTTTAGTGGGATACATTAGTACCCGGAAATATAATATTTTGTCTTATTTGAAAATTATGACACAATATTAAGTGAGATATAGGGCCATGTTGTAATTCATAATATTGACTCATTATAACGCTATTGTTTATTAATAGTTACTTATAGGACAACATAAAAGGGCTATAATTATTTACTTCGGTAGCGTACACTAATATTTGGTAATATAACACGGGATTCAATTTTAATATTATTAAGTGAGATACACAAATCACACACAATATTAAGTGAGATATAGGGGCATGTTGTAATACATAATATTGACTCATTATAACGCTATTGTTTATTAATAGTTACTTATAGGACAACATAAAAGGGCTATAATTATTTACTTCGGTAGCGTACACTAATATTTGGTAATATAACACGGGATTCAATTTTAAAATGTCAATATTAAGGGGAGATATAGATAGAATATTAACTTCGAATTTTCTCATTTTAATGATATGCAACGCACTATTATATTTATATATACTTACACTGTGACCTATAGGACCCCATTGTGTACCCCCTTATAAGCCTATTTTTATTTCTTTTAGTGGGATACATTAGTACCCGGAAATATAATATTTTGTCTTATTTGAAAATTATGACACAATATTAAGTGAGATATAGGGCCATGTTGTAATACATAATATTGACTCATTATAACGCTATTGTTTATTAATAGTTACTTATAGGACAACATAAAAGGGCTATAATTATTTACTTCGGTAGCGTACACTAATATTTGGTAATATAACACGGGATTCAATTTTAAAATGTCAATATTAAGGGGAGATATAGATAGAATATTAACTTCGAATTTTCTCATTTTAATGATATGCAACGCACTATTATATATATATATACTTACACTGTGACCTATAGGACCCCATTGCGTACCCCCTTATAAGCCTATTTTTATTTCTTTTAGTGGGATACATTAGTACCCGGAAATATAATATTTTGTCTTATTTGAAAATTATGACAGAATATTAAGTGAGATATAGGGCCATGTTGTAATACATAATATTGACTCATTATGACGCTATTGTTTATTAATAGTTACTTATAGGACAACATAAAAGGGCTATAATTATTTACTTCGGTAGCGTACACTAATATTTGGTAGTATAACACGGGATTCAATTTTAATATGTCAATATTAAGGGGAGATATAGATAGAATATTAACTTCGAATTTTCTCATTTTAATGATATGCAACCCATTATTATATATATATATACTTACACTGTGACCTATAGGACCCCATTGTGTACCCCCTTATAAGCCTATTTTTATTTCTTTTAGTGGGATACATTAGTATCCGGAAATATAATATTTTGTCTTATTTGAAAATTATGACAGAATATTAAGTGAGATATAGGGCCATGTTGTAATACATAATATTGACTCATTATAACGCTATTGTTTATTAATAGTTACTTATAGGACAACATAAAAGGGCTATAATTATTTACTTCGGTAGCGTACACTAATATTTGGTAATATAACACGCGATTCAATTTTAATATGTCAATATTAAGGGGAGATATAGATAGAATATTAACTTCGAATTTTCTCATTTTAATGATATGCAACCCACTATTATATATATATATACTTACACTGTGACCTATAGGACCCCATTAAGTACCCCCTTATAAGCCTATTTTTATTTCTTTTAGTGGGATACATTAGTACCCGGAAATATAATATTTTGTCTTATTTGAAAATTATGACACAATATTAAGTGAGATATAGGGCCATGTTGTAATTCATAATATTGACTCATTATAACGCTATTGTTTATTAATAGTTACTTATAGGACAACATAAAAGGGCTATAATTATTTACTTCGGTAGCGTACACTAATATTTGGTAATATAACACGGGATTCAATTTTAATATGTCAATATTAAGGGGAGATATAGATAGAATATTAACTTCGAATTTTCTCATTTTAATGATATGCAACGCACTATTATATATATATATATATACTTACACTGTGACATATAGGACCCCATTGTGTACCCCCTTATAAGCCTATTTTTATTTCTTTTAGTGGGATACATTAGTACCCGGATATATAATATTTTGTCTTATTTGAAAATTATGACAGAATATTAAGTGAGATATAGGGCCATGTTGTAATACATAATATTGACTCATTATAACGCTATTGTTTATTAATAGTTACTTATAGGACAACATAAAAGGGCTATAATAATTTACTTCGGTAGCGTACACTAATATTTGGTAATATAACACGGGATTCAATTTTAATATGTCAATATTAAGGGGAGATATAGATAGAATATTAACTTCGAATTTTCTCATTTTAATGATATGCAACCCACTATTATATATATATATACTTACACTGTGACCTATAGGACCCCATTGTGTACCCCCTTATAAGCCTATTTTTATTTCTTTTAGTGGGATACATTAGTACCCGGAAATATAATATTTTGTCTTATTTGAAAATTATGACACAATATTAAGTGAGATATAGGGCCATGTTGTAATACGTAATATTGACTCATTATAACGCTATTGTTTATTAATAGTTACTTATAGGACAACATAAAAGGGCTATAATTATTTACTTCTCTAGCGTACACTAATATTTGGTAATATAACACGGGATTCAATTTTAATATGTCAATATTAAGGGGAGATATAGATAGAATATTAACTTCGAATTTTCTCATTTTAATGATATGCAACCCACTATTATATATATATATATACTTACACTGTGACCTATAGGACCCCATTGTGTACCCCCTTATAAGCCTATTTTTATATCTTTTAGTGGGATACATTAGTACCCGGAAATATAATATTTTGTCTTATTTGAAAATTATGACACAATATTAAGTGAGATATAGGGCCATGTTGTAATACATAATATTGACTCATTATAACGCTATTGTTTATTAATAGTTACTTATAGGACAACATAAAAGGGCTATAATTATTTACTTCGGTAGCGTACACTAATATTTGGTAATATAACACGGGATTCAATTTTAATATGTCAATATTAAGGGGAGATATAGATAGAATATTAACTTCGAATTTTCTCATTTTAATGATATGCAACGCACTATTATATATATATATACTTACACTGTGACCTATAGGACCCCATTGTGTACCCCCTTATAAGCCTATTTTTATTTCTTTTAGTGGGATACATTTGTACCCGGAAATATAATATTTTGTCTTATTTGAAAATTATGACACAATATTAAGTGAGATATAGGTCCATGTTGTAATACATAATATTGACTCATTATAACGCTATTGTTTATTAATAGTTACTTATAGGACAACATAAAAGGGCTATAATTATTTACTTCGGTAGCGTACACTAATATTTGGTAATATAACACGGGATTCAATTTTAATATGTCAATATTAAGGGGAGATATAGATAGAATATTAACTTCGAATTTTCTCATTTTAATGATATGCAACCCACTATTATATATATATATATATATATACTTACACTGTAGCCTATAGGACCCCATTGTGTACCCCCTTATAAGCCTATTTTTATTTCTTTTAGTGGGATACATTAGTACCCGGAAATATAATATTTTGTCTTATTTGAAAATTATGACACAATATTAAGTGAGATATAGGGCCATGTTGTAATACATAATATTGACTCATTATAACGCTATTGTTTATTAATAGTTACTTATAGGACAACATAAAAGGGCTATAATTATTTACTTCGGTAGCGTACACTAATATTTGGTAATATAACACGGGATTCAATTTTAATATGTCAATATTAAGGGGAGATATAGATAGAATATTAACTTCGAATTTTCTCATTTTAATGATATGCAACGCACTATTATATATATATATATATACTCACACTGTGACCTATAGGACCCCATTGTGTACCCCCTTTTAAGCCTATTTTTATTTCTTTTAGTGGGATGCATTAGTACCCGGAAATATAATATTTTGTCTTATTTGAAAATTATGACACAATATTAAGTGAGATATAGGGCCATGTTGTAATACATAATATTGACTCATTATAACGCTATTGTTTATTAATAGTTACTTATAGGACAACATAAAAGGGCTATAATTATTTACTTCGGTAGCGTACACTAATATTTGGTAATATAACACGGGATTCAATTTTAATATGTCAATATTAAGGGGAGATATAGATAGAATATTAACTTCGAATTTTCTCATTTTAATGATATGCAACGCACTATTATATATATATATATATACTTACACTGTGACCTATAGGACCCCATTGTGTACCCCCTTTTAAGCCTAATTTTATTTCTTTTAGTGGGATGCATTAGTATCCGGAAATATAATATTTTGTCTTATTTGAAAATTATGACACAATATTAAGTGAGATATAGGGCCATGTTGTAATACATAATATTGACTCATTATAACGCTATTGTTTATTAATAGTTACTTATAGGACAACATAAAAGAGCTATAATTATTTACTTCGGTAGCGTACACTAATATTTGGTAATATAACACGGGATTCAATTTTAATATGTCAATATTAAGGGGAGATATAGATAGAATATTAACTTCGAATTTTCTCATTTTAATGATATGCAACGCACTATTATATATATATATATATATATATATATACTTACACTGTAACCTATAGGACCCCATTGTGCACCCCCTTATAAGCCTATTTTTATTTCTTTTAGTGGGATACATTAGTACCCGGAAATATAATATTTTGTCTTATTTGAAAATTATGACACAATATTAAGTGAGATATAGGGCCATGTTGTAATACATAATATTGACTCATTATAACGCTATTGTTTATTAATAGTTACTTATAGGACAACATTAAAGGGCTATAATTATTTACT
The DNA here is from genome assembly GCA_949128135.1 of Parasteatoda lunata. NCBI lineage: Eukaryota > Metazoa > Arthropoda > Arachnida > Araneae > Theridiidae > Parasteatoda > Parasteatoda lunata. Next base: position 5,134,781 of record OX421975.1, read on the forward strand.
TCGGTAGCGTACACTAATATTTGGTAATATAACACGGGATTCAATTTTAATATGTCAATATTAAGGGGAGATATAGATAGAATATTAACTTCGAATTTTCTCATTTTAATGATATGCAACGCACTATTATATATATATATACTTACACTGTGACCTATAGGACCCCATTGTGTACCCCCTTTTAAGCCTATTTTTATTTCTTTTAGTGGGATGCATTAGTACCCGGAAATATAATATTTTGTCTTATTTGAAAATTATGACACAATATTAAGTGAGATATAGGGCCATGTTGTAATACATAATATTGACTCATTATAACGCTATTGTTTATTAATAGTTACTTATAGGACAACATAAATGGGCTATAATTATTTACTTCGGTAGCGTACACTAATATTTGGTAATATAACACGGGATTCAATTTTAATATGTCAATATTAAGGGGAGATATAGATAGAATATTAACTTGGAATTTTCTCATTTTAATGATGTGCAACGCACTATTATATATACATACTTACACAGTAACCTATAGGACCCCATTGTGTACCCCCTTATAAGCCTTTTTTTATTTCTTTTAGTGGGATACGAAAGTACGTGGTAATATGATACGTGGTCCAATTTGAATATTATGAGTCAATATTATGGGGAGATATAGTGACATATTTTAATACATAAATTTGATTGAGAATTTCCTCACTTAAAGGCATTTGTACATGTACATACATTGGAAACTAAAGGACAACATTGTGTACCCCCTAATAAGCCTATAAATATTTCCTCTGGTTATGTACATTAGTACCCTTTAATATATTACATTGTCCCATTGGAATGTTATGGGTCAATATTAAGGGCCATATTGTAGTACATTCTCTTTTATTTAACTTTTGAATGAAATCCAGTGTCTTTTGTTTAAAAATTGAACCCAATATCTTTACATCGGTACTCAAACCCACTCCTTCTGAGGGATTCTATCCCATGACTTGCTGACAAACTTTTGCGTTGGCACTGTGGTGGTGTTATTTTAATATTTTGCCCATTCTTACTTTTAGAATTGTTTTTTATTATTTTCTTTTGGAGATTTACGCATCATAAATATTTTATGCCGAAATAAACTAAAATGGATCATTATAAATTTCATTATTGCACCACATTTCGTTACTAAATAGTATTAATTAAATATGTTGAGCCGCGATGGCTCAGGAGATGGAGCCATCCAAAGCAACAGTGATTCAAATTCCGTATCAGGCTTGCACCGACCACGGTGCTGACGTGAAATATTCTCAGTGGTTGACGTATCATGGTTTAGAGTCCCCTTGCCATTGGGCTAACCGTGGGAGGTTCTTGCGGTCTTCCTCTCCAAGTAACGTAAATGCGGGTTAGCTTCATCGAAAAATTCCACCACGAAATTTCTCTCAATACTCGATCCAGGAGTTTCCTTGTCTTCTGATTGGGTTGAGAATGACAAGACTACGGAGTTGAACATTATAGTAGTCGTAAACCCATAAAATTGTGTCGGCTGTTCAACGACGGTTATAAAATAATTAAATATGTTTAGATATCATTTAGTTTTAGGCCTAATATAAATCTATGGCCGTTTGTACAGCTGACACTAAAGTTATAGTCTACATAACAGGCAATGTGGTCCTAAATAATACTTAGACTTTATAATATGGAGACCAATATAATCTATGCCTCTATATAATAAGTGTCCTTTATGATGTGTGATTCTATAAAATAAGTTATTCTATAACATGTAGCTAACACCCATATAATACATAGCCTGTATAACTTGTGGCCTATATAGTATCTGACTCTAAATAGTACAACAGATTATATTACCGGATTCATCTATGTACAACAAGTTATATTTACCGAAAATGTCAATTTTTAATTTTAAAATTTGACCTCATAAAATTTAATAACGTCTATCACCAAGTTTGGAAATTATAGAAAAACTAGGGAGAGAACAATGTTTAAGACCTGTCAACAATGTTTTATGTGTTTAAGACCTATATTGACTTTAAAGCGTTTTTTGCATGCAATGTAGAGTAAATTAGTTTTGGGTCACGTTTTATCATTTTTAGAAACGTTCCATGAATGTTTCTAGGCACTTATGGGGATAATTTTGACACTCGCTTCTTCAAGTAAAGTAATTTGGAATTAATTTTACGATTACTATAAATAAATAAAAAAACAGATAAATAATAAATAAATAAATGTCCTTATGCGATATTCACTGCTGGGTTTTGCTGTTTTGGACAAAGTTTTAAAAAAAAATTTTTTTAATATTTCCAGATACTTGATATTTTTCAAAAGTTTGACGCTAATTCTTTCATATGAAAAAGGTTTCGTATGATTTTTGCGGTGCAAAAAATTATATTAAAAAAAAGTGTCCGCTGGAAGGTGATATGCGTGGAAATGACTTAGAATCCTTAATTTCGTTCAGCCAGATGCAGTGGAACGATTCGGTTGACGCAAATTGATTAACTGATTGAACTCCAAAAATTGGGCCGGCTGTTCAGCGACGGTTATAAAATAACTAAATAAAAAAGGTGTAAGTTTATGTATGACAAAGTTATTATAAAAAATCCAACTTATTTTTAAAGATAACTGCAGATTAATAGATTATTGTTAAATTGGTCTGTAATTCGCATAATACAACGGAAGACTGGTTGATTTAAAAATCTCGGAAAAAAAGGCGATAGAAGAATGAAACAGACGATAGGTTTATTACGAAAAAGTTTATACATAAAAGTTTTGGATTTTAGTAACAAAAATTGCCAACAGTGGCACTCGATTAACATTATGATAAGTTCTATTGTTACCGCGAGTATCTATAGTAAACATCTATAAAACAACGGGTGTTTCAGATATAGCAATTTCACAATTTAGATAGCAGTCCTAAGGGCATTTGAATTTATTTTTAAGAACTGCGTACGGCATTAAATGTAAGTAGCTTTTGAAAGTTTTAGCACGCATATTGTACAGCTCTCAAAATATAAACATACCGTTTGTTTGATTCTTTTATAGATGTTTGTTTTCGATATTTTGAATGTTGAAATTGGTAAATCATCCTTTGCATTTCTCGTACTTCAAAATCAGCATTTTTTAAAAATTTTATATTATATCCGACGTTTAACAGCTGACCCAATTTTTAGGGTTTTCGACTACGACTGTTCAACTCTGCAGCTTTGTAATTTTGAACCCAATACAGAAGACAAGGAAACTCCTGGATCGAGTATTTTTGCCTTCGTTCAGGACTTTTTGTTGGAACTAACCCACATTTGCGTTGCACGGAGACACGAGAACCTCATACGGTTAGACAGGCGGCAAAGGAACCCTAGATCCGTCTACCACTCAGAATATTTCGCGTCAGCACTGTACGGATACGTATTGACCAGCCATCGCTGGGATTCGAACCCGGTTCAGCTCATTGAAAGGCGAATGCTCTTTACCCTGAGCCACCATGTCCTCCAAACACATAATTGATATTATACATAAGGATACCGTACGATATCATATCAAATACGAGACTATCGCAATCATTATCGGTCCTGGAAAAATATTATCGCATAGCAATTTTATAACCGTCGTTGAACAGCCGACCCAATTATGGGTTTACGACTTCTAATGCTCAACTCCGTAGCTTTATAATTTTGAATCCAATGCAGAAGAATTGGGAACTGCTGAGAGAACTATTCTGAGAAATTTGCCTTCGTGGAGGATTTTTTGATGGAACTAACTCGGATTTCGTTACATAGAGAGGAAAACAGCAAAACCCTCCCACGGATAGTCTGACGGTACTCTAACCCATGATTCGTCGACCACTGAGGCTTTTTTACATCAGCACTGTGGTTGGTGCAAGCCAGATGCGGAATCGACTCACCATCGGTGGGATTCGATCCAGGTTCACATCATTCAGGGAGGCAAACGCTCTATCCCATCACGGCTCTCAAAATAAGTATTGGATAGAAGAATTTAATTATAAAATGCCGTTTGAAGAGAAGAAAAAAATAGGAGGAGAATAAACATCGAAAAAAAAAAAAGAAGGCAGGAACCAACAAAAGGATTTAAAAAAGGGAGAAAAAAAGTGACTTAATCCGGCTAAGAGCTCCATACCCAATCCTCCACCCCCTTTATTCCCTTTTATTTTTTTTGAATCCTTGTTCCTTCTGTTTACCTTTCGGGAAAAAAAAGGAAACATAGAATTGATTCTACAGAGTACTCTATCTGTGTCTTTGTTTTTACAGGGGTTACGAACACACTGTGCGGTGTATGCAGAAAGGGGACAGAAAAAAAAATCAATATTTCTTCTATTTATCCTCTTTTTTTTGTATTTCGTATGACAAGAAAGGGGAGATGGTAATACCGTTGAAGAATGAATTACAGCAACAGTTGGTTAAGTAACTATGGTATTCATAGCAAGAGAATATCTTTGATAAGTGAGCCATAGAATCATAAATACAGTTTCTTTATCGAAATATGTATCGATTTAAATCTGGAAACATATGTTTTAAATTTGGAGATCTTTAGATTGTTTTCCTCCTTTTTTCAGGGGAGAAAATTTCTGAACATAGAAGTGCTGCATTAATTTACTTACACGCAATGCAAATATACACTACGTAAATGTACACACCAAGAAATTTCTATAATATACAAATAGAATAAATAAAGTATTTGTCCGTTGCAGCCAAAATTCACAATAGAAAATTGAATTATCGTTCAAGCGAGCTTTTCATTATAAGTTAATATATACTTATTTATATAAAATAGCGGCATAAAAAAACTGAAAAGAGCACAATAATGGAAATAAAGCACAATAGCTTTTGGGGTTATTGATAATACTGAATGCAGATTTCAATAATGGTAAAGTGACAAGAAAAAAAATAAGTATTTAATAAAAATGTCACCATTTTGCTTGTGTTATCAATAAAGGTTTCGGATCTTCAGGTCGCTCTCCTGATCGCGTCTCTCTATGGTCAGTCCTGGTTGACCCTCGGATCCAAAGTAGAACATCCATGTAATAAAGATTTTTGCTATGTATTTAGTATAACTTTGTTTGTTATTATTTTGTGTCACCATTTTGCTTGTGTTATTAATAAAGGTTTCGGATCTTCTGGTCGCTCTCTTGATCGCGTCTCTCTATGGTCAGTCCTGGTTGACCCTCGGATCCAAAGTAGAACATCGATGTAATAAAGATTTTTGCTATGTATTTAGTATAACTTTGTTTGTTATCAATTTGTGTCACCATTTTGCTTGTGTTATTAATAAGGGTTTCGAATCTTCTGGTTGCTCTCTTGATCGCGTCTCTCTATAGTCAGTCCTGGTTGACCCTCGGATCCAAAGTAGAACATCCATGTAATAAAGATTTTTGCTATGTATTTAGTATAACTTTGTTTGTTATCATTTTGTGTCACCATTTTGCTTGTGTTATTAATAAAGGTTTCGGATCTTCTGGTCGCTCTCTTGATCGCGTCTCTCTATGGTCAGTCCTGGTTGACCCTCAGATCCAAAGTAGAACATCCATGTAATAAAGATTTTTGCTATGTATTTAGTATAACTTTGTTTGTTATCATTTTTGTCACCATTTTACTTGTGTTATTAATAAAGGTTTCGGATCTTCTGGTCGCTCTCTTGATCGCGTCTCTCTATGGTCAGTCCTGGTTGACCCTCGAATCCAAAGTAGAACATCCATGTAATAAAGATTTTTGCTATGTATTTAGTATAACTTTGTTTGTTATCATTTTGTGTCACCATTTTGCTTGTGTTATTAATAAAGGTTTCGGATCTTCTGGTCGCTCTCTTGATCGCGTCTCTCTATGGTCACTCCTGGTTGACCCTCGGATCCAAAGTAGAACATCCTTGTAATAAAGATTTTTGCTATGTATTTAGTATAACTTTGTTTGTTATCATTTTGTGTCACCATTTTGCTTGTGTTATTAATAAAGGTTTCGGATCTTCTGGTCGCTCTCTTGATCGCGTCTCTCTATGGTCAGTCCTGGTTGACCCTCGGATCCAAAGTAGAACATCCATGTAATAAAGATTTTTATTTAGTATAACTTTGTTTGTTATCATTTTGTGTCACCATTTTGCTTGTGTTATTAATAAAGGTTTCGGATCTTCTGGTCGCTCTCTTGATCGCGTCTCTCTATGGTCACTCCTGGTTGACCCTCAGATCCAAAGTAGAACATCCATGTAATAAAGATTTTTGCTATGTATTTAGTATAACTTTGTTTGTTATCATTTTGTGTCACCATTTTGCTTGTGTTATTAATAAAGGTTTCGGATCTTCTGGTCGCTCTCTTGATCGCGTCTCTCTATGGTCAGTCCTGGTTTACCCTCGGATCCAAAGTAGAACATCCATGTAATAAAGATTTTTGCTATGTATTTAGTATAACTTTGTTTGTTATCATTTTGTGTCACCATTTTGCTTGTGTTATTAATAAAGGTTTCGGATCTTCTGGTCGCTCTCTTGATCGCGTCTCTCTATGGTCAGTCCTGGTTTACCCTCGGATCCAAAGTAGAACATCCATGTAATAAAGATTTTTGCTATGTATTTAGTATAACTTTGTTTGTTATCATTTTGTGTCACCATTTTGCTTGTGTTATTAATAAAGGTTTCGGATCTTCTGGTCGCTCTCTTGATCGCGTCTCTCTATGGTCAGTCCTGGTTGACCCTCGGATCCAAAGTAGAACATCCATGTAATAAAGATTTTTATTATGTATTTAGTATAACTTTGTTTGTTATCATTTTGTGTCACCATTTTGCTTGTGTTATTAATAAAGGTTTCGGATCTTCTGGTCGCTCTCTTGATCGCGTCTCTCTATGGTCACTCCTGGTTGACCCTCGGATCCAAAGTAGAACATCCATGTAATAAAGATTTTTGCTATGTATTTAGTATAACTTTGTTTGTTATCATTTTGTGTCACCATTTTGCTTGTGTTATTAATAAAGGTTTCGGATCTTCTGGTCGCTCTCTTGATCGCGTCTCTCTATAGTCACTCCTGGTTGACCCTCGGATCCAAAGTAGAACATCCATGTAATAAAGATTTTTGCTATGTATTTAGTATAACTTTGTTTGTTATCATTTTGTGTCACCATTTTGCTTGTGTTATTAATAAAGGTTTCGGATCTTCTGGTCGCTCTCTTGATCGCGTCTCTCTATGGTCACTCCTGGTTGACCCTCGGATCCAAAGTAGAACATCCATGTAATAAAGATTTTTGCTATGTATTTAGTATAACTTTGTTTGTTATCATTTTGTGTCACCATTTTGCTTGTGTTATTAATAAAGGTTTCGGATCTTCTGGTCGCTCTCTTGATCGCGTCTCTCTATGGTCACTCCTGGTTGACCCTCGGATCCAAAGTAGAACATCCATGTAATAAAGATTTTTGCTATGTATTTAGTATAACTTTGTTTGTTATCATTTTGTGTCACCATTTTGCTTGTGTTATTAATAAAGGTTTCGGATCTTCTGGTCGCTCTCTTGATCGCGTCTCTCTATGGTCACTCCTGGTTGACCCTCGGATCCAAAGTAGAACATCCATGTAATAAAGATTTTTGCTATGTATTTAGTATAACTTTGTTTGTTATCATTTTGTGTCACCATTTTGCTTGTGTTATTAATAAAGGTTTCGGATCTTCTGGTCGCTCTCTTGATCGCGTCTCTCTATGGTCAGTCCTGGTTTACCCTCGGATCCAAAGTAGAACATCCATGTAATAAAGATTTTTGCTATGTATTTAGTATAACTTTGTTTGTTATCATTTTGTGTCACCATTTTGCTTGTGTTATTAATAAAGGTTTCGGATCTTCTGGTCGCTCTCTTGATCGTGTCTCTCTATGGTCAGTCCTGGTTGACCCTCGGATCCAAAGTAGAACATCCATGTAATAAAGATTTTTGCTATGTATTTAGTATAACTTTGTTTGTTATCATTTTGTGTCACCATTTTGCTTGTATTATTAATAAAGGTTTCGGATCTTCTGGTCGCTCTCTTGATCGCGTCTCTCTATGGTCAGTCCTGGTTGACCCTCGGATCCAAAGTAGAACATCCATGTAATAAAGATTTTTGCTATGTATTTAGTATAACTAAAGTGAGGAGTACCGCATTGGGCTGATCGTAAAAACTTTCGGTTCCCAGTAGAACTCCGAAGTCAAGCATCATTGGCTGAGGTCAGTAAGCGGGTTTGTGATCACTTTCTTCAGCATGCGTAGGGACCGAGGGTGTCCGGTATCACTGCTCATTAAACTGTTCTATCGTAAAGTGCTTGACTTCGCGAGCAGGTCGTCAAGCTGCCACAGCAGGGTAGCTTGACAACCGTTACCGTCATGCCTCGTTACCATCATGGATCCAGACGAATAGCTAAGGGAGTTGTTGCTTTAGACAAACTATAAGATATTGTTTCCGGCGAAATATCTTACGTTGAATCGAATAAAATCAAATCTATATCGATAGGGTGACAAGTTCTGAAAATACAAGAGTTCCTATTCATAAAAAATACAGTTTTGTACTTATATACAATTTACATTGTCATGTGGCATGTTTGACAGTGTTTTGTTGATATGGAAAAGCAATTCATTGGACTCTGCGCATTTTTCACTCGAATTAAAGTCGAAATTATGTTTATTGATTTAATAGTTTCTAGGTTATTAAGATGAAATTATATTTTTAATTTTAATAAGACCCTCTGAGCTATCATCAGGATTTGTTTGAATCGATTCAGCAGAAGACATTGCAGATAGACTATAACGGTTGCAGAGAAACGTTAAATGAGAAACACTTACAATATTGATGTGACACTCTATTATAGGAAAGTTGCATGAAGCTTAAAATCTGTTTCTCGTTTGCATGAAAGATTGAACCTTATTAACCTATTTAAATCAAGGTTTGTTTTATATGAGATATTCACTTCAGCTATAAAATTCTACCAGTTTAACCTTTATTTAAAGAAATCCGATAATAAGTTCGTTATGTGGAATATTCGTTAAATAGAAAATCACCTATTGAAATACTTAAACAACACAAAAAATAGATTTTAAATTCATAAAAACAAGACATTATTAAAATAGCAATTGATATACTTTTATCTAGTATTTATTTCATAAATATTAACCATAAAAGAAATCAGCATGGTCTGCAATTTTGTCTTGAGTTTTTCGTTGAAAATGCAAACAAAAAGGGATTTTACTACTTTCCCTAAAATAACTTTTAGAGAAAGCAGTGGCTTCGAAAATTAATTCAATGTCATTTCTCTCATAAAACGCGTTAACAAGTTTGAAATGTTCAGAAATATTTTAAGAAATAGGGAAAACGGATCTTAAAAAAAAGTTCGTTAAATAAGAAATTCACTTCGCAAAATAAACTTATTTTACGAAGAAATTTCCAAAATGTTCTTGGTTCCTCGAAAAAATTTGCAAAATAGAGAAATTCGCAAAATGGAAGTTCGTTAAATGGAAGTCCTACTGTATTTTATTATAAGAAAGCGCCACATGCAGCAAATATTAAATAGGCAACATTTAGAAGAAAATTCGCTCGCATGAAGCATTTTATTTTATTTTTTAACCGTCGTTGAACAGTCAACCCAATTTTTGGATTTCGGCTGCTCATGTTCAACCCCGTATCCTTTTCATTTTGAACCCAATCCAGAAGACAAGGGAACTCCTGGATTAAGTAGTGGGAAAAATTTACCTTTGTGGTGGGTTTTTTGATAGAACTAACCCACATTTGTGTTACATAGAGAGGAAAACCTTCAAAACCTCAATTTAAATTACATGATTTCCTGACAACTATTATTTCAATTATTTTCAAGTTACGGTTAATTTTAGAAGGTTTCAAGTAATACTTTATTTTATTTTACAACCGTCATTAAACAGCCGACCCAATTTTTTAGTTCCGATGTTCAACTCCGTAGTCTTGTCATTTTGAATCCAATCCAGGAGACAAGGGAATCCTTAAATCAAGCATTGTGACAAGCTAGCCTTCGCGGACTTTATGGATGGATCTAACCCGCATTTGCGTTACATGGAGAAGAAAACCACGAAATTCTTTCACGGTTAACTCGACGTCAAGGGGATTCTAATCCATGATCCGTCTACCTCTGAGGATATTTTATTTCAGCACTAGCGTTCAATGCGAGCCGTATTTACCAGCTACCACCGGGATTCGAACCTGTGACACCTCAAATACTCTATCCCCTGAGATAACGCGGAACTAACCTCTCACGGTTAGCCTGACAGCAAGAGAATTCGTCTACCACTGAGGATATTTCACGTCGGCACTGTGATCGGTGCAATTCGTATCGACCGACCATCGTTGGAAACCGGTTCAACTCATTGAAAGGCGCATAAAACATTAGTCAGTGGGTTATCGATTTCATAAAATGTTAAATTTGAAACAGTATATAGAGGGAGAAACTAGGGAACACTTTATTATAAAGAAGTTTCGGCTGCTTAAATAGGAAATATAGTGTTGTATAAAAAATTTTGATTTCATGGAATATTGAATACAATTAATCATTGGTTACTGGACACATTTAAGCAAGAAAAAAAAAAAAAATCGCATGAAAATCTCAGTTTCATGACAATCGCGTGATCTTGATTATTTTGAATAGTCTATAATTTAAAACTCTCAAAACTATTAAATTAGTATGTTCAAAATTAAACTGAATTTTTTAAAATCATAACTTAAATTTGGATTAAAACGAAAATAACTTCAAAAAAAGGCGGGGATGGTTTATGACGTCAGAATCTACATCCTGGGTAAATGGAATGAGTCGTACCAAAATTTGTCATAGGGTGACTACAAAGGAGTTTAACCTTTTTTTGCCAAAATTGTGTTAACTTTTTGATATAATGCAAAGAGAGAAGGATATTTGGTTTGAGAATTGATAATATTTTTATCCAAAAAATATCAATTTTGTCATTCTAAAGCCTTAATTAGTAAATTGGTCAATACATAGAAATAAGAACTATTTCATCCCAGATAGGAGATGCAAATAAATCCTTTATTTAAATACTTTTAGTTATTTTTTATTTTTTTATTTCTAAAATCTTTTCTCTTGGGAAACTACAAAAAATAAATAATTATTTATTTTTAATAATTTCTCTTACGTGTAATACTGAATTCATTCAATGTAATAAACTGGGAGCGAAAGATGTATTTTAAAATTTTATATCATATTATTAGCTAAAATATGTTTGCAAGATGCATTTCAAAAAATAAAATTCTTACAAAATTCACAAAAAAAAAACAAAAAAAAAACTATAGAAACATATCACCATTAATAAAGAATTGTTTTTGTATGTGCGGGTTGAAAATTTAAAGAATTTATAAAGCGTGATGTAAATAAAGTTCGACTTTTTCTTGAGGTACAAAAATGGAGTGTGATTTTTTCTTATTTTACATTTTTTAAATTTAAATATTGTTGAAACTGCACATAGTTTTTTTAAAATTTGCTATTTTAGTGACAATGAATAAATTAAATTTTTTTTTTTTAATTTAGAAAATTACAGAAAGGAATTGAAAACATGATTTTATGATAATTTGAGGAATGTTTTTTTACCGGTTGAATTCTCCTCCCCCTTCTGAGAAAATTTTTGAAGGTGTCCTTGACAAAAAAAAAGAAAAAAAAAAAAAAAATTATGATTGCTAAGAAAAAATTAATTTCCTAACTATATCTTGTCTTTTCAATAACTTTTGAATAGCATTATTTTTTTATTTATTAATGTAGTATTTACTAATAACATACATTAAAGCATGAATTCTTGAGCAATTCTTCAATTTAAAAAAGTATAAGATTTTAAATTAAAAGTTTTTATTTGAAATAACGTTTAAAACTTTTCTTAGAAAAATGTCTCTTTATTTTTTATTGTTTACTTTTAAAATATTTTATTTAATTATTACTATTCGAAGAGATGCAAATGATTTTAAGCCTCTTCCATTTTTTATAATAATTCTTTTTATATTTATTGGCCGACCCACTACGCAAAAATAAAATGAATTATTTTTGACTCTAAAATTTCGATTTCAATAGAATAAAAAACAAAAGAACGTATGTTTAAGATAACGATGTTAAAACAGAACGAAACAAAATAGGTCGCTTAATGAAAAAATAATATTCATAAAAAGGAATAACCTGTACTAGTATATACTGTACCTGTACTAGTATAGAGTATAGGATTACTCTTTAAGAATAAAAATCCTTTCATTTCAAAGAATAAAAAAAAGAAAAAGGCATTTCATAAAAAGATCATTTCATAAACATTTTAATTCAGTATAATGAATGATTTCTCCAGAAAAGCTTAATCTAAAGCAAAACATTTTTATAAAATTAAAATATTACTAAGTACTGTAAAATCATCTTATAACAAAATAATAAAGTTTCAGATAGTTCAAGATTTTTTTTTCTTTCTTTTTGGTCATCGCGTTTGATGACTTTGCACCAATCCTGTCATTTTTCGCCTTTAGGTACATTTACAAAATTTGGTATGGTGTGTTAAATGTAAAGCTATTACAACGTGACATAAAACAGTACTTGTTGTAAGTATTTGAAGTTATTTTTGAGAATTTTTATCAATGTTCTAAGAGCGACGGAATCCCTTTATCAGAAGGTGGTGGGTGTCGTATTGGTGTTACATTCTGACGTCATCAGCCGAGATGAGAAAACTAACTGCGTTTTATGGGGCGAGCAATTTTAAATATTAATTATTAAATAACAAGTTAACCAACTGAATTGAAATTGGCATATAGGGTCATAAAATGGTTTAAAGTTTCATTTTAAAAAATATAAAAATACCACGCACCCAAATAGCAAAATAAGTTTTTTTTTTTTAAACTCTGCAAAAGCTTTTAAATGTAAAACCTAAAAGGGTTTTTATATAGCTTACGAGTAAACTTTAAAACGATATCTGTGACAATCTGTTGCTCTATTCTGCGCACATTACCCTAATCCAAAACCTTGGAAAACATCCTTCTATATAAAAACCATAAATCAAGGTAGGATTTTCAAGCTTGAAAAAATCTCTTAATAAAGCTAGCCTCAAGGTAAAAATATTTAGGTCATTATAAGGTTTCTTTTTGCAAAGTTTTGTATGCTCAGCTAAGATCTCCCTTCTGAAATTTTAATGGACAATGCAATTGGATCCTATGGCTAGTGTGACGTGAGCTAAAACTTCATAATGGACCTAAGTGACCCTTTAATTCTAAATGACAATACTTTTTAAAAAAAGCTTTAAAAAATAATTTTTAAGTAGGAGTTGAAAGGTTTGAAACTGCAATATTTTTGCTTTATTGGGAATTTTCGTGACAATAAAAAGAAAATTGTGTTACAAGGTTGCCGTAAGATGACATGTTTTCTGGGCAGGTTCCAAGTTAGCAAACATTCTGTGGCAAAGAATCCTCAGGTTGCAAGGAAACAATAAATAGGAACCTTTTTTTTCCAATGGCAGGCACTGAATTTGAATCTTTGCCTATGAAGATGCCAGAATTGTTGCTCATTTGGCGTTACCCAGTGGGCACCTGTTAACCAAAGTCACGGAGGCGAGCAACATTGCCCACGCCACACTGCCACAAACCCGTTTATAGGGTGGGCCGCATTCACACATCACGCACAACAGAGGACAGCAGAAAGAGTGAGAGAAACATCCATGCCAAATGGCTAACCGCTCAGTCACCTGGCTGGCAAATAGGAAACATAGTGTTGTACAAAACTTTCAATTGCTGGGAATATTAAATATTAGAAGGAATTATTGTTTACAGGACGCATTAAGCAGGAGAAAATTACAAAAAAAAAAAAAAAAAATAATAATAAAATTGCCATTCACATGAAACTTCCATAGGAAACACGTTATTGCATGAAAATCTCAGAAGACGTTCTACTGCTAAGAATCCTCTGTCGTAAGAAAACGTTAAATAAGAAGCATCCTATAACAGGAAAATCTTAATGGTAGAAAAATTCGATAAGAAACTATTTTAGAAAAAATCTGCCGCGTTGCATGAAACGTTGAATAGAAAACACTTTACTGAAGGAAAATCTCGTTTGTATGGTACGTTACAATTTTTTTATATATTTATCAGAAATAAACTCAATAATTTAAATCTAACATTCAATGAATATTCCATTTTAAAAAGCACAAAAGATCTGAAGCGTTGCGCTTTTGAAAACTGTTTCGTTAACTAGTGAACAATCTTGAAGTTGCGGTTTTATAAGGTTAAAGAAACTTTTTTCGTTTATAATTTCTTCTTTCAATCAGCCTAGGGGGTTCACGTAAAAAAAAAAGTAAAATTATATAGGGATAAAATAGCGTCAGATGCTTAAAGCAACGACCTGATCAAAACTCTTATAATAAGAAGAAAAATTTGTAAACTTTAGCTTAAAAGCTAATTGTTAACATGACTGGAGAGAACAATAGGGCCCCCTTCCCTTAACACAACTTTTCATTTTGAATGAAGAAAAAAAAAAAATAGTTAAAGGAAGGAAAAGATAAAAAAAATATGAAAAAAGTACAAAAAGGACTCGTTAAAAACAGTGGCTGGTAAAGACAGCGACCATTAAACAAGCATCTCTTCCACAAATATATGCAAAGTTTTAAAAAGGAAGTATTTTTCCTATTCAAAAAACGATATCTTTTGTTGTCTTTTAAAGAAATATGTGCAATTAAATGAACATGTTTTCTGTTACTCAAAAGAAGTAAAAATAAAGCAAAAAATTTCTTTAAAAAAAATTGAAAAAACTGCGAAATATTAATTAACTGGCTGTAACAATTTATTAAATATGGCAGAGTTCTGTAATGATCAACGTTCACAAAACTGAAAGGAATACAGGATGCGTAGTTCAGCGAAAGTACTTTTACAGCATTCAAAATTTTTTTAAATTACTTTCCAAAATAAATCATAATTAGGATCTGTGAAATCTATAAGAAATTTCCTAAAAATTATAATTAGGATACCCAATCAGGGTGCGATGTTTCAACAAAAAATAAGCACCTCGCACGTACTTTTACAGCACTCAAAAAATATTTATAATGACTTTCAAAAAAAAAACAAACCCAAACACAAATTCAAATACTTATTTCAAAATATAATTTAAAAAAAAAATTTAAATTATTTTTTAGTAATTTTATATTGTTAAAAATTTTTAAATACAAATTTGGTTTTAGCTGCCTTGTGCGCTGTTCCAGTTTGAATTGGAGTAATAATTGTTTTGTGTTTTTTTATTATAATTTTGAAATAAGTATTTGAATTTGTGTTTGGGCTTATTATTTTCATACCTTGATTTGCTGCATGCGCGCAATCTTGTTTGAAAATTGATCTTAGTAAATTTTCAATTATGTATTTGTTAATTTTGTTCTTTTACTTGTGTTGTTTTTTTTTAGGAGTTTCTGGCCCTGGTCCCTTAATGGTTTATTTTTCACGTCATGTACTAAGTAATTGTTTTTTATTCTTTATTTTTGCTTGTATTATCATTAGGGGCCTCGGGGCACTGTTAGTTTTGGCTTCAGCCACTAACGACAGAAAGGCTCCTGTGTGTTTACAGACAATGTGTTCCCTGATGAAGTGCTGTTCTGTAAACACACAATTACATTTTATTTTAATTTTTAAATTATTTTTAAGTAATTTTGTATTGTTACTAGTTTCCAAAAAAAAATCATAATTAGGATCTGTGTAGTCATAAAAATTATTTTTTTCTATCGTTTAAAGTTCTTAATGTATAAACATAAAATCAATAAAATCCAAAAACATTTTCAAAAACCTTATAGGATCACGATAAAATAATTGGTTTCTGATAAATATTGCGGATGTAATTTGGAAAATAATGTTTTTTTTTCTTTTTTTTTTGTAATTTAGAATGACAATCGACGCAGCAAAGAAAAAATCTCTTTTAAAAGATAGAAAATTAAGCACTTTTTACAAACTCCGAATAAAAAAGCGCCTTTACGAGCTTTTAATAAACGTAAATCAAAAATAAGCACCTTTAATCACTTTATAAAAGCTTTACGCATCCTGCAATACAATAAAAAAATTTAAATAATTCTACGTCTGTACATTTTCTCAGTATAAAATATGTAACTTTTTAATCTAACAGATAATAAGCCATTTTTTCTAACATATCACAGATCATAAGCCATTTGTTTATACATTCAAGCGAAAAAAAAAAAAAAAAAAAAAAAAAAAAAAAAAAAAACGACAGAGCTTTTGTCAAGGCAAGCCAGACATTTACAATACATATCACAATGTTCAACAAACATACGGCGCAAAGAAAACATTGTAGCAGACTCAAATTGAACAAATGTCAATCATACATTATGATAAAATAGCTGAAGATCAAATAATTAATGAAAAGTTGAAGTAATTTATCAAAACCGATACGTCCTTAAAATTTAAGCAACAATCAGTAGTCCGATAAATCTTCATGTTTTGACATGATACTTTATATTCCAAATCGATATAAATTTACGATTTTTCAACAAAAATACATAATTTGTCTCATCCTAGTATCTGATCTACAATTAAACAAATTACCACAAGTTTCACTTGGCATGAAATTAGGCACTCCTGACCAAACTATGGGATTCCCAGATTGAGGCTGCTCTTTATATTTTGAGGGTCAGAAATCCGAATCGGCCGATAAGAAGCTATGTTTATTTACAGAAAGATTTCGTAATTTAAAATATCGTCTGCACTAATTAATTAGCATAGTTGAGGTCACTCCTTTAAACCATTAAGATTGAGTCCTTGAATGTGATTTCCGATCATTAGGTCAAAAGTTTTTGAAGGTGTTCCATTTATTCATTATAATTATTTTTTTTAAGTTTATTATTATTTTTGCAATGTACATTCTTTTAACGTTTCGGATCGTTCTAAAGGCTCCGAAGATAAAAACGCTCTGAGGATATTTTTATCCGATTATAGACAATTATTTTAGTCCTTCATTTTTTAAATACTTTCGTTATTCGTGAAATGACGTTATTCTTCACTGAGAAGCGAAAAATAAGATTAATGTTAACCTTAACATAAAACGTAAAAACTCTCTATCAAAATTGATCACTATTTGAGTCAATTTGCATATATAGGTGCGAACATATTTTTTTCAAATGTCATAATACGTTGTACTGAGCATTTTAATTACAAATTCACCTCCAATCCCGTTTTTCAAATCTTTTTTTTTTTTTTTTTAAAAAAAATACCCATAATCACCTAACATCTGAAAAGGCGAATCTGTAAGAGCCAAAAATTAAATATGTTCTTACTTTTGGAATATGCATTTATACTTACACATTTTTTTTTAAATTTTTGAATGTACGATTTTAAATCTCGAAATACTTAAAAGGTTTTTTTTTTATTTACGAAGACATTATCTGATAAAACAGAATTAATTATTAAAGAACATGAATTAGTGACTCTGTGTGTGACTCTTTTTGTTTGAATAGAGCTATAAGCTAGAGAATACCGCTGTTGTTGCCCTTTTGTAATAAAAAAAAACACAGGGACCTCCGCCGCCAAGTTAACTTTACTTTTTGTTTTGCTGCACAAAACTTTAAGACTTAATAAATTTGAAATTAAGAAAGTTTGTAGAAAAATATTCGAAAATTAGTTTGAGAATTTCAGTTAAACTCGTGAAAAAAATGCGGGCCGCTTTACAGGACGCAGAAATGCAAGGCTACAGTTGAAATTTGACGTTCGGAAAGGAAAATTTTTTTTATGGACTTAACTCGAGCCTTTTGTTTTTAAGTCTTATTGTAATTTTTAAGTACACTTTTTGCGAATTTCTTCTCCCCCTTTTTTTTTGTTTTTGTTTTACTTCGAATTAATCTATAGAATTTAGAAAGATCTATAGAATTTAAAAATATATAAAATAAAATCTATAGAATTTAGAAACGGGAGATTACGAAGTTGTGTAGAAAAATGTACAGGGATTACAATGGAGTAAAAAAAATTAAGGTTTAATTGTTAGTTCTGGAATTATTTACTACTTAAGCATGAAGTAAAAAAAAACATTTTAGTCGATCAGCTGATATGCAACTACAGAGTTGAAATTTGATTATTTAAAACTGATATTTTCAATTATAAACATAATACTGTTTTTGTTTCTGAAATTCAAATGTGTTGCAAATTGCCTTTTACGAATAATATAAACTCAATTCAAGAGGAATTTTTAGCAATGTATAAAAACATGAAGCTAAGAGTACCAAAGCAGATTTCATTACCTTTCACTTATGCTATCCCTAAATATCAGTTTTAAAAAAATATCAGTTGGTTTTCGTTTTATTTGCAGTGCTACCTCCACTATTGGTAAAGAGCTACTGTTAGAATTGTGAGAAAAAAAAAAAAAAAAAAACCTCTTGAACTATCCATGGTTTTGTGTTGCACATAATATAGTTAGAAATAAACTTAAAACTTGTAATAACATCGCTTTGTTAAGCACTTTTTGATCTTTTTACTATCTTGCTTTTCGAACTCAGCAAACTTAGTTCATTCTACTCTAATTAAATTTTGTACTGAAAAATTTGGCCCTTGTTTAACAACTACAGTATTGCGTGATTGTTTTTTACTCTTACAAAAGTATATGAATGGATGCTTTCCACGAGAGCTCAACAATGGCTAATCTATTTTGTTTTTAAAATTTACTATAAAATAATGATATAAATCAAAAATTTTTATTTTGCATTAACTCTAATTCAATTACAAATTTTGCAGTCCCACAGTGGACTGATCGTTAACACACAGTTTCCAGCAGATCACTGAAGTCAAGCATCACTTGTGTGCGGGTGGGTGACCACTTGGATCAGTCTGCGTAGGGACCGAGGAAGTGCGGTATGGGTCCTCGTTAAACTGATTTACCGTAAAGTGCTCGACTTCACGTGCTGGTCGTCGGGCTACCTAAGCGGGGTTGCCATCTCCTCTGCAGGGAATCAAAATTGTGATGGCATGTCTTCGGATCATCCTCAGAGATGTTTCCCAGACCATCGCCAATAGCCCACTGTGACGTAAATGAACTACAACAACAATAGCAAAATCAAATTTTGCATCAGTCAATTTGTCTAAGTTGTAAAAATTATGTTAAAAGTAATGATGATGATAATGCAGTAATCTTTAGATTTACATTTATTGTTGGGCCACGAGCCTATTATCTCTGTATACGATAGCCGCAAAGAGTTAGTAGTATTCAGACTACAAATCTAATTTAGTTGAACTAGTGTCAAACTACTGAGGGGTATATTATTATTTCTCATGTTAATAGAATTTGTAACAAATAAATCAACTTTTCGTTGGAAGTAGAAAATTTTAAAGCTGAACTTATTTGCAAATTTTCCAATTAACTTTCATAAATATTGTAATTAATTAATAAAAAATAACTAAGATAAAATTTTTCTTTGTTGCCCTAAATAGAAATTGACTTAAAATTTTATTTATTTTTTTTTTTTTTATATTACTTGTTTCAAAATTAAATAATCTTCTGGTGAATAGTTCAAAGTTTAAAAAAAAAAATTTAAATGATTGTTTTTTATTATTATTGTTATTATTTTTAACATTTTATTTATTTATTTCTGCTGATCATTTTTAAAAGGGAAAAATAAAAAAGAATAATATTTTTTTACGTCGCTTACCCCAAGACACGTAGCTTCCAACGTTAGCTATAAGTGAGCGATGTCGCAAAATAAATTTGTGAACAATCCCCATATGTGTTGCGGCTAGCGGATAATTATCGCGATTAAAAATGACTCTTTCTTCCGTCAACTTTCTGCCCCTCCCCAGCATGTTGGCTTCTCTTTCCCCCTCTTGCCAACGTCAATTTCAGGTGGCGGTTTTCTTTCCTTTATCCGCCATGATGTATTTGTTGTTCTTTTTCTCTCTTGTCTCCAAGTCTTCTTTTTATTCTTTCCATCTTCTCCTCAGCCCCTTCGGCATGTCGAGGTATACATCTTATTTTATCACATGTTGATCAGAAGACATGTTTATGGGACGGTCACATGATCAAAGAGAGGGAAAATTGGATTATGAGAGCAAATCATTGCTATTGACGGTAGGAATTTTGGATAAATGTAGAATTAAATTTTTTTTTTTAATGTATAACTTTCGTTGAACAGCCGACCCAATTTTTTACCCCCGACTTTACCCCGAAAAATTTACGACCCGACTACTTATGTTCAACTGCGTAGCCTTGTCATTTTGAACCCAATCCAGAAGACAAGGGAACCCTCTATCAAGTTTCGGAAGAAATGTGTCTTCGTGGAGGACTTTTTGGAGGGAACTAACCCGCATTTTCGTTACATGGAGAGGAAGACCACGAGAACCTCCCACGGCTAACCTAGCAGCAAGGGGACTTTAACAAATGCTCCATCTACCACTGAGGATATTTCACGTCGACACTGCGGTTGGAGCAAACCGGATGCGGAATTCGTATCAACCAGCCATCCCCAGGATTCGAACCCGGTTTACCTCATTGGAAGGCGAACGCACTATCCCCTAAGGCAAAGGTCGCCAAAGTGGTCTATATAGACCCCCAGGGGTCTCTTCAACAAAAGCGGGGGTCGATCTGAGCCAGGGGGTCGGTCCGAATCGGAAGTGTCGATTGGGGGTCGAAGAAAAAACAGTTCTTACTACGCAAATCACACATACCTAATTGAGTATGTAAAATTTGTGAATTTTTTTCATAATTGACTTAATATCAGTTTTTTTTTAGAACATAAATTAATAAACATATTCGGGTGAAACAAGTATTTACGTACCAGCGCGCAGTGGTACGAACTCTGCACTTCTGGTTTATAAGTCATATGCATATGTGCGCTAGTCCAAATGTCACGTGTGACGAGCTTTGACGTTACAAAAGCAAATATCATACGTAGTTTCAGCTATCTTTGCAAACTATGAGCAGTGTTGAATATTTGCAGTGTCATTATTAAAACTTTTATAGTTTTTGATAATTAGTAATTCTATCGATAAAACCTTTCGTTTAGTTTATATATTAATTTTAATTTTCAATGCATGTAAAAAAGGAGGTAAGCATTGGATTAGTACAGCCCGCGATAAAACTGCAAGATGAGCTTGCTGAATTATTATCGAATCTTGAAGCAAAGACGCTTTTTCAAAATTTAACAATAAGCAAATTTTGGACAAATATAAATATAATGCAAAAATTTGTAAAACTTTACGAAATAGCTCAGCCATTTATGCTAGCATTTCCAATTTCCTATATGGTTGAAGCCGGTTTCAGTCACGTTAATTCAATCTTAACCAAGTACAGAAATAAATTAAGTGTGGAGTTTCGAGGGGATTTGAGATTAAAATTAACCCATTTTGAACCAAATCTAGCGAACCTTGCAAAAAAAAACTAAAAAAAACAAAAAATAAAAACACCAGGCCCACCCATCTCATTTATTAGGAAGCAATAAATTTGTAGTTACTTTACTTATTATTTCTACTTATTTATAATTACTTATTATTTAATAAACATGAAGGTTTTTAATTTTCAACATTAATGTATTTTTCATAAAACTATTGTTACACAATGTACTATTACTTTAATAAATGTTTAAAGTCATAAAAAAATGTGAACACAGTATCTAATAGAGTTTTATTTTAATTAACAAAAAATTACTTTAATGGGGGTCGATGGAGATTTCGAAATATTATATAGGGGTCGATGATCAAAAAAATTTAGCGACCCATGGCCTGGCATCACGGTTCAATTTTGTAAATTTCAGATGTTTTCATTGAAGGGGTTAAGATGTTTCGTTTCTTGATACAATCTTTTTTCTTTTTTTTTTTCCAATTTGGTTCATTCTTTTTCTTTTTTTATGAATGTCATAGTTTTTGCTTTCCTTTGAAAAAAAGTTTGATAATAAGGATCAATTATTCAAATTGTTTGTATCTAAACTACGATGAGGAATCACTGTCTCAATTTTGACATAACTGGAGGAAGTGTTCTTTAATTTTATAGATGAGCCTTTTTAATGTTGACGTCATTAGAAAAGGGCAAAATGAAGCTAAAGGAAAATTGAATATATACATTTTTGAAAATTTCAAGAATATCACTTTTTTAGTTAATTTTTTTCACCTATTTTTAAGTACTATAATATGCATATTATAATGTATTGGGTACTTATTTAAATCAAAGTATAACAATCTCACTAAACTCTTAATCTTCAACAATCCAGATGGCATTAATAAAAGGGAAAAATCTCCACTTAGATGCCTCTGGCAAAGATCTGAAAACATAGGGACACCATGCAATATCTGATAGACTCCAATGGGAAAAAAGCTCATTGAGACGGCTTTCTCTAGTCTGTAGGGCAAAGAAGAAGAATAAACATCTCATCTACTGTATTATAATTTCAGTCTTTTATAAAATAAAAAGAAATTTTTAATCAGAACGTTGAATAGCACTCAAAACATACTTATTGAGACGGGAAAGCTAGGTAGGTTGGACGTTGGGCTCGTATTCACGAGAACGTGCTTTCGAATCTAGCCGGCAAGAGAACCCCTGAGTATTAAATGGTGACTAGTGCATGATAAATCTGTCTGGGTCACTAGGTCAGCTAAGTTCCCATTACAAATCAATACCTTTGAGGGTACTAAATAGAAGATGGATCGTTCTCTGGTTCAGGTCAAAATTACGATTTGTTGATGAATGAATGGTATATGATAGGTACCTTCCTGTAAAACGAGCTCAGGCGTGGCATCATTCTTGATCATAGATGGCACCACTGAACAAGCAAGACAAGAAACTTGATTTTAAGCAGGGCATAAGTAAGAGCAAATATTCTCCGTAAAATGAAATGGTCTCTAACATATTTTTTAGATATTTTTGAAGAAATTATGATTTGAAAGAACATTCCATGAAATGATCGAATGTATTTTAGAAGTCTGTTTATGAAACAATAATAAAGACAAGAATTCTAAAAACTGAAATGACCTTTTACAAATGGAAGAACCGAAAATATTATTCGGAATTAATATCTGGGACAAAATTGAATTCTATTCATAGTTTCTTTCAAGTATTGTATTTTTGGACATGTAACGCTTGAATTTTTATTTTTTCAAAACGTTATATTTTAAAATTGATTGCTGATGAAATTTCTCTGCATTATAAATAATTTTTTCAAGAAATAGTCTCGATTGACAAAAATATCAAAACATTGACCTCCAGTCTTTGGCACTTTTCCAATCGAGCTTTTCAAATCACTGACAGTTGCAATCTGCAAATGATGCCTTTTTATTTTGTAGCACTAGCTGACAATAATAAGATATCAATAAATGTAAAATATAACTGTTCAAAGTCTTTATTAAAATAGAAATAATAAATCCAAATAATGATATAGATTTTTGATGATTACTCCAAATTTACAATCAATGTTTGCAATACCTTAAACTTTTTCTTATTTATCCTAAAAGAAAGCAACGACTTTTAACAAAATTTATAACAATTGTTAGTAAGCATGAAAACTAGCAATATTTTTAAAACAATTTTGTAATATTATTTTTTATGAATCTTACTTGCATTAAAATTGCCGAAATTCGGTAAATATAGGAGTGCGTTAAAACAGGGTTCGATTTTATGTCGACTTGAAACTCACACTTAAAACGAGAAACAACTCGAAATGTAAAACAGTCTAAAGCATTATTTAAGTAACATACTATGAGTACAAACCAGTATGTACAAAGTGCTAATTAAAATCGTCAACACCCTGAAACTACATTTGAATGGTTCGGGGTCCTCACTTTTAAGTCACTAGAATAGAGAATATTTTGAATCGGACACAAAAACGCACTTTGTCTAAATAAACAGACTTGTGACGAATTCTTAATAATATAAGGTAGCACCTATCTGAATGATACAGTTCGAACAGTACCGGCTTTGCTAAATTTAGAGTCGCGATGACTCAGGGGATAGAGCGTTTGCCTTCCAATGAGTTGAAACGGGTTAGAATCCCAGCGATGGCTGGTCCATACGAACTCCGTCTTGCACCCACCACAGTGCTGACGTGAAAGATCCTCAGTGGTAGACGGATCATCGGTTAGAGTCCCCTTGTCGTCAGTCTAACCGTGGGAGTTCCTCTCTCGTGGTTTTCCTCTCTACGTAACGCAAATGCGTGTCAGTTCCATAAAAAAAATCCACCACGAAGGCTAATTTCTCCCAATACTTGATCCAGGAGTCCCCTTACCTTCTGGATTGAGTTCAAAATGACGGAGTTGAACATGAGTAGTCAGAAACCCCAAAAATTGCGTCGGTTGTTCAAAGGTTATTAAATTAAATATCATAACCGTCTAAAAAAAAACTCTTTTGGGAAACGGTAATATAGATAATTTAATGGAAGCTGCGATTTATGCAAAAATTTAGCTGCAGAAACAGAGAAATTGTCAATGGAAATCGGTTTGTTTAGGGGGATTGAGGGGTGAAACGGTAAATGGAAGTAAGATGTCGTGTAGAACAATCGTCATTAGTGGAAGTGTTTCACGTGCCGATCGATTGACTTGAGGGTTCTTTTTTGCGGTCCTCCCCTCAACTCTTTGTTCCAAGAAGAGTCTTCTATTTCTTTACACTTTCGATCTTTCAAGTATTTTCGTTTGGTTTCAAAAAAAGGTCCTTTTATATCCTCAGGATATTGATTTGAGAAAAGAAGGAAGAAAGCAGATGCTTCATCTATTTGAGTGGGAGTTTGTTTTTTAACCTTGCTCTTTCTCAAACTTTTATGCTTCATATATGATATCTATATATGGTATCTATTATGAAAAAGTTCTCAAAAATTGTGGAAATGGTCAAATATTCCGAAGAAATATGCGCATCGAGTTTTAAAATGGATGATATACATGTATTAAATATAATATACATAACGAGTCTATTTCGATAAGTCCGCTATCTGTTTTTCACAGAATTTTTTTCGAGCTATTTGCGACAAAACTCTCTAGCTCTAATATCTTTCTGCAAGATGCTTTTAAAAATACAAACATATATGTTACTCATTTAAAATAATAAAAGAGCTGTATTTACAAAAAAAAAAAAAAAAAAAAAAAAAAAAAACTATGTAATTTATTTTAAATTGAACATGTAAAAATTTTTTATTCTAATATTATGGGTGATATTCTCGCATTTTGTTAAGTGGGAGGGGGGAGGGGGTGACGCACAAATTATTCCTTTCTTCGCATTTTATAAATAATCAGCATTGTAAAAAATAATTAAAAAATCATGAAATCCACACACACATAGTAGTAATGGCCGGAAAGAAGATCGAAGACGAAATCACGCGAATCGGACTCCTCAAATGCGTGTTTCGTTTCGAGATTAGGTTGTTGTCATAAATAACATTGTGTAAAAAATATCGGATTTAAAAACTATGGAGAAATCAATAGCAATAACTGCATAAAATTGATTCGATGGAATTATTGCCTTAAAAAGTAAATACTCAAATGCACGATTCGAATTTTCCGTATTGTTTGAAATAGATCAGAATATTTAAAATCCACATAAAAATCCGAAAATACGATCGGAACATGACATCGATTCACGATACTATCGGCGTTAATTGAGCGCGTCAAAAATTGATTACATTAAAGCATGATTCAAACTTCTGAAGAAAAGTAATTATTTTCACTTTCAAAAGAAGAGAAATCATTTTACAAGAACTCTTTTGCTGCGATTCTGTTACGGGGTTTCCAAGTCCCAATCAAAATGCTAACAATAAAAATTATATGTTTATAACGAGTAAAAAAGTTATGAAACAAAATATTTTTATAGGGTTGTTCAGAAAGTATTTTTTTTTCTTCATGACAATGAAAGTCTTTGAGTGAATAAATGTTTTATAATGTTCGTTATGGTTCGTATAAGATATTGGGCATACCTTAGGGAGAAGGAACGATAAGTTCAGTGTAAAAAAAATAATTTTGAGAGTTTTGAGAAAAGTGGTTGATGAAGAAGAAAACAAGAACACAGTATATTGCTACGAAATCGTCAATATGTGTAAAATATTGCAAACGGTATTTTGTTAAGAGGCTAAATAAATATAATTTAATAAGAAAATTTGCTAGAAAACGGCGTAATTCTAACGTAATTTAAAGAGAAAATAGCGCCTAAAGCATTCCTTATGGAAGACTCAGTTTGGCGACTTATTTGCCGACTTGGCGATAATATTAGCGATGTTTAACGACAAAATTATAGCTTTTGAAAATTCGAGTTTTGAAGCGATAGGACTAATATTTACGAAGTTGAACGAGAATTGTCTTCTAGAATCATGTCGAAAGTTCCGGGGTTCCGTCGCCAAGCCTATATAAATAGGAGTATGCCTCGCAGAGAGAAGTAGAGAACATTAGTCTGTTTGTGATTTATTCTGTTTTGGCGAGTTTCTTGTGAACCATCTGAGGTTCCAAATCCTGTGATTTGTTGGGTACAAAGCTGGTTATTTGTGTTGTAATTGAGTGCTGAAAAATGCTCTATTTTCTGGAAGACTCCACAGATGAATTTTTGGAATCTTAAGGACTGTTTCATTCATCTCCAATCGAGACGAACCCCTGTTCCCCTTACAATATAATTTTTTAAAGCCCTTTCAGGGGAGATTTCCGTATCGTGATCTGTGGCAGAATAATCACCAAGTCTTGGAAACATCAGGGCAGCGGTCCGCGAGAAACAAAAAAACAAAGAAAATCACAGAAAGAGGGACCCACTCGAAAGGTATAACTCGTAGCCATCACCAAGCAAACATCAATATGTCTTTTTTTTTTTTCTTTTTTTTTTTAAATTTGCAAATATAAATTCTATTTGGCACCTTGGCAATTGCAGTTGGCGCGAAAGATCACGATACGGTAATATCCCCGAGTTCGATGTCGAAGTTTTATCCTCTTAGTATCCAAACCAAATATAATGTTGATATTTCTCAGGTTGGAACTTATGTTGGTAACTTCTGTATCGAATTTCAAGAATTAAGAATGAAATTCTTACAGTTTATCACTCTATTTTTTAATTCATTCATTTATCATTGATTGTTTAGAGGAGTTATTTCAATGTGAAATTGAATATTCTTTCTTTAGACATACGGCTTTCAACTTCACTTCATTTGAGTGAATTTCTCTTTTATCAGAAAAAACGTTTCAACTATTTTATCTTCTTCATGTGCGCGTCTCTTATTTTTTGCACTGTATAGAGCTAAAAATATTCAGGAAAATAAAATAGACTGCTTTTGCTCCTTCGAACTATGTTTATGGTAATAGCTCTCTCTCTCTTTTAGAATACCTCTTTACAGAATTACTTCATTTACTGTCTAAAGCCTTTAAATTTACATCATCAAAAAGTAAAATCTCTTTAAGTCTGACAAACAACGGCGGAAAAGGGAGAGAAAAAAAACAAGCTTTTCCCTTGGAAAAAGAATCTAAAAGGATAATAAGGGTCTGAAAACAGTTTGTTTTTCCACTAATTTGAAAATAAATTACTGTTGACTTTCGCTTAGGTGATTCAGGTACTCTCCCCCAACAGGAATTTCTTTTTTTTTAAAGAATCCCTCTTTTCCCCTACTTTTAAAATAAATTCTTCTCGCGACAAACGGAGGGAAGAAATACGTTTTAAATTGCGAACACTAACCAAAAGGGTCAAAAGAATAATAAAAACCATGTTATTTATTTATTTTTTTAAGTCTTTCTTTAATAAACTCTTTAGTAATAAAATCATTAAAGTTTTTGAAAAGCAAAGTTGAAATGAAACGTTGCCATATATAATGAAAGTGTATATACGACAAATAGAAAATATTTACTTTCCATAAAGGATTCGAAAAACGTTTCTAAAAGCTTTGAATGAATGAATGCAAACGTCGTTTCAATTTTAGTCAAAAAAAAAAAAATGTTTTAAAAAAAATTAAAATAATAAAATAAATACTTCAAAGAGTTCCGATTTCCTCAAAAGATGGTGTTTTTTGTCTTGTTTCTTAACATTCTTAATTGTCCAACGATTCTCAGAAAGGCTTCTCCTTTTTAATGATTCCCCCCCCCTCTCTATTTTGGTCTATTGACTGAAATAGTTTACATTAATATGAATATGCGGCCTCCGTATGAATGATGATGATGAATAAGCAAATAATTTTCTACTTTTTATACAGAAATAATCTTTTGAACTCATTTTGAATAAAAACTATTAATTATGACTCACAATGAGTTGTAATCATGGAAATAAATGAATCAAACTTTTGATGTATAATAATGCGAAAGAATTTAAAAACTGTTTTTAAATTGCTATCCGAATCACGAGAAAGTAGACTTTTCCTCCAATTAAATGCAAGTAATTCTTTTTTTAAACGGTAAGAAGTGGTTCGGCAAGCATATATTTTTTTAATGTGTTTCATAAGCATTTTTAACACTGTTTCAAAAGAAATGTAAGGCTTGTATTCAAAAAAATAATTGTTCATTCTCTATAGATAAAAACTAAGTAAATGGCTTTGACTGTGACTTTTTTCTTTATTTATTATGAAAAAGCTTTGGAAATAAATAAATAAATAAGTAAATAGATATATATATATATGTAGGGGTTTGTGCAGCATAAGGGTAAAATAACGACGATAATATAACATTGAAACTTAACATTTAATAGAAATAAAAGGAAATAAGTGTTTAACGGTGAATGCCATGATACGGGAGGGCTGCCTTCACGCAGTGGTCTCCGAATCGCATGTGAATAAGATATTAGAATGTTCTATGGACGAAAGTTAAGAGTTAATTATAAATTCGGGAATTTCCCATCGGGACTTCCCCGTCAGGTCTGGCTGGCGCCTCTCAATGACAAAGAGGATGATGCAATGTTCGCAGCTATTACACTATGGTATTGAAACAACAGCTCTACATAATTCGGTCATCCTGCAGCAAAATGTCTGCATTTTATTGGAACAGCTCCAGACGCAGTTACCTGAAAAAAAGAAAAAAAAAACGAGAAAGCAAAGTATAAAAATATAAAAAAAAAATATTATTTACTGACCACGGTTTCATGTGGTCAGCTGAAGATGAAGTATTGTTCGGTCCATCGTGATTCCCCACTTTTAGCACATCGTATCGGTCATTCTTCTTCACTTTTGTGATTTTGTATAGACCGAAGAACTTGGGTCTTAATTTGAGACCAGATCCAAACTGAGTTCTTTGGATTGCAACTAAGTCTCCTACTCGATATTCGTTGACTTTCTTCCTTCTTTTGTTGTATTGCCTGCGGTTCTCTTCTTGTATCTTCAAAAATATTATTCTTGGCTTCTTCTCGAATGTTCTCTCTATCTTGGATAAATGATTCTATGTGCTCTTCCTCCAACATTTGCAGAATTTGTGAGTCCTCTTTTGTTTTCATTTTCACTCCGGTTAAAAGTTGAAAGGGTGTCTTCTGAGTGCCTCGAGAAACTGTAGAATTAATGGTACGCTGTACTGCTGGAAAAAATTTGTACCACTTAGTAGGATCTTCTATCGCAAGTTTTGCTAGTATCGGTATAAGGATCTTATGCATAATTTCCACTTGTCCGTTACCACGAGGAATGCCTGTTGTTATTTTCACATGTTCGATACCTTCATCTTGGCAATAAGTCTCAAAATCTGTTGAAGTAAACGCTGTACCTCTGTCAGTAATTATTCGTGAAGGATTTCCAAAAGTTATTTGTTGAGCTTTTAACTTATCAATTGCATCTTGACTCGACGTTGATTTGGTTGGGTAGAACCAAACAAACTTGGTAAAAGCATCTACCACGGTGAAAATATGTTTATAGTTTTTATTAGTTGAAGGCATGGTACCAGTGAAATCAATATGGTAAGTATCTAAGGGAATATTATTTTTAGGAATCGGGTTCAAAAACCCTTCTTTTTTTCCTGCCTTCCTATTCACTAATATGCACTCAATACAGTTACTTATAACGTTTTTAACACATTTTTTCATATCTGGAAAATAATAGTTTTGTTTGAGTACATCAAGAGTTTTAGCTATACCAAAATGACCATTAGCATGTGTAGATTTGATAATGTCAGTTTGCATTTGTTGTGGAACCACTAGTAAAAAATTATCTTTCTCAAGTTTATATAAAACATTATTTTTTAACACAAAATCGTCAATTGATTTATTTTCCAAAAGTTTTTTAATAGAGTTAATGTATTCATCATTTACCTGGTTAGTAACAATTTTAGAGGTTAGTTCGTCACAAGTAATATGCATAATAGGATATCTACTTAAACAATCAACATGTTTCATTTGTTTACCTCGGCGATGTACAATTTCATAGTCAAAGTCTTCCAAAAATAAAGCCCACCTTGCAATTTTAGGAGTTAATTGGTTTTTACTCATAGTTTTTTGGAAAGCTGAACAGTCTGTTACTAGTTTAAATTTATTTCCCACCAAATAATTTCGAAATTTTTTCAAAGCCTCAATTATAGCCAATACTTCAAGTTCATAACTTGAATAATTCTCCTCTTGAGGAGTTATTTTTTTACTCATATAGTGTATTGGGTGTAATTTGTTATCATCAGATTGCTGAAAAAGAATAGCACCATATCCAAATTTACTTGCATCGGTATTTAATTCAAGCTTTGCTCCTTGTTTAAAAATTTGTAGTACTGGGTTTTCAGAAAGTTTTTGTTTTAAAGTTTGAAATGCTGTTTGTTGTTCTGGGCCAAAATAAAATACACTGTTATCCCGAAGTAAATCACTTAATGGTTTAGCAATTAAAGCATAGTTGAGAATAAACTTCCTAAAATATCCGGTTAATCCAAGAAAACTCTGCACCTGTTTAGTAAATTTAGGTACAGGAAAATTTTGAACAGCTAATGTTTTTTCCGAAGAGGGTTTAATGGTACCGTTCTCAATAATGTAATCCAAAAAGTTAATTTTATACATCAAAAACTGGCATTTCTTTAAATTAAGTTCTAGTCCATATTCGGATGCAGTTTGTAACACTCTCGTTAATCTGTTCAGTGCGTCTATTTCACTTTCTGCGGGTATAAAAATATCATCCATGAAGATGACAACAACACCTTCTCTAAGAAGATCACGAAACACATAATTAATATACCTCTGGAATGTACTAGGGCTATTACACGACCCAAATAGCACTTTATTAAACTCATACTGCCCATCAGGTGTCACAAATGAGGTATATTTTTTACTATCCTCGTCTACGTCTATATGGAAAAACCCATTTCGGAGATCAATTTTGCTACAAATTTTAGAACCCTGTAATTGATCTAACACATCTTCAATTAGAGGTAAGGGGTATCTATCTTTAATTGTTTTTGAATTTAATTTCCGGTAATCTATGCATAATCTTAAGCTATTATCTTTCTTTTTGCAAAGACCTATTGGGGAACAATAATCAGAACAACTCTCTCTAATTATGTCTGTTTTTAAACATTCAGATATCTGATCATTTACTTTTTGTTTCTCAGAAAAAGATAAACGTCTAGCTCTTTGACAAACTGGAATTTCATCTTTTAAAATAATTTTCATGCTTAACTTAGTGTCTTTAATTTTGTTTGGTTTGTAATTATTAATCAACACTGACAATTCATTTCTAATATGAGAGTCATTAATATGTGATAAATCAAGTTCATTACTATACACATTGTTGATATTAAATAAAAAACATTCACAGGAGCAAAAGTCATTAATATTGAAACAAGAACAATTATAAAAATCTTCTCTCTCAAAAGTTAAGATTTGAGTATTTACACTTGAAGAAAGCTGACCTAGTTTTATTAATTGCTCGTAAATCGTTGGGTTTAGAATCGCTTCTACTTCAAGATTATCCCAAACGGTGGCGCTGACCTTCAACCCTGACTCATTAGGATTTACGGACATTTGAACCTCCACAAGTTTTCCTTTTTGTTTATCCCCAAAACATGACGTCAGCATTATATTAGAAAATGGCAGATTTCTTATTTTTTATTTTATTTGAATTTATTACCGATATTTGAGCACCAGAATCTATAACGGCCTGAATGGGATTTCCATTCACATAAATCTGAGCATACTTCAACTCGTGCTTAAAATTATTTTCTCCAGATGGTTTGCAGGAATTTACACTAAAGCTTTTATTTTTTAAGTTATCACTGGGAGAGGTATTTTTTCTTTCTGATTTATCGCTTCTGGAATCATATGTTTTTTTCACTCTTTTTGGACATTGACGCGCAAAATGATTAATTTCTCCGCATATATAGCATTGTCTCTCCTCTCTATTTTGTTTATTTATCGCTTGAGAAAAACGATCCGGGTGATTTTTTCTGAAACTTCTGTTTTCGCTTCGAAAGAAAGTGCTGTCATATTTATGTACTTCTCTGTGTGGCATATTTTTCGACGTTATGTAAATATCTAACTCTCGTGCTATCTCTACGAGACTAAACCAATTTTCTCACTGGCGGATTAGGATATGACTCGCCATCTCTTTATTTAATGTCTCAATTATTTTATCGGATATAATTAAGTTGCATAATGATTTAAATGTTTCAACTTTACGTAATTTGCAATAATACTCGAAATAATACTCTTATAATACTAAATATATATATATATATATTGTCTTATAATACGTAAAAGAAGACGAAAGAATTTAAAGACGTAGAAGAAGTTCAAGACGAAAGACGTTGAAGAAAAAAGACGAAAGATGTTTAAAAAAAAAAAAAAGAAGACGAAGACGTTGAAGAAGAAACAAAAGACGTGTAAAGACGAAAGAGTGAATTTGCCTGAACTGATTGACTCTTAACTGAAAGATTTTTTCATAAAAGACGAAATTAACCTAAAACATTTATTTTTCAGAAATCAATTGTAAATTTCAGTCTGCTCTGCTTTTTCTTTTTTTTTCTTTTTAGAGTCGCTAGAGGACCAGTCGAAGTCAGCATGGCCGGTTGTGGTGCCAGTTCCTGAAGCTGTAAACTGCAAACTGATCTCAGACTATGTAAGCTGAAAGTTGACCCGCCAGACTATGTAAGCTGTAAGTTGATCCCTGTGAGCACTACTTGGAAGGAATGGGGATTTCCCTGAGATCACGAATGACGGTTGGTAGCGAACGAAGAAAGACGCGGATGAACTCCAAAGAGGAGTTGGTTGTGATTATGCCGAACTTTTTTGAACTTTTCCTCATTTATATTTATGTGTTATCTATGTGTTTATCGTCCGTCCTTATGTAGATTTAGTTTTAATATATGTTCATGTTTAAAGAACAGTGCCTCTTTTTATTTTCAAAGACGATCACTCATGCCGTCCCCACATATATATATATATATATATATATATATATATGTAATACAAAAATTATAATACTTTTGTATTAATAAAAGAATTAAATCTCTTTCGTTTTCATAAAATGTCTTTGTTAAAGAATAAGCGTAGAGAGATTCTATTTTGGGAAGTCAGGGCTAATAACATACGATTGAGTTATTTTTAGAATCTCTCCCCCTTTCACTCCCATATAAGGAAGCATGAAATGATTTTCCTTAATGCGTAAGGATACAAGAATGTCAGAGACTGTGCCTTTTTACTTCAAAATGTGTTAGTATAAAAGCGAGAGCAATGCTTTTCGCATGGCTTTTTCATCATGTTCTAATCCTGATAAGTTGTTCCGGAATTGTCCAAAGTCTTGTCCACCCCCTCCCTTGCGGAGTGTGGATGTGAATAGTTATCGATACCAGACTACTACCATTAAAAAAGATTTTTTGAGTGTATCATGGCTTACGACTGCATTATTAAAGCTAAATACACCACTGATAACAGGGATGAAGCCCTGTTATTATAAGCCCTGCAGGAATTTTTGCTTGGTCGAGGAAACCAGTGTTTCGAAAACCTTTTGAGGAAACAAAAATTCGAAAACCTCATCCATCACCCTTTAACCACACAGAATTTTAAATTCTGATTAAAGACACTTGTTGTCCAGTTCATTTCCATAAAAATTATGTATATTTTTGTGTGAAAAAAAAAATTTTTTTTTTGAATATTTTAGTAGATTAGTTATAAAAATATGTTTCATTTTTCTTTCTGTTTAGTTGCCTAAACAGATAAAGTGTATTATCATGTTTTTATTATTGTCATTGTATATAGTTGTTTTTTTTTACAGATAATTGAAAAAATGTTATTTGTAGTAGTGAAAAGGAACAGTCGTACCAACATAAATTTTAAAAGTTCAGAGAATTCTAAATTTTATTATGATTTCTTTTTGGCTTGCCAAAAATCTTTTTTGGGGGGGATGTAATACAAAAATTATAATACTTTTGTATTAATAAAAGAATTAAATCTCTTTCGTTTTCATAAAATGTCTTTGTTAAAGAATAAGCGTAGAGAGATTCTATTTTGGGAAGTCAGGGCTAATAACATACGATTGAGTTATTTTTAGAATCTCTCCCCCTTTCACTCCCATATAAGGAAGCATGAAATGATTTTCCTTAATGCGTAAGGATACAAGAATGTCAGAGACTGTGCCTTTTTACTTCAAAATGTGTTAGTATAAAAGCGAGAGCAATGCTTTTCGCATGGCTTTTTCATCATGTTCTAATCCTGATAAGTTGTTCCGGAATTGTCCAAAGTCTTGTCCACCCCCTCCCTTGCGGAGTGTGGATGTGAATAGTTATCGATACCAGACTACTACCATTAAAAAAGATTTTTTGAGTGTATCATGGCTTACGACTGCATTATTAAAGCTAAATACACCACTGATAACAGGGATGAAGCCCTGTTATTATAAGCCCTGCAGGAATTTTTGCTTGGTCGAGGAAACCAGTGTTTCGAAAACCTTTTGAGGAAACAAAAATTCGAAAACCTCATCCATCACCCTTTAACCACACAGAATTTTAAATTCTGATTAAAGACACTTGTTGTCCAGTTCATTTCCATAAAAATTATGTATATTTTTGTGTGAAAAAAAAAATTTTTTTTTTGAATATTTTAGTAGATTAGTTATAAAAATATGTTTCATTTTTCTTTCTGTTTAGTTGCCTAAACAGATAAAGTGTATTATCATGTTTTTATTATTGTCATTGTATATAGTTGTTTTTTTTTACAGATAATTGAAAAAATGTTATTTGTAGTAGTGAAAAGGAACAGTCGTACCAACATAAATTTTAAAAGTTCAGAGAATTCTAAATTTTATTATGATTTCTTTTTGGCTTGCCAAAAATCTTTTTTGGGGGGGATGTAATACAAAAATTATAATACTTTTGTATTAATAAAAGAATTAAATCTCTTTCGTTTTCATAAAATGTCTTTGTTTAAGAATAAGCGTAGAGAGATTCTATTTTGGGAAGTCAGGGTTAATAACATACGATTGAGTTATTTTTAGAATCTCTCCCCCTTTCACTTCCATATAAGGAAGCATGAAATGATTTTCCTTAATGCGTAAGGATACAAGAATGTCAGAGACTGTGCCTTTTTACTTCAAAATTTGTTAGTATAAAAGCGAGAGCAATGCTTTTCGCATGGCTTTTTCATCATGTTCTAATCCTGATAAGTTGTTCCGGAATTGTCCAAAGTCTTGTCCACCCCCTCCCTTGCGGAGTGTGGATGTGAATTGTTATCGATACCAGCCTAATAACATTAATAAAGCTTTTTGGAGTGTATCATGGCTTACGACTGCATTATTAAAGCTAAATACACCACTGATAACTCTCTGTTATTATATATATGAAGCTCTGTTATTATATATATATATACAGGGCCGTACGGAAGGGAAGGATTTAAGGGTTCAACTACCCCCTTCAGACAAAATGGAAAAAATAAAAATTTTAGTAGAAATTATGCGAGCTTTTATTTTTTAAGACTATATATTTTTATTTGCCTTATGCCTACTTTTTTTTCTCATGGTATTTCTCAGAATACTGAAAAAACATTTACTATAATAGGGTTGTACTTTTGAAACCAAATTCACGTGATACTGTCACGGGCCCCGGTCGCTAGTTCCTTTCTGTCCAGCCAGTCGTGATAGTTTTCGAGACTGGCTGGCATTCGCGAGATCTTTACGCGATGATTCTGGAATTCTAGACGTTCTCTCGTCTTTGAGACAATTCGAGAATTTTGGAGATGCTGTGAAAAATTATATAAAAGGGGGAACGGAGTACAGTGGAGTTAGTTAGTCAGACTAAGAGTTATCTCTGCCGCTTGTCTTTCGGAGCTCGTCGCTAAATCTGTTTTGTTTTGTCTTAACAAAAAGTCCATTCAATAGCCGAACCCATCGTTGTCATTATTTCGACTAGTGAAGAAATCAGTAACAATACCATTGGAGATACTGTACTCGTTGAAGTTATTCATTCCAGCTCGAAACATTGAGATCGTAGCATAACAGATATTTCTGTGACAATATATATTAAATATTTTTTTGCTGTTCTTGGATCTTTAGGATGCTAAAACGCAAGAAATTAACAAATTTTAATTATTTTGAGAAAAAATCACGACCTAAAATTAGTGAGGTGACAGCATCTAGTAGTACCAATGTAAGTTTTTCTGTTGAACAGAAATGTGATACTTCCGCTGAAGAAAACGTTTCTAGCAAAAGTGTTCATAGCAAAAGAAGATCCCCAAAGTGTTACTTCCCACCCATATGACATTGGACTTTTTTCAGACGATAGTACACGCGAGGATAAAAAAAACTGGATATAATAAAAAATGTTTGGGAACCCAATCCAGCATTTGTTTTTCCTGAAAAAGGAAAAAGAAAATTGAAATTTCATTTCAAATAGCTTTATCGCTGGAAATGGCTTGCATATTCAGAAGTTAAGGGTGGTGCTTTTTGCAAATTTTGTGCACTTTTCGCCCCAAGTGGTGCCGGTTCTGGTAAGCAACCTTTAGATCAACTGTGCAATGTAAAATTTGACAGCTGGAAAAAAGCAGTGAATTTCTGAACACGAGAAATGTCTTTATCACAAAAAATCGATCGAAACTGCTGGGGTATTAAGCGATATTTTACTTGGAAAGATGAAACCTGTGGATGAACAAGTTGATAGAGCAGCAAGCAGAAGAAAATTGGAAAATAGAAAAAGCATTACTCCAATCATTGTTTTGTGGAAATCATCAGAGGACATGAGGATTCGAAACGAAAGAAAATTAAACAGCTATGTGCAACCCGTTGGATGGAAAGATACGACTCAGTAACCGCTGTGGTGGAACTTTTCAAACCTATCGTTGAAACTCTTCAAAAAATATCTGACTGGAAGGATAAGGAATCAACTACTCAAGCTAATTCTTTACTGTGCACAGTATCTAATTGCCAGTTCGTAATGTCTCTTTTGTGCATTTACAAAGTTTTCACCCTACCAATCCATCTTTGTAGATACCTACAAAAAACAAGCATAGATTTGATAAAGGGCAGCGAGTCTTGCAGAAGATGTTATTAAAAAACTAAAATTGATGCATGGAAATGCCTCTGAAATATTCCGCTCTTCTTTTCTTATGCAAACAAGCATTGGATCTTCCACACAAATCCCTAGAATAACGGAAGATAGAAAAATCGCGCTAATTTTCCCTCATCGACACCCGAAACATATTTCAGAGTTAGTGTATTTATTCAATTTATAGAAAATTTTATAACACAATTAGACTTAAGATTTGTATCGCATCGTGATATTTTGAAAGGATTTCAGTGCCTTCTTCCTGTCGTTCCTTTCATTCGTCAACCTTCAAAGATAAAGGCTTTTGAAGCACTAGTGGAATTTTACGCTCAAGATTTGGATACCTGTAAAGAAAGCCTTAAGTTTGAACTAAAACTCTGGTATAAAAGATTAAAAAGGATTGGTGAAGACGGAGGTAGTGTTCCAAAAACTGCGGCGAATGCTCTTGGAATGTGCATTAAAGATATAACGCCAAACATTTTCAGACTCCTAGAAATATTGGTCGTTCTACCTGTTTCAACGAGTGCAAACGAAAGATACTTTACGCCGTTTAAAGACTTATTTACGCAATTCAACGGGTAATAATAGAATGAAATATGATTGGCGCTCTTAAACAGTCTTAGAAAATTTACCCTAGCTGTAGAAGACATTTCAAACGAAGTTTCGAAAAAACCCCGTTGTTAGGATATTACTTTATAAATCAATAAATTTTTAGCGTGTTCGTATACTGGTTTAATTCCCTGTTTGTTGGTAAGTTATTTTTTCTTATTTCTTGGTCATAGAATGGTTCTATAGAATATTCACATTTATACGGTTATTATTTAGGTAGTTTTTTCCGGCTTGATTAATTCCTACTTTTTAATAAAAATAAAATATTTTACCTCTTAATATAAAAAAAAAAAATTATGTTCTTAAACTTAAAAAATCAAATCAAAATTTAACTAAACAATGTTGTCTAAATAAAAAGTCAAAATTGTCTAGCTGTCTAAATTAGGGAAATAATAGTGTTTATTACATACTCGAATTTCTTTTAGTAGTTTCAGAAAATTATGAACACCCACCTTGAAAAAATTCTGCGTACGCCACTGTATATATATATATATATATATATATATATATATATATATATATATATATATATATATATATATATATATATATATATATATATATATATATATATATATATATATATATATATATATATATATATATATATATATATATATACATATACATATATATATATATATATATATATATATATATATATATATATATATATATATATATATATATATATATATATATATATATATATATATATACATATACATATATATATATATATATATATATATATATATATATATATATATATATATATATATATATATATATATATATATATATATTTATTTATTTATTATTCATTTATTTATTTATAATGGAAGAGACACTTTCAGTTTTCAATAGTTTTTAAATTTATCAAGAAATACTGAAAGGATTATTTTCTAACTTTAGAGGTAATTACTTCGTGCAATTTTTTATACTTATCAATAAAATTTAAAGTTTTCAGAGATTTCCGGAACTGACCATAAATTACGGAAGGGAAAAAAGTATTTTTGAACACCCTATGCCGAAAAATTAAGCAAGAAGCTTGTGATTTGAATTAATTACTTTGGCAGTTAGTATTAAAGTTTGGCTTTAAAATTTATGGACATTTTTATAAAAAAATCAATATTTTTGTGTTATATTTTTTTGCTGTAACTTTAAAAATATTTATTAAAATTAAAAACATTTTTGAAGCAATCAAAAATTAATACTAAAATTATTGTTTTAAATTTGAAAAAAGAAATTTAACTGCGCAAGATATGACTTGTTAAAGTGGTTTTTTTTATATTGGGCATACGCAGAAAAAAATAAAGCAAAAATTTTCATAATTTTGAAATAATCGTATGTGGCAGCTAATAAAAAAAAGTTGATTTGAGCAAAAATTAAAAATTTAAAGAGTTTCAAGAAATTTCCTAAGTAGTTTTTGTACTTAAAAAAAAAGTTGATGTGGGGGTTTTACACAAATAAGACAAAATTTAATAAACCTTATAATAATCGTTCACGAGTGCGGACACCAAAGTGCGATGATTATAAGGAAACACTCTTTTTATGGGGATGGTCGATCTCATTTTTAATAAATCATTTTTCACAGTACTAGATGAAATTTGTGGAAAACCCTATATCATTTTGAGCTATATTTGGTAGTTTTTGTATTTAAAAAAAAAAGTTGATGAGTTACACAAATAAGACAAAATTTAATAAACCTTATAATAATCGTCCACGAGTGCGGACACCAAAGTGTGATGATTATAAGGAAACATTCTTTTTATGGGGATGGTCGATTTAATTTTTAATAAATCATTTTTTACAATACTAGATGAAATTTGTGGAAAACCCTATATCATTTTGAGCTATATTTAGTAGTTTTTGTATTTAAAAAAAAAGTTGATGAGTTACACAAATAAGACAAAATTAAATAAACCTTATAATAATCGTCCACGAGTGCGGACACCAAAGTGTGATAATTATAAGGAAACATTCTTTTTATGGGGATGGTCGATCTCATTTTTAATAAATCATTTTTTACAGTACTAGATGAAATTTGTGGAAAACCCTATATCATTTTGAGCTATATTTAGTAGTTTTTGTATTTAAAAAAAAAGTTGATGAGTTACACAAATAAGACAAAATTTAATAAACCTTATAATAATCGTCCACGAGTGCGGACACCAAAGTGTGATGATTATAAGGAAACATTCTTTTTATGGGGATGGTTGATCTCATTTTTAATAAATCATTTTTCACAGTACTAGATGAAATTTGTGGAAAACCCTATATTATTTTGAGCTAAATTTAGTAGTTTTTGTATTTAAAAAAAAGTTGATGAGTTACACAAATAAGACAAAATTTAATAAACCTTATAATAATCGTCCACGAGTGCGGACACCAAAGTGTGATGATTATAAGGAAACATTCTTTTTATGGGAATGGTCGATCTCATTTTTAATAAACCATTTTTTACAGTACTAGATGAAAATTGTGGAAAACCCTACATCATTTTGAGCTATATTTAGTAGTTTTTGTATTTAAAAAAAAAGTTGATGAGTTACACAAATAAGACAAAATTTAATAAACCTTATAATAATCGTCCACAAGTGCGGACACCAAAGTGTGATGATTATAAGGAAACATTCTTTTTATGGGGATGGTCGATCTCATTTTTAATAAATCATTTTTCACAGTACTAGATGAAATTTGTGGAAAACCCTATATCATTTTGAGATATATTTAGTAGTTTTTGTATTTAAAAAAAAGTTGATGAGTTACACAAATAAGACAAAATTTAATAAACCTTATAAAAATCGTCCACGAGTGCGGACACCAAAGTGTGATGATTATAAGGAAACATTCTTTTTATGGGGATGGTCGATTTAATTTTTAATAAATCATTTTTTACAATACTAGATGAAATTTGTGGAAAACCCTATATCATTTTGAGCTATATTTAGTAGTTTTTGTATTTAAAAAAAAAGTTGATGAGTTACACAAATAAGACAAAATTTAATAAACCTTATAATAATCGTCCACGAGAGCGGACACCAAAGTGTGATGATTATAAGGAAACATTCTTTTTATGGGGATGGTCGATCTCATTTTTAATAAATCATTTTTCACAGTACTAGATGAAATTTGTGGAAAACCCTATATTATTTTGAGCTATATTTAGTAGTTTTTGTATT
The DNA here is from genome assembly GCA_949128135.1 of Parasteatoda lunata. Classification (NCBI taxonomy): domain Eukaryota; kingdom Metazoa; phylum Arthropoda; class Arachnida; order Araneae; family Theridiidae; genus Parasteatoda; species Parasteatoda lunata. Next base: position 5,175,874 of record OX421975.1, read on the forward strand.
TAAAAAAAAGTTGATGAGTTACACAAATAAGACAAAATTTAATAAACCTTATAATAATCGTCCACGAGTGCGGACACCAAAGTGTGATGATTATAAGGAAACATTCTTTTTATGGGGATGGTCGATTTAATTTTTAATAAATCATTTTTTACAGTACTAGATGAAATTTGTGGAAAATCCTATATCATTTTGAGCTATATTTAGTAGTTTTTGTATTTAAAAAAAAAGTTGATGAGTTACACAAATAAGACAAAATTTAATAAACCTTATAATAATCGTCCACGAGTGCGGACACCAAAGTGTGATGATTATAAGGAAACATTCTTTTTATGGGAATGGTCGATCTCATTTTTAATAAACCATTTTTTACAGTACTAGATGAAAATTGTGGAAAACCCTATATCATTTTGAGCTATATTTAGTAGTTTTTGTATTTAAAAAAAAAGTTGATGAGTTACACAAATAAGACAAAATTTAATAAACCTTATAATAATCGTCCACAAGTGCGGACACCAAAGTGTGATGATTATAAGGAAACATTCTTTTTATGGGGATGGTCGATCTCATTTTTAATAAATCATTTTTCACAGTACTAGATGAAATTTGTGGAAAACCCTATATCATTTTGAGATATATTTAGTAGTTTTTGTATTTAAAAAAAAGTTGATGAGTTACACAAATAAGACAAAATTTAATAAACCTTATAAAAATCGTCCACGAGTGCGGACACCAAAGTGTGATGATTATAAGGAAACATTCTTTTTATGGGGATGGTCGATTTAATTTTTAATAAATCATTTTTTACAATACTAGATGAAATTTGTGGAAAACCCTATATCATTTTGAGCTATATTTAGTAGTTTTTGTATTTAAAAAAAAAGTTGATGAGTTACACAAATAAGACAAAATTTAATAAACCTTGTAATAATCGTCCACGAGTGAGGACACCAAAGTGTGATGATTATAAGGAAACATTCTTTTTATGGGGATGGTCGATCTCATTTTTAATAAATCATTTTTCACAGTACTAGATGAAATTTGTGGAAAACCCTATATTATTTTGAGATATATTTAGTAGTTTTTGTATTTAAAAAAAAGTTGATGAGTTACACAAATAAGACAAAATTTAATAAACCTTATAATAATCGTCCACGAGTGCGGAAACCAAAGTGTGATGATTATAAGGAAACATTCTTTTTATGGGGATGGTCGATTTAATTTTTAATAAATCATTTTTTACAGTACTAGATGAAATTTGTGGAAAATCCTATATCATTTTGAGCTATATTTAGTAGTTTTTGTATTTAAAAAAAAAGTTGATGAGTTACACAATTAAGACAAAATTTAATAAACCTTATAATAATCGTCCACGAGTGCGGTCACCAAAGTGTGATGATTATAAGGAAACATTCTTTTTATGGGAATGGTCGATCTCATTTTTAATAAACCATTTTTTACAGTACTAGATGAAAATTGTGGAAAACCCTATATCATTTTGAGCTATATTTAGTAGTTTTTGTATTTAAAAAAAAAGTTGATGAGTTACACAAATAAGACAAAATTTAATAAACCTTATAATAATCGTCCACAAGTGCGGACACCAAAGTGTGATGATTATAAGGAAACATTCTTTTTATGGGGATGGTCGATTTAATTTTTAATAAATCATTTTTTACAATACTAGATGAAATTTGTGGAAAACCCTATATCATTTTGAGCTATATTTAGTAGTTTTTGTATTTAAAAAAAAAGTTGATGAGTTACACAAATAAGACAAAATTAAATAAACCTTATAATAATCGTCCACAAGTGCGGACACCAAAGTGTGATGATTGTAAGGAAACATTCTTTTTATGGGGATGATCGATCTCATTTTTAATAAATCATTTTTCACAGTACTAGATGAAATTTGTGGAAAACCCTATATCATTTTGAGCTATATTTAGTAGTTTTTGTATTTAAAAAAAAAGTTGATGAGTTACACAAATAAGACAAAATTTAATAAACCTTATAATAATCGTCCACGAGTGCGGACGCCAAAGTGTGATGATTATAAGGAAACATTCTTTTTATGGGGATGGTCGATCTCATTTTTAATAAATCATTTTTCACAGTACTAGATGAAATTTGTGGAAAACCCTATATTATTTTGAGCTATATTTAGTAGTTTTTGTATTTAAAAAAAAGTTGATGAGTTACACAAATAAGACAAAATTTAATAAACCTTATAATAATCGTCCACGAGTGCGGACACCAAAGTGTGATGATTATAAGGAAACATTCTTTTTATGGGGATGGTCGATTTAATTTTTAATAAATCATTTTTTACAATACTAGATGAAATTTGTGGAAAACCCTATATCATTTTGAGCTATATTTAGTAGTTTTTGTATTTAAAAAAAAAGTTGATGAGTTACACAAATAAGACAAAATTTAATAAACCTTATAATAATCGTCTACGAGTGCGGACACCAAAGTGTGATGATTATAAGGAAACATTCTTTTTATGGGGACGGTCGATCTCATTTTCAATAAATCATTTTTTACAGTACTGGATGAAAATTGTGGAAAACCCTATATCATTTTGAGCTATATTTAGTAGTTTTTGTATTTAAAAAAAAAGTTGATGAGTTACACAAATAAGACAAAATTTAATAAACCTTATAATAATCGTCCACAAGTGCGGACACCAAAGTGTGATGATTATAAGGAAACATTCTTTTTATGGGGATGGTCGATCTCATTTTTAAAAAATCATTTTTCACAGTACTAGATGAAATTTGTGGAAAACCCTATATAATTTTGAGCTATATTTAGTAGTTTTTGTATTTAAAAAAAAGTTGATGAGTTACACAAATAAGACAAAATTTAATAAACCTTATAAAAATCGTCCACGAGTGCGGACACCAAAGTGTGATGATTATAAGGAAACATTCTTTTTATGGGGATGGTCGATTTAATTTTTAATAAATCATTTTTTACAATACTAGATGAAATTTGTGGAAAACCCTATATCATTTTGAGCTATATTTAGTAGTTTTTGTATTTAAAAAAAAAGTTGATGAGTTACACAAATAAGACAAAATTAAATAAACCTTATAATAATCGTCCACAAGTGCGGACACCAAAGTGTGATGATTGTAAGGAAACATTCTTTTTATGGGGATGATCGATCTCATTTTTAATAAATCATTTTTCACAGTACTAGATGAAATTTGTGGAAAACCCTATATCATTTTGAGCTATATTTAGTAGTTTTTGTATTTAAAAAAAAAGTTGATGAGTTACACAAATAAGACAAAATTTAATAAACCTTATAATAATCGTCCACGAGTGCGGACGCCAAAGTGTGATGATTATAAGGAAACATTCTTTTTATGGGGATGGTCGATCTCATTTTTAATAAATCATTTTTCACAGTACTAGATGAAATTTGTGGAAAACCCTATATTATTTTGAGCTATATTTAGTAGTTTTTGTATTTAAAAAAAAGTTGATGAGTTACACAAATAAGACAAAATTTAATAAACCTTATAATAATCGTCCACGAGTGCGGACACCAAAGTGTGATGATTATAAGGAAACATTCTTTTTATGGGGATGGTCGATTTAATTTTTAATAAATCATTTTTTACAATACTAGATGAAATTTGTGGAAAACCCTATATCATTTTGAGCTATATTTAGTAGTTTTTGTATTTAAAAAAAAAGTTGATGAGTTACACAAATAAGACAAAATTAAATAAACCTTATAATAATCGTCCACGAGTGCGGACACCAAAGTGTGATAATTATAAGGAAACATTCTTTTTATGGGGATGGTCGATCTCATTTTTAATAAATCATTTTTTACAGTACTAGATGAAATTTGTGGAAAACCCTATATCATTTTGAGCTATATTTAGTAGTTTTTGTATTTAAAAAAAAAGTTGATTAGTTACACAAATAAGACAAAATTTAATAAACCTTATAATAATCGTCCACGAGTGCGGACACCAAAGTGTGATGATTATAAGGAAACATTCTTTTTATGGGAATGGTCGATCTCATTTTTAATAAACCATTTTTTACAGTACTAGATGAAAATTGTGGAAAACCCTATATCATTTTGAGCTATATTTAGTAGTTTTTGTATTTGAAAAAAAAGTTGATGAGTTACACAAATAAGACAAAATTTAATAAACCTTATAATAATCGTCCACAAGTGCGGACACCAAAGTGTGATGATTATAAGGAAACATTCTTTTTATGGGGATGGTCGATCTCATTTTTAATAAATCATTTTTCACAGTAGTAGATGAAATTTGTGGAAAACCCTATATCATTTTGAGCTATATTTAATAGTTTTTGTATTTAAAAAAAAGTTGATGAGTTACACAAATAAGACAAAATTTAGTAAACCTTATAATAATCGTCCACGAGTGCGTACACCAAAGTGTGATGATTATAAGGAAACATTCTTTTTATGGGGATGGTCGATCTCATTTTTAGTAAATCATTTTTCACAGTACTAGATGAAAATTGTGGAAAACCCTATATCATTTTGAGCTATATTTTGTAGTTTTTGTATTTAAAAAAAAGTTGATGATTTACACAAATAAGACAAAATTTAATAAACCTGATAATAATCCTCCACGAGTGCAGACACCAAAGTGTGATGATTATAAGGAAACATTCTTTTTATGGGGATGGTCGATCTCATTTTTAATAAATCATTTTTCACAGTACTAGATGAAATTTGTGGAAAACCCTATATCATTTTAAGCTATATTTAGTAGTTTTTGTATTTAAAAAAAAGTTGATGAGTTAAACAAATAAGACAAAATTTAATAAACCTTATAATAATCGTCCACGAGGGCGGACACCAAAGCGTGATGATTATAAGGAAACATTCTTTTTATGGGGATGGTCGATCTCATTTTTAATAAATCATTTTTCACAGTACTAGATGAAATTTGTGGAAAACCCTATATCATTTTGAGCTATATTTAGTAGTTTTTGTATTTAAAAAAAAGTTGATGAGTTACACAAATAAGACAAAATTTAATAAACCTTATAAAAATCGTCCACGAGTGCGGACACCAAAGTGTGATGATTATAAGGAAACATTCTTTTTATGGGGATGGTCGATTTAATTTTTAATAAATCATTTTTTACAATACTAGATGAAATTTGTGGAAAACCCTATATCATTTTGAGCTATATTTAGTAGTTTTTGTATTTAAAAAAAAAGTTGATGAGTTACACAAATAAGACAAAATTAAATAAACCTTATAATAATCGTCCACGAGTGCGGACACCAAAGTGTGATAATTATAAGGAAACATTCTTTTTATGGGGATGGTCGATCTCATTTTTAATAAATCATTTTTTACAGTACTAGATGAAATTTGTGGAAAACCCTATATCATTTTGAGCTATATTTAGTAGTTTTTGTATTTAAAAAAAAAGTTGATTAGTTACACAAATAAGACAAAATTTAATAAACCTTATAATAATCGTCCACGAGTGCGGACACCAAAGTGTGATGATTATAAGGAAACATTCTTTTTATGGGAATGGTCGATCTCATTTTTAATAAACCATTTTTTACAGTACTAGATGAAAATTGTGGAAAACCCTATATCATTTTGAGCTATATTTAGTAGTTTTTGTATTTGAAAAAAAAGTTGATGAGTTACACAAATAAGACAAAATTTAATAAACCTTATAATAATCGTCCACAAGTGCGGACACCAAAGTGTGATGATTATAAGGAAACATTCTTTTTATGGGGATGGTCGATCTCATTTTTAATAAATCATTTTTCACAGTACTAGATGAAATTTGTGGAAAACCCTATATCATTTTGAGCTATATTTAATAGTTTTTGTATTTAAAAAAAAGTTGATGAGTTACACAAATAAGACAAAATTTAGTAAACCTTATAATAATCGTCCACGAGTGCGTACACCAAAGTGTGATGAGTATAAGGAAACATTCTTTTTATGGGGATGGTCGATCTCATTTTTAGTAAATCATTTTTCACAGTACTAGATGAAATTTGTGGAAAACCCTATATCACTTTGAGCTATATTTAGTAGTTTTTGTATTTAAAAAAAAGTTGATGAGTTACACAAATAAGACAAAATTTAATAAACCTTATAATAATCGTCCACAAGTGCGGACACCAAAGTGTGATGATTATAAGGAAACATTCTTTTTATGGGGATGGTCGATCTCATTTTTAATAAATCATTTTTCACAGTACTAGATGAAATTTGTGGAAAACCCTATATCATTTTGAGCTTTATTTAGTAGTTTTTGTATTTAAAAAAAAGTTGATGATTTACACGAATAAGACAAAATTTAATAAACCTTATAAAAATCGTCCACGAGTGCGGACACCAAAGTGTGATGATTATAAGGAAACATTCTTTTTATGGGGATGGTCGATTTAATTTTTAATAAATCATTTTTTACAATACTAGATGAAATTTGTGGAAAACCCTATATCATTTTGAGCTATATTTAGTAGTTTTTGTATTTAAAAAAAAAGTTGATGAGTTACACAAATAAGACAAAATTAAATAAACCTTATAATAATCGTCCACGAGTGCGGACACCAAAGTGTGATAATTATAAGGAAACATTCTTTTTATGGGGATGGTCGATCTCATTTTTAATTAATCATTTTTTACAGTACTAGATGAAATTTGTGGAAAACCCTATATCATTTTGAGCTATATTTAGTAGTTTTTGTATTTAAAAAAAAAGTTGATGAGTTACACAAATAAGACAAAATTTAATAAACCTTATAAAAATCGTCCACGAGTGCGGACACCAAAGTGTGATGATTATAAGGAAACATTCTTTTTATGGGAATGGTCGATCTCATTTTTAATAAATCATTTTTTACAGTACTAGATGAAAATTGTGGAAAACCCTATATCATTTTGAGCTATATTTAGTAGTTTTTGTATTTAAAAAAAAAGTTGATGAGTTACACAAATAAGACAAAATTTAATAAACCGTATAATAATCGTCCACAAGTGCGGACACCAAAGTGTGATGATTATAAGGAAACATTCTTTTTATGGGGATGGTCGATCTCATTTTTAATAAATCATTTTTCACAGTACTAGATGAAATTTGTGGAAAACCCTATATCATTTTAAGCTATATTTAGTAGATTTGTATTTAAAAAAAAGTTGATGAGTTAAACAAATAAGACAAAATTTAATAAACCTTATAATAATCGTCCACGAGGGCGGACACCAAAGCGTGATGATTATAAGGAAACATTCTTTTTATGGGGATGGTCGATCTCATTTTTAATAAATCATTTTTCATAGTACTAGATGAAATTTGTGGAAAACCCTATATCATTTTGAGCTATATTTAGTAGTTTTTGTATTTAAAAAAAAAGTTGATGAGTTACACAAATAAGACAAAATTTAGTAAACCTTATAATAATCGTCCACGAGTGCGGACACCAAAGTGTTATGATTATAAGGAAACATTATTTTTAAGGGGATGGTCGATCTCATTTTTAATAAATCATTTTTTACAGTCCTAGATGAAATTTGTGGAAATCCCTATATCATTTTGAGCTATATTTAGTAATTTTTGTATTTAAAAAAAAAGTTGATGAGTTAAACAAATAAGACAAAATTTAATAAACCTTATAATAATCGTCCACGAGTGCGTACACCAAAGTGTGATGATTATTAGGAAACATTCTTTTTATGGGGATGGTCGATCTCATTTTTAATAAATCATTTTTCACAGTACTAGATGAAATTTGTGGAAAACCCTATATCATTTTGAGCTATATTTAGTAGTTTTTGCATTTAAAAAAAAGTTGATGATTTACACAAATAAGACAAAATTTAATAAACCTGATAATAATCTTCCACGAGTGCGGACACCAAAGTGTGATGATTATAAGGAAACATTCTTTTTATGGGGATGGTCGATCTCATTTTTAATAAATCATTTTTCACAGTACTAGATGAAATTTGTGGAAAACCCTATATCATTTTAAGCTATATTTAGTAGTTTTTGTATTTAAAAAAAAGTTGATGAGTTAAACAAATAAGACAAAATTTAATAAACCTTATAATAATCGTCCACGAGTGCGGACACCAAAGTGTGATTATTATAAGGAAACATTCATTTTATGGGGATGGTCGATTTATTTTTTAATAAATCATTTTTTACAGTACTAGATGAAATTTGTGGAAAACCCTAGATCATTTTGAGCTATATTTAGTAGTTTTTGTATTTAAAAAAAAAGTTGATGAGTTACACAAATAAGACAAAATTTAATAAACCTTATAATAATCGTCCACGAGTGCGGACACCAAAGTGTGATGATTATAAGGAAACATTCTTTTTATGGGGACGGTCGATCTCATTTTCAATAAATCATTTTTCACAGTACTAGATGAAATTTGTGGAAAACCCTATATCATTTTGAGCTATATTTAGTAGTTTTTGTATTTAAAAAAAAAGTTGATGAGTTACACAAATAAGACAAAATATAATAAACCTTATAATAATCGTCCACGAGTGCGGACACTAAAGTGTGATGATTATAAGGAAACCTTCTTTTTATGGGGATGGTCGATCTCATTTTTAATAAATCATTTTTCACAGTACTAGATGAAATTTTATGGAAAACCCTATATCATTTTGAGCTATATTTAGTAGTTTTTGTATTTAAAAAAAAAGTTGATGAGTTACACAAATAAGACAAAATTTAATAAACCTTATAATAATCGTCCACGAGTGCGGACACCAAAGTGTGATGATTATAAGGAAACATTCTTTTTATGGGGATGGTCGATCTCATTTTTAATAAATCATTTTTCACAGTACTAGATGAAATTTGTGGAAAACCCTATATCACTTTGAGCTATATTTAGTAGTTTTTGTATTTAAAAAAAAAGTTTATGAGTTACACAAATAAGACAAAATTTAATAAACCTTATAATAATCGTCCACGAGTGCGGACACCAAAGTGTGATGATTATAAGGAAACATTCTTTTTATGGGGATGGTCGATCTCATTTTTAATAAATCATTTTTCACAGTACTAGATGAAATTTGTGGAAAACCCTATATCACTTTGAGCTATATTTAGTAGTTTTTGTATTTAAAAAAAAATTGATGAGTTACACAAATAAGACAAAATTTAATAAACCTTATAATAAACGTCCACGAGTGCGGACACCAAAGTGTGATGATTATAAGGAAACATTCTTTTTATGGGGATGGTCGATCTCATTTTTAATAAATCATTTTTCACAGTACTAGATGAAATTTTATGGAAAACCCTATATCATTTTGAGCTATATTTAGTAGTTTTTGTATTTAAAAAAAAAGTTGATGAGTTACACAAATAAGACAAAATTTAGTAAACCTTATAATAATCGTCCACGAGTGCGGACACCAAAGTGTTATGATTATAAGGAAACATTATTTTTAAGGGGATGGTCGATCTCATTTTTAATAAATCATTTTTTACAGTCCTAGATGAAATTTGTGGAAATCCCTATATCATTTTGAGCTATATTTAGTAATTTTTGTATTTAAAAAAAAAGTTGATGAGTTAAACAAATAAGACAAAATTTAATAAACCTTATAATAATCGTCCACGAGTGCGTACACCAAAGTGTGATGATTATTAGGAAACATTCTTTTTATGGGGATGGTCGATCTCATTTTTAATAAATCATTTTTCACAGTACTAGATGAAATTTGTGGAAAACCCTATATCATTTTGAGCTATATTTAGTAGTTTTTGCATTTAAAAAAAAGTTGATGATTTACACAAATAAGACAAAATTTAATAAACCTTATAATAATCGTCCACGAGTGCGGACACCAAAGTGTGATTATTATAAGGAAACATTCATTTTATGGGGATGGTCGATTTATTTTTTAATAAATCATTTTTTACAGTACTAGATGAAATTTGTGGAAAACCCTAGATCATTTTGAGCTATATTTAGTAGTTTTTGTATTTAAAAAAAAAGTTGATGAGTTACACAAATAAGACAAAATTTAATAAACCTTATAATAATCGTCCACGAGTGCGGACACCAAAGTGTGATGATTATAAGGAAACATTCTTTTTATGGGGACGGTCGATCTCATTTTCAATAAATCATTTTTCACAGTACTAGATGAAATTTGTGGAAAACCCTATATCATTTTGAGCTATATTTAGTAGTTTTTGTATTTAAAAAAAAAGTTGATGAGTTACACAAATAAGACAAAATATAATAAACCTTATAATAATCGTCCACGAGTGCGGACACTAAAGTGTGATGATTATAAGGAAACCTTCTTTTTATGGGGATGGTCGATCTCATTTTTAATAAATCATTTTTCACAGTACTAGATGAAATTTTATGGAAAACCCTATATCATTTTGAGCTATATTTAGTAGTTTTTGTATTTAAAAAAAAAGTTGATGAGTTACACAAATAAGACAAAATTTAATAAACCTTATAATAATCGTCCACGAGTGCGGACACCAAAGTGTGATGATTATAAGGAAACATTCTTTTTATGGGGATGGTCGATCTCATTTTTAATAAATCATTTTTCACAGTACTAGATGAAATTTGTGGAAAACCCTATATCACTTTGAGCTATATTTAGTAGTTTTTGTATTTAAAAAAAAAGTTGATGAGTTACACAAATAAGACAAAATTTAATAAACCTTATAATAATCGTCCACGAGTGCGGACACCAAAGTGTGATTATTATAAGGAAACATTCATTTTATGGGGATGGTCGATTTATTTTTTAATAAATCATTTTTTACAGTACTAGATGAAATTTGTGGAAAACCCTAGATCATTTTGAGCTATATTTAGTAGTTTTTGTATTTAAAAAAAAAGTTGATGAGTTACACAAATAAGACAAAATTTAATAAACCTTATAATAATCGTCCACGAGTGCGGACACCAAAGTGTGATGATTATAAGGAAACATTCTTTTTATGGGGACGGTCGATCTCATTTTCAATAAATCATTTTTCACAGTACTAGATGAAATTTGTGGAAAACCCTATATCATTTTGAGCTATATTTAGTAGTTTTTGTATTTAAAAAAAAAGTTGATGAGTTACACAAATAAGACAAAATATAATAAACCTTATAATAATCGTCCACGAGTGCGGACACTAAAGTGTGATGATTATAAGGAAACCTTCTTTTTATGGGGATGGTCGATCTCATTTTTAATAAATCATTTTTCACAGTACTAGATGAAATTTTATGGAAAACCCTATATCATTTTGAGCTATATTTAGTAGTTTTTGTATTTAAAAAAAAAGTTGATGAGTTACACAAATAAGACAAAATTTAATAAACCTTATAATAATCGTCCACGAGTGCGGACACCAAAGTGTGATGATTATAAGGAAACATTCTTTTTATGGGGATGGTCGATCTCATTTTTAATAAATCATTTTTCACAGTACTAGATGAAATTTGTGGAAAACCCTATATCACTTTGAGCTATATTTAGTAGTTTTTGTATTTAAAAAAAAAGTTTATGAGTTACACAAATAAGACAAAATTTAATAAACCTTATAATAATCGTCCACGAGTGCGGACACCAAAGTGTGATGATTATAAGGAAACATTCTTTTTATGGGGATGGTCGATCTCATTTTTAATAAATCATTTTTCACAGTACTAGATGAAATTTGTGGAAAACCCTATATCACTTTGAGCTATATTTAGTAGTTTTTGTATTTAAAAAAAAATTGATGAGTTACACAAATAAGACAAAATTTAATAAACCTTATAATAAACGTCCACGAGTGCGGACACCAAAGTGTGATGATTATAAGGAAACATTCTTTTTATGGGGATGGTCGATCTCATTTTTAATAAATCATTTTTCACAGTACTAGATGAAATTTTATGGAAAACCCTATATCATTTTGAGCTATATTTAGTAGTTTTTGTATTTAAAAAAAAAGTTGATGAGTTACACAAATAAGACAAAATTTAGTAAACCTTATAATAATCGTCCACGAGTGCGGACACCAAAGTGTTATGATTATAAGGAAACATTATTTTTAAGGGGATGGTCGATCTCATTTTTAATAAATCATTTTTTACAGTCCTAGATGAAATTTGTGGAAATCCCTATATCATTTTGAGCTATATTTAGTAATTTTTGTATTTAAAAAAAAAGTTGATGAGTTAAACAAATAAGACAAAATTTAATAAACCTTATAATAATCGTCCACGAGTGCGTACACCAAAGTGTGATGATTATTAGGAAACATTCTTTTTATGGGGATGGTCGATCTCATTTTTAATAAATCATTTTTCACAGTACTAGATGAAATTTGTGGAAAACCCTATATCATTTTGAGCTATATTTAGTAGTTTTTGCATTTAAAAAAAAGTTGATGATTTACACAAATAAGACAAAATTTAATAAACCTTATAATAATCGTCCACGAGTGCGGACACCAAAGTGTGATTATTATAAGGAAACATTCATTTTATGGGGATGGTCGATTTATTTTTTAATAAATCATTTTTTACAGTACTAGATGAAATTTGTGGAAAACCCTAGATCATTTTGAGCTATATTTAGTAGTTTTTGTATTTAAAAAAAAAGTTGATGAGTTACACAAATAAGACAAAATTTAATAAACCTTATAATAATCGTCCACGAGTGCGGACACCAAAGTGTGATGATTATAAGGAAACATTCTTTTTATGGGGACGGTCGATCTCATTTTCAATAAATCATTTTTCACAGTACTAGATGAAATTTGTGGAAAACCCTATATCATTTTGAGCTATATTTAGTAGTTTTTGTATTTAAAAAAAAAGTTGATGAGTTACACAAATAAGACAAAATATAATAAACCTTATAATAATCGTCCACGAGTGCGGACACTAAAGTGTGATGATTATAAGGAAACCTTCTTTTTATGGGGATGGTCGATCTCATTTTTAATAAATCATTTTTCACAGTACTAGATGAAATTTTATGGAAAACCCTATATCATTTTGAGCTATATTTAGTAGTTTTTGTATTTAAAAAAAAAGTTGATGAGTTACACAAATAAGACAAAATTTAATAAACCTTATAATAATCGTCCACGAGTGCGGACACCAAAGTGTGATGATTATAAGGAAACATTCTTTTTATGGGGATGGTCGATCTCATTTTTAATAAATCATTTTTCACAGTACTAGATGAAATTTGTGGAAAACCCTATATCACTTTGAGCTATATTTAGTAGTTTTTGTATTTAAAAAAAAAGTTGATGAGTTACACAAATAAGACAAAATTTAATAAACCTTATAATAATCGTCCACGAGTGCGGACACCAAAGTGTGATTATTATAAGGAAACATTCATTTTATGGGGATGGTCGATTTATTTTTTAATAAATCATTTTTTACAGTACTAGATGAAATTTGTGGAAAACCCTAGATCATTTTGAGCTATATTTAGTAGTTTTTGTATTTAAAAAAAAAGTTGATGAGTTACACAAATAAGACAAAATTTAATAAACCTTATAATAATCGTCCACGAGTGCGGACACCAAAGTGTGATGATTATAAGGAAACATTCTTTTTATGGGGATGGTCGATCTCATTTTTAATAAATCATTTTTTACAGTCCTAGATGAAATTTGTGGAAATCCCTATATCATTTTGAGCTATATTTAGTAATTTTTGTATTTAAAAAAAAAGTTGATGAGTTAAACAAATAAGACAAAATTTAATAAACCTTATAATAATCGTCCACGAGTGCGTACACCAAAGTGTGATGATTATTAGGAAACATTCTTTTTATGGGGATGGTCGATCTCATTTTTAATAAATCATTTTTCACAGTACTAGATGAAATTTGTGGAAAACCCTATATCATTTTGAGCTATATTTAGTAGTTTTTGCATTTAAAAAAAAGTTGATGATTTACACAAATAAGACAAAATTTAATAAACCTTATAATAATCGTCCACGAGTGCGGACACCAAAGTGTGATTATTATAAGGAAACATTCATTTTATGGGGATGGTCGATTTATTTTTTAATAAATCATTTTTTACAGTACTAGATGAAATTTGTGGAAAACCCTAGATCATTTTGAGCTATATTTAGTAGTTTTTGTATTTAAAAAAAAAGTTGATGAGTTACACAAATAAGACAAAATTTAATAAACCTTATAATAATCGTCCACGAGTGCGGACACCAAAGTGTGATGATTATAAGGAAACATTCTTTTTATGGGGACGGTCGATCTCATTTTCAATAAATCATTTTTCACAGTACTAGATGAAATTTGTGGAAAACCCTATATCATTTTGAGCTATATTTAGTAGTTTTTGTATTTAAAAAAAAAGTTGATGAGTTACACAAATAAGACAAAATATAATAAACCTTATAATAATCGTCCACGAGTGCGGACACTAAAGTGTGATGATTATAAGGAAACCTTCTTTTTATGGGGATGGTCGATCTCATTTTTAATAAATCATTTTTCACAGTACTAGATGAAATTTTATGGAAAACCCTATATCATTTTGAGCTATATTTAGTAGTTTTTGTATTTAAAAAAAAAGTTGATGAGTTACACAAATAAGACAAAATTTAATAAACCTTATAATAATCGTCCACGAGTGCGGACACCAAAGTGTGATGATTATAAGGAAACATTCTTTTTATGGGGATGGTCGATCTCATTTTTAATAAATCATTTTTCACAGTACTAGATGAAATTTGTGGAAAACCCTATATCACTTTGAGCTATATTTAGTAGTTTTTGTATTTAAAAAAAAAGTTGATGAGTTACACAAATAAGACAAAATTTAATAAACCTTATAATAATCGTCCACGAGTGCGGACACCAAAGTGTGATTATTATAAGGAAACATTCATTTTATGGGGATGGTCGATTTATTTTTTAATAAATCATTTTTTACAGTACTAGATGAAATTTGTGGAAAACCCTAGATCATTTTGAGCTATATTTAGTAGTTTTTGTATTTAAAAAAAAAGTTGATGAGTTACACAAATAAGACAAAATTTAATAAACCTTATAATAATCGTCCACGAGTGCGGACACCAAAGTGTGATGATTATAAGGAAACATTCTTTTTATGGGGACGGTCGATCTCATTTTCAATAAATCATTTTTCACAGTACTAGATGAAATTTGTGGAAAACCCTATATCATTTTGAGCTATATTTAGTAGTTTTTGTATTTAAAAAAAAAGTTGATGAGTTACACAAATAAGACAAAATATAATAAACCTTATAATAATCGTCCACGAGTGCGGACACTAAAGTGTGATGATTATAAGGAAACCTTCTTTTTATGGGGATGGTCGATCTCATTTTTAATAAATCATTTTTCACAGTACTAGATGAAATTTTATGGAAAACCCTATATCATTTTGAGCTATATTTAGTAGTTTTTGTATTTAAAAAAAAAGTTGATGAGTTACACAAATAAGACAAAATTTAATAAACCTTATAATAATCGTCCACGAGTGCGGACACCAAAGTGTGATGATTATAAGGAAACATTCTTTTTATGGGGATGGTCGATCTCATTTTTAATAAATCATTTTTCACAGTACTAGATGAAATTTGTGGAAAACCCTATATCACTTTGAGCTATATTTAGTAGTTTTTGTATTTAAAAAAAAAGTTTATGAGTTACACAAATAAGACAAAATTTAATAAACCTTATAATAATCGTCCACGAGTGCGGACACCAAAGTGTGATGATTATAAGGAAACATTCTTTTTATGGGGATGGTCGATCTCATTTTTAATAAATCATTTTTCACAGTACTAGATGAAATTTGTGGAAAACCCTATATCACTTTGAGCTATATTTAGTAGTTTTTGTATTTAAAAAAAAATTGATGAGTTACACAAATAAGACAAAATTTAATAAACCTTATAATAAACGTCCACGAGTGCGGACACCAAAGTGTGATGATTATAAGGAAACATTCTTTTTATGGGGATGGTCGATCTCATTTTTAATAAATCATTTTTCACAGTACTAGATGAAATTTTATGGAAAACCCTATATCATTTTGAGCTATATTTAGTAGTTTTTGTATTTAAAAAAAAAGTTGATGAGTTACACAAATAAGACAAAATTTAGTAAACCTTATAATAATCGTCCACGAGTGCGGACACCAAAGTGTTATGATTATAAGGAAACATTATTTTTAAGGGGATGGTCGATCTCATTTTTAATAAATCATTTTTTACAGTCCTAGATGAAATTTGTGGAAATCCCTATATCATTTTGAGCTATATTTAGTAATTTTTGTATTTAAAAAAAAAGTTGATGAGTTAAACAAATAAGACAAAATTTAATAAACCTTATAATAATCGTCCACGAGTGCGTACACCAAAGTGTGATGATTATTAGGAAACATTCTTTTTATGGGGATGGTCGATCTCATTTTTAATAAATCATTTTTCACAGTACTAGATGAAATTTGTGGAAAACCCTATATCATTTTGAGCTATATTTAGTAGTTTTTGCATTTAAAAAAAAGTTGATGATTTACACAAATAAGACAAAATTTAATAAACCTTATAATAATCGTCCACGAGTGCGGACACCAAAGTGTGATTATTATAAGGAAACATTCATTTTATGGGGATGGTCGATTTATTTTTTAATAAATCATTTTTTACAGTACTAGATGAAATTTGTGGAAAACCCTAGATCATTTTGAGCTATATTTAGTAGTTTTTGTATTTAAAAAAAAAGTTGATGAGTTACACAAATAAGACAAAATTTAATAAACCTTATAATAATCGTCCACGAGTGCGGACACCAAAGTGTGATGATTATAAGGAAACATTCTTTTTATGGGGACGGTCGATCTCATTTTCAATAAATCATTTTTCACAGTACTAGATGAAATTTGTGGAAAACCCTATATCATTTTGAGCTATATTTAGTAGTTTTTGTATTTAAAAAAAAAGTTGATGAGTTACACAAATAAGACAAAATATAATAAACCTTATAATAATCGTCCACGAGTGCGGACACTAAAGTGTGATGATTATAAGGAAACCTTCTTTTTATGGGGATGGTCGATCTCATTTTTAATAAATCATTTTTCACAGTACTAGATGAAATTTTATGGAAAACCCTATATCATTTTGAGCTATATTTAGTAGTTTTTGTATTTAAAAAAAAAGTTGATGAGTTACACAAATAAGACAAAATTTAATAAACCTTATAATAATCGTCCACGAGTGCGGACACCAAAGTGTGATGATTATAAGGAAACATTCTTTTTATGGGGATGGTCGATCTCATTTTTAATAAATCATTTTTCACAGTACTAGATGAAATTTGTGGAAAACCCTATATCACTTTGAGCTATATTTAGTAGTTTTTGTATTTAAAAAAAAAGTTTATGAGTTACACAAATAAGACAAAATTTAATAAACCTTATAATAATCGTCCACGAGTGCGGACACCAAAGTGTGATGATTATAAGGAAACATTCTTTTTATGGGGATGGTCGATCTCATTTTTAATAAATCATTTTTCACAGTACTAGATGAAATTTGTGGAAAACCCTATATCATTTTGAGCTATATTTAGTAGTTTTTGTATTTAAAAAAAAAGTTTATGAGTTACACAAATAAGACAAAATTTAATAAACCTTATAATAATCGTCCACGAGTGCGGACACCAAAGTGTGATGATTATAAGGAAACATTTTTTTTATGGGGATGGTCGATCTCATTTTTAATAAATCATTTTTCACAGTACTAGATGAAATTTGTGGAAAACCCTATATCACTTTGAGCTATATTTAGTAGATTTTGTATTTAAAAAAAAAAGTTGATGAGTTACACAAATAAGACAAAATTTAATAAACCTTATAATAATCGTCCACAAGTGCGGACACCAAAGTGTGATGATTATAAGGAAACATTCTTTTTATGGGGATGGTCGATCTCATTTTTAATAAATCATTTTTCACAGTACTAGATGAAATTTGTGGAAAACCCTATATCATTTTGAGCTATATTTAGTAGTTTTTGTATTTAAAAAAAAGTTGATGAGTTACACAAATAAGACAAAATTTAATAAACCTTACAAAAATCGTCCACGAGTGCGGACACCAAAGTGTGATGATTATAAGGAAACATTCTTTTTATGGGGATGGTCGATTTAATTTTTAATAAATCATTTTTTACAATACTAGATGAAATTTGTGGAAAACCCTATATCATTTTGAGCTATATTTAGTAGTTTTTGTATTTAAAAAAAAAGTTGATGAGTTACACAAATAAGACAAAATTAAATAAACCTTATAATAATCGTCCACGAGTGCGGACACCAAAGTGTGATAATTATAAGGAAACATTCTTTTTATGGGGATGGTCGATCTCATTTTTAATAAATCATTTTTTACAGTACTAGATGAAATTTGTGGAAAACCCTATATCATTTTGAGCTATATTTAGTAGTTTTTGTATTTAAAAAAAAAGTTGATTAGTTACACAAATAAGACAAAATTTAATAAACCTTATAATAATCGTCCACAAGTGCGGACACCAAAGTGTGATGATTATAAGGAAACATTCTTTTTATGGGGATGATCGATCTCATTTTTAATAAATCATTTTTCACAGTACTAGATGAAATTTGTGGAAAACCCTATATCATTTTGAGCTATATTAAGTAGTTTTTGTATTTAAAAAAAAAGTTGATGAGTTACACAAATAAGACAAAATTTAATAAACTTTATAATAATCGTCCACGAGTGCGGACGCCAAAGTGTGATGATTATAAGGAAACATTCTTTTTATGGGGATGGTCGATCTCATTTTTAATAACTCATTTTTCACAGTACTAGATGAAATTTGTGGAAAACCCTATATTATTTTGAGCTATATTTAGTAGTTTTTGTATTTAAAAAAAAGTTGATGAGTTACACAAATAAGACAAAATTTAATAAACCTTATAATAATCGTCCACGAGTGCGGACACCAAAGTGTGATGATTATAAGGAAACATTCTTTTTATGGGGATGGTCGATTTAATTTTTAATAAATCATTTTTTACAATACTAGATGAAATTTGTGGAAAACCCTATATCATTTTGAGCTATATTTAGTAGTTTTTGTATTTAAAAAAAAAGTTGATGAGTTACACAAATAAGACAAAATTAAATAAACCTTATAATAATCGTCCACGAGTGCGGTCACCAAAGTGTGATAATTATAAGGAAACATTCTTTTTATGGGGATGGTCGATCTCATTTTTAATAAATCATTTTTTACAGTACTAGATGAAATTTGTGGAAAACCCTATATCATTTTGAGCTATATTTAGTAGTTTTTGTATTTAAAAAAAAAGTTGATTAGTTACACAAATAAGACAAAATTTAATAAACCTTATGATAATCGTCCACGAGTGCGGACACCAAAGTGTGATGATTATAAGGAAACATTCTTTTTATGGGAATGGTCGATCTCATTTTAAATAAACCATTTTTTACAGTACTAGATGAAAATTGTGGAAAACCCTATATCATTTTGAGCTATATTTAGTAGTTTTTGTATTTGAAAAAAAAGTTGATGAGTTACACAAATAAGACAAAATTTTATAAACCTTATAATAATCGTCCACAAGTGCGGACACCAAAGTGTGATGATTATAAGGAAACATTCTTTTTATGGGGATGGTCGATCTCATTTTTAATAAATCATTTTTCACAGTACTAGATGAAATTTGTGGAAAACCCTATATCATTTTGAGCTATATTTAATAGTTTTTGTATTTAAAAAAAAGTTGATGAGTTACACAAATAAGACAAAATTTAGTAAACCTTATAATAATCGTCCACGAGTGCGTACACCAAAGTGTGATGATTATAAGGAAACATTCTTTTTATGGGGATGGTCGATCTCATTTTTAGTAAATCATTTTTCACAGTACTAGATGAAATTTGTGGAAAACCCTATATCACTTTGAGCTATATTTAGTAGTTTTTGTATTTAAAAAAAAGTTGATGAGTTACACAAATAAGACAAAATTTAATAAACCTTATAATAATCGTCCACAAGTGCGGACACCAATAAGTGATGATTATAAGGAAACATTCTTTTTATGGGGATGGTCGATCTCATTTTTAATAAATCATTTTTCACAGTACTAGATGAAATTTGTGGAAAACCCTATATCATTTTGAGCTATATTTAGTAGTTTTTGTATTTAAAAAAAAGTTGATGAGTTACACAAATAAGACAAAATTTAATAAACCTTATAAAAATCGTCCACGAGTGCGGACACCAAAGTGTGATGATTATAAGGAAACATTCTTTTCATGGGGATGGTCGATTTAATTTTTAATAAATCATTTTTTACAATACTAGATGAAATTTGTGGAAAACCCTATATCATTTTGAGCTATATTTAGTAGTTTTTGTATTTAAAAAAAAAAGTTGATGAGTTACACAAATAAGACAAAATTAAATAAACCTTATAATAATCGTCCACGAGTGCAGACACCAAAGTGTGATAATTATAAGGAAACATTCTTTTTATGGGGATGGTCGATCTCATTTTTAATAAATCATTTTTTACAGTACTAGATGAAATTTGTGGAAAACCCTATATCATTTTGAGCTATATTTAGTAGTTTTTGTATTTAAAAAAAAAGTTGATTAGTTACACAAATAAGACAAAATTTAATAAACCTTATAATAATCGTCCACGAGTGCGGACACCAAAGTGTGATGATTATAAGGAGACATTCTTTTTATGGGAATGGTCGATCTCATTTTTAATAAACCATTTTTTACAGTACTAGATGAAAATTATGGAAAACCCTATATCATTTTGAGCTATATTTAGTAGTTTTTGTATTTGAAAAAAAAGTTGATGAGTTACACAAATAAGACAAAATTTAATAAACCTTATAATAATCGTCCACAAGTGCGGACACCAAAGTGTGATGATTATAAGGAAACATTCTTTTTATGGGGATGGTCGATCTCATTTTTAATAAATCATTTTTCACAGTACTAGATGAAATTTGTGGAAAACCCTATATCATTTTGAGCTATATTTAATAGTTTTTGTATTTAAAAAAAAGTTGATGAGTTACACAAATAAGACAAAATTTAGTAAACCTTATAATAATCGTCCACGAGTGCGTACACCAAAGTGTGATGATTATAAGGAAACATTCTTTTTATGGGGATGGTCGATCTCATTTTTAGAAAATCATTTTTCACAGTACTAGAAGAAATTTGTGGAAAACCCTATATCATTTTGAGCTATATTTTGTAGTTTTTGTATTTAAAAAAAAGTTGATGATTTACACAAATAAGACAAAATTTAATAAACCTGATAATAATCCTCCACGAGTGCGGACACCAAAGTGTGATGATTATAAGGAAACATTCTTTTTATGGGGATGGTCGATCTCATTTTTAATAAATCATTTTTCACAGTACTAGATGAAATTTGTGGAAAATCCTATATCATTTTAAGCTATATTTAGTAGTTTTTGTATTTAAAAAAAAGTTGATGAGTTAAACAAATAAGACAAAATTTAATAAACCTTATAATAATCGTCCACGAGGGCGGACACCAAAGCGTGATGATTATAAGGAAACATTCTTTTTATGGGGATGGTCGATCTCATTTTTAATAAATCATTTTTCACAGTACTAGATGAAATTTGTGGAAAACCCTATATCATTTTGAGTTATATTTAGTAGTTTTTGTATTTAAAAAAAAGTTGATGAGTTACACAAATAAGACAAAATTTAATAAACCTTATAAAAATCGTCCACGAGTGCGGACACCAAAGTGTGATGATTATAAGGAAACATTCTTTTTATGGGGATGGTCGATTTAATTTTTAATAAATCATTTTTTACAATACTAGATGAAATTTGTGGAAAACCCTATATCATTTTGAGCTATATTTAGTAGTTTTTGTATTTAAAAAAAAAGTTGATGAGTTACACAAATAAGACAAAATTAAATAAACCTTATAATAATCGTCCACGAGTGCGGACACCAAAGTGTGATATTTATAAGGAAACATTCTTTTTATGGGGATGGTCGATCTCATTTTTAATAAATCATTTTTTACAGTACTAGATGAAATTTGTGGAAAACCCTATATCATTTTGAGCTATATTTAGTAGTTTTTGTATTTAAAAAAAAAGTTGATTAGTTACACAAATAAGACAAAATTTAATAAACCTTATAATAATCGTCCACGAGTGCGGACACCAAAGTGTGATGATTATAAGGAAACATTCTTTTTATGGGAATGGTCGATCTCATTTTTAATAAACCATTTTTTACAGTACTAGATGAAAATTGTGGAAAACCCTATATCATTTTGAGCTATATTCAGTAGTTTTTGTATTTGAAAAAAAAGTTGATGAGTTACACAAATAAGACAAAATTTAATAAACCTTATAATAATCGTCCACAAATGCGGACACCAAAGTGTGATGATTATTAGGAAACATTCTTTTTATGGGGATGGTCGATCTCATTTTTAATAAATCATTTTTCACAGTACTAGATGAAATTTGTGGAAAACCCTATATCATTTTGAGCTATATTTAATAGTTTTTGTATTTAAAAAAAAGTTGATGAGTTACACAAATAAGACAAAATTTAGTAAACCTTATAATAATCGTCCACGAGTGCGTACACCAAAGTGTGGTGATTATAAGGAAACATTCTTTTTATGGGGATGGTCGATCTCATTTTTAGTAAATCATTTTTCACAGTACTAGATGAAATTTGTGGAAAACCCTATATCACTTTGAGCTATATTTAGTAGTTTTTGTATTTAAAAAAAAGTTGATGAGTTACACAAATAAGACAAAATTTAATAAACCTTATAATAATCGTCCACAAGTGCGGACACCAAAGTGTGATGATTATAAGGAAACATTCTTTTTATGGGGATGGTCGATCTCATTTTTAATAAATCATTTTTCACAGTACTAGATGAAATTCGTGGAAAACCCTATATCATTTTGAGCTATATTTAGTAGTTTTTGTATTTAAAAAAAAGTTGATGAGTTACACAAATAAGACAAAATTTAATAAACCTTATAAAAATCGTCCACGAGTGCGGACACCAAAGTGTGATGATTATAAGGAAACATTCTTTTTATGGGGATGGTCGATTTAATTTTTAATAAATCATTTTTTACAATACTAGATGAAATTTGTGGAAAACCCTATATCATTTTGAGCTATATTTAGTAGTTTTTGTATTTAAAAAAAAAAGTTGATGAGTTACACAAATAAGACAAAATTAAATAAACCTTATAATAATCGTCCACGAGTGCGGACACCAAAGTGTGATAATTATAAGGAAACATTCTTTTTATGGGGATGGTCGATCTCATTTTTAATAAATCATTTTTTACAGTACTAGATGAAATTTGTGGAAAACCCTATATCATTTTGAGCTATATTTAGTAGTTTTTGTATTTAAAAAAAAAGTTGATTAGTTACACAAATAAGACAAAATTTAATAAACCTTATAATAATCGTCCACGAGTGCGGACACCAAAGTGTGATGATTATAAGGAAACATTCTTTTTATGGGAATGGTCGATCTCATTTTTAATAAACCATTTTTTACAGTACTAGATGAAAATTGTGGAAAACCCTATATCATTTTGAGCTATATTTAGTAGTTTTTGTATTTGAAAAAAAAGTTGATGAGTTACACAAATAAGACAAAATTTAATAAACCTTATAATAATCGTCCACAAGTGCGCACACCAAAGTGTGATGATTATAAGGAAACATTCTTTTTATGGGGATGGTCGATCTCATTTTTAATAAATCATTTTTCACAGTACTAGATGAAATTTGTGGAAAACCCTATATCATTTTGAGCTATATTTAATAGTTTTTGTATTTAAAAAAAAGTTGAGGAGTTACACAAATAAGACAAAATTTAGTAAACCTTATAATAATCGTCCACGAGTGCGTACACCAAAGTGTGATGATTATAAGGAAACATTCTTTTTATGGGGATGGTCGATCTCATTTTTAGTAAATCATTTTTCACAGTACTAGATGAAATTTGTGGAAAACCCTATATCATTTTGAGCTATATTTTGTAGTTTTTGTATTTAAAAAAAAGTTGATGATTTACACAAATAAGACAAAATTTAATAAACCTGATAATAATCCTCCACGAGTGCGGACACCAAAGTGTGATGATTATAAGGAAACATTCTTTTTATGGGGATGGTCGATCTCATTTTTAATAAATCATTTTTCACAGTACAAGATGAAATTTGTGGAAAACCCTATATCATTTTAAGCTATATTTAGTAGTTTTTGTATTTAAAAAAAAGTTGATGAGTTAAACAAATAAGACAAAATTTAATAAACCTTATAATAATCGTCCACGAGGGCGGACACCAAAGCGTGATGATTATAAGGAAACATTCTTTTTATGGGGATGGTCGATCTCATTTTTAATAAATCATTTTTCACAGTACTAGATGAAATTTGTGGAAAACCCTATATCATTTTGAGCTATATTTAGTAGTTTTTGTATTTAAAAAAAAAGTTGATGAGTTACACAAATAAGACAAAATTTAATAAACCTTATAATAATCGTCCACGAGTGCGGACACCAAAGTGTGATGATTATAAGGAAACATTCTTTTTAAGGGGATGGTCGATCTCATTTTTAATGAATCATTTTTTACAGTACTAGATGAAATTTGTGGAATACCCTATATCATTTTGAGCTATATTTAGTAGTTTTTGTATTTAAAAAAAAGTTGATGAGTTACACAAATAAGACAAAATTTAATAAACCTGATAATAATCTTCCACGAGTGCGGACACCAAAGTGTGATGATTATAAGGAAACATTCTTTTTATGGGGATGGTCGATCTCATTTTTAATAAATCATTTTTCACAGTACTAGATGAAATTTGTGGAAAACCCTATATCATTTTAAGCTATATTTAGTAGTTTTTGTATTTAAAAAAAAGTTGATGAGTTAAACAAATAAGACAAAATTTAATAAACCTTATAATAATCGTCCACGAGTGCGGACACCAAAGTGTGATGATTATAAGGAAACATTCATTTTATGGGGATGGTCGATTTATTTTTTAATAAATCATTTTTTACAGTACTAGATGAAATTTGTGGAAAACCCTAGATCATTTTGAGCTATAATTAGTAGTTTTTGTATTTAAAAAAAAAGTTGATGAGTTACACAAATAAGACAAAATTTAATAAACCTTATAATAATCGTCCACGAGTGCGGACACCAAAGTGTGATGATTATAAGGAAACATTCTTTTTATGGGGACGGTCGATCTCATTTTTAATAAATCATTTTTTACAGTACTAGATGAAAATTGTGGAAAACCCTATATCATTTTGAGCTATATTTAGTAGTTTTTGTATTTAAAAAAAAAGTTGATGAGTTACACAAATAAGACAAAATTTAATAAACCTTATAATAATCGTCCACAAGTTCGGACACCAAAGTGTGATGATTATAAGGAAACATTCTTTTTATGGGGATGGTTGATCTCATTTTTAATAAATCATTTTTTACAGTACTAGATGAAATTTGCGGAAATCCCTATATCATTTTGAGCTATATTTAGTAATTTTTGTATTTAAGAAAAAAGTTGATGAGTTACACAAATAAGACAAAATTTAATAAACCTTATTATAATCGTCCACGAGTGCGTACACCAAAGTGTGATGATTATAAGGAAACATTCTTTTTATGGGAATGGTCGATCTCATTTTCAATAAATCATTTTTCACAGTACTAGATGAAATTTGTGGAAAACCCTATATCATTTTGAGCTATATTTAGTAGTTTTTGTATTTAAAAAAAAAGTTGATGAGTTACACAAATAAGACAAAATATAATAAACCTTATAATAATCGTCCACGAGTGCGGACACTAAAGTGTGATGATTATAAGGAAACCTTCTTTTTATGGGGATGGTCGATCTCATTTTTAATAAATCATTTTTCACAGTACTAGATGAAATTTTATGGAAAACCCTATATCATTTTGAGCTATATTTAGTAGTTTTTGTATTTAAAAAAAAAGTTGATGAGTTACACAAATAAGACAAAATTTAATAAACCTTATATTAATCGTCCACGAGTGCGGACACCAAAGTGTGATGATTATAAGGAAACATTCTTTTTATGGGGATGGTCGATTTCATTTTTAATAAATCATTTTTCACAGTACTAGATGAAATTTGTGGAAAACCCTATATCACTTTGAGCTATATTTAGTAGTTTTTGTATTTAAAAAAAAAGTTTATGAGTTACACAAATAAGACAAAATTTAATAAACCTTATAATAATCGTCCACGAGTGCGGACACCAAAGTGTGATGATTATAAGGAAACATTCTTTTTATGGGGATGGTCGATCTCATTTTTATTAAATCATTTTTCACAGTACTAGATGAAATTTGTGGAAATCCCTATATCACTTTGAGCTATATTTAGTAGTTTTTGTATTTAAAAAAAAATTGATGAGTTACACAAATAAGACAAAATTTAATAAACCTTATAATAAACGTCCACGAGTGCGGACACCAAAGTGTGATGATTATAAGGAAACATTCTTTTTATGGGGATGGTCGATCTCATTTTTAATAAATCCTTTTTCACAGTACTAGCTGAAATTTGTGGAAAACCCTATATCATTTTGAGCTATATTTAGTAGTTTTTGTATTTAAAAAAAACGTTGATGAGTTACACAAATAAGACAAAATTTAATAAACCTTATAATAAACGTCCACGAGTGCGGACACCAAAGTGTGATGATTATAAGGAAACATTCTTTTTATGGGGATGGTCGATCTCATTTTTAATAAATCATTTTTCCCAGTACTAGATGAAATTTGTGGAAAACCCTATATCATTTTGAGCTATATTTAGTAGTTTTTGTATTTAAAAAAAAAGTTTATGAGTTACACAAATAAGACAAAGTTTAATAAACCTTATAATAATCGTCCACGAGTGCGGACACCAAAGTGTGATGATTATAAGGAAACATTTTTTTTTTATGGGGATGGTCGATCTCATTTTTAATAAATCATTTTTCACAGTACTAGTTGAAATTTGTGGAAAACCCTATATCACTTTGAGCTATATTTAGTAGATTTTGTATTTAAAAAAAAAAGTTGATGAGTTACACAAATAAGACAAAATTTAATAAACCTTATAATAAACGTCCACGAGTGCGGACACCAAAGTGTGATGATTCTAAGGAAACATTCTTTTTATGGGGATGGTCGATCTCATTTTTAATAAATCATTTTTCACAGTACTAGATGAAATTTTATGGAAAACCCTATATCATTTAGAGTTATATTTAGTAGTTTTTGTATTTAAAAAAAAAGTTGATGAGTTACACAAATAAGACAAAATTTAATAAACCTTATAATAATCGTCCACGAGTGCGGACACCAAAGTGTGATGATTATAAGGAAACATTCTTTTTATGGGGATGGTCGATCTCATTTTTAATAAATCATTTTTCACAGTACTAGATGAAATTTGTGGAAAACCCTATATCATTTTGAGCTATATTTAGTAGTTTTTGTATTTAAAAAAAAAGTTGATGAGTTACACAAATAAAACAAAATTTAATAAACCTTATAATAAACGTCCACGAGTGCGGACACCAAAGTGTGATGATTATAAGGAAACATTCTTTTTATGGGGATGGTTGATCTCATTTTTAATAAATCATTTTTTACAGTACTAGATGAAATTTGCGGAAATCCCTATATCATTTTGAGCTATATTTAGTAATTTTTGTATTTAAGAAAAAAGTTGATGAGTTACACAAATAAGACAAAATTTAATAAACCTTATTATAATCGTCCACGAGTGCGTACACCAAAGTGTGATGATTATAAGGAAACATTCTTTTTATGGGAATGGTCGATCTCATTTTCAATAAATCATTTTTCACAGTACTAGATGAAATTTGTGGAAAACCCTATATCATTTTGAGCTATATTTAGTAGTTTTTGTATTTAAAAAAAAAGTTGATGAGTTACACAAATAAGACAAAATATAATAAACCTTATAATAATCGTCCACGAGTGCGGACACCAAAGTGTGATGATTATAAGGAAACCTTCTTTTTATGGGGATGGTCGATCTCATTTTTAATAAATCATTTTTCACAGTACTAGATGAAATTTTATCGAAAACCCTATATCATTTTGAGCTATATTTAGTAGTTTTTGTATTTAAAAAAAAAGTTGATGAGTTACACAAATAAGACAAAATTTAATAAACCTTATAATAATCGTCCACGAGTGCGGACACCAAAGTGTGATGATTATAAGGAAACATTCTTTTTATGGGGATGGTCGATCTCATTTTTAATAAATCATTTTTCACAGTACTAGATGAAATTTGTGGAAAACCCTATATCACTTTGAGCTATATTTAGTAGTTTTTGTATTTAAAAAAAAAGTTTATGAGTTACACAAATAAGACAAAATTTAATAAACCTTATAATAATCGTCCACGAGTGCGGACACCAAAGTGTGATGATTATAAGGAAACATTCTTTTTATGGGGATGGTCGATCTCATTTTTATTAAATCATTTTTCACAGTACTAGATGAAATTTGTGGAAAACCCTATATCACTTTGAGCTATATTTAGTAGTTTTTGTATTTAAAAAAAAATTGATGAGTTACACAAATAAGACAAAATTTAATAAACCTTATAATAAACGTCCACGAGTGCGGACACCAAAGTGTGATGATTATAAGGAAACATTCTTTTTATGGGGATGGTGGATCTCATTTTTAATAAATCCTTTTTCACAGTACTAGCTGAAATTTGTGGAAAACCCTATATCATTTTGAGCTATATTTAGTAGTTTTTGTATTTAAAAAAAACGTTGATGAGTTACACAAATAAGACAAAATTTAATAAACCTTATAATAAACGTCCACGAGTGCGGACACCAAAGTGTGATGATTATAAGGAAACATTCTTTTTATGGGGATGGTCGATCTCATTTTTAATAAATCATTTTTCCCAGTACTAGATGAAATTTGTGGAAAACCCTATATCATTTTGAGCTATATTTAGTAGTTTTTGTATTTAAAAAAAAAGTTTATGAGTTACACAAATAAGACAAAGTTTAATAAACCTTATAATAATCGTCCACGAGTGCGGACACCAAAGTGTGATGATTATAAGGAAACATTTTTTTTTTATGGGGATGGTCGATCTCATTTTTAATAAATCATTTTTCACAGTACTAGTTGAAATTTGTGGAAAACCCTATATCACTTTGAGCTATATTTAGTAGATTTTGTATTTAAAAAAAAAAGTTGATGAGTTACACAAATAAGACAAAATTTAATAAACCTTATAATAAACGTCCACGAGTGCGGACACCAAAGTGTGATGATTCTAAGGAAACATTCTTTTTATGGGGATGGTCGATCTCATTTTTAATAAATCATTTTTCACAGTACTAGATGAAATTTTATGGAAAACCCTATATCATTTAGAGTTATATTTAGTAGTTTTTGTATTTAAAAAAAAAGTTGATGAGTTACACAAATAAGACAAAATTTAATAAACCTTATAATAATCGTCCACGAGTGCGGACACCAAAGTGTGATGATTATAAGGAAACATTCTTTTTATGGGGATGGTCGATCTCATTTTTAATAAATCATTTTTCACAGTACTAGATGAAATTTGTGGAAAACCCTATATCATTTTGAGCTATATTTAGTAGTTTTTGTATTTAAAAAAAAAGTTGATGAGTTACACAAATAAAACAAAATTTAATAAACCTTATAATAAACGTCCACGAGTGCGGACACCAAAGTGTGATGATTATAAGGAAACATTCTTTTTATGGGGATGGTTGATCTCATTTTTAATAAATCATTTTTTACAGTACTAGATGAAATTTGCGGAAATCCCTATATCATTTTGAGCTATATTTAGTAATTTTTGTATTTAAGAAAAAAGTTGATGAGTTACACAAATAAGACAAAATTTAATAAACCTTATTATAATCGTCCACGAGTGCGTACACCAAAGTGTGATGATTATAAGGAAACATTCTTTTTATGGGAATGGTCGATCTCATTTTCAATAAATCATTTTTCACAGTACTAGATGAAATTTGTGGAAAACCCTATATCATTTTGAGCTATATTTAGTAGTTTTTGTATTTAAAAAAAAAGTTGATGAGTTACACAAATAAGACAAAATATAATAAACCTTATAATAATCGTCCACGAGTGCGGACACCAAAGTGTGATGATTATAAGGAAACCTTCTTTTTATGGGGATGGTCGATCTCATTTTTAATAAATCATTTTTCACAGTACTAGATGAAATTTTATCGAAAACCCTATATCATTTTGAGCTATATTTAGTAGTTTTTGTATTTAAAAAAAAAGTTGATGAGTTACACAAATAAGACAAAATTTAATAAACCTTATAATAATCGTCCACGAGTGCGGACACCAAAGTGTGATGATTATAAGGAAACATTCTTTTTATGGGGATGGTCGATCTCATTTTTAATAAATCATTTTTCACAGTACTAGATGAAATTTGTGGAAAACCCTATATCACTTTGAGCTATATTTAGTAGTTTTTGTATTTAAAAAAAAAGTTTATGAGTTACACAAATAAGACAAAATTTAATAAACCTTATAATAATCGTCCACGAGTGCGGACACCAAAGTGTGATGATTATAAGGAAACATTCTTTTTATGGGGATGGTCGATCTCATTTTTAATAAATCATTTTTCACAGTACTAGATGAAATTTGTGGAAAACCCTATATCACTTTGAGCTATATTTAGTAGTTTTTGTATTTAAAAAAAAATTGATGAGTTACACAGATAAGACAAAATTTAATAAACCTTATAATAAACGTCCACGAGTGCGGACACCAAAGTGTGATGATTATAAGGAAACATTCTTTTTATAGGGATGGTCGATCTCATTTTTAATAAATCCTTTTTCACAGTACTAGCTGAAATTTGTGGAAAACCCTATATCATTTTGAGCTATATTTAGTAGTTTTTGTATTTAAAAAAAACGTTGATGAGTTACACAAATAAGACAAAATTTAATAAACCTTATAATAAACGTCCACGAGTGCGGACACCAAAGTGTGATGATTATAAGGAAACATTCTTTTTATGGGGATGGTCGATCTCATTTTTAATAAATCATTTTTCCCAGTACTAGATGAAATTTGTGGAAAACCCTATATCATTTTAAGCTATATTTAGTAGTTTTTGTATTTAAAAAAAAGTTTATGAGTTACACAAATAAGACAAAATTTAATAAACTTTATAATAATCGTCCACGAGTGCGGACACCAAAGTGTGATGATTATAAGGAAACATTTTTTTTATGGGGATGGTCGATCTCATTTTTAATAAATCATTTTTCACAGTACTAGATGAAAATTGTGGAAAACCCTATATCATTTTGAGCTATATTTAGTAGTTTTTGTATTTAAAAAAAAAGTTGATGAGTTACACAAATAAGACAAAATTTAATGAACCTTATAATAATCGTCCACAAGTTCGGACACCAAAGTGTGATGATTATAAGGAAACATTCTTTTTATGGGGATGGTTGATCTCATTTTTAATAAATCATTTTTTACAGTACTAGATGAAATTTGCGGAAATCCCTATATCATTTTGAGCTATATTTAGTAATTTTTGTATTTAAGAAAAAAGTTGATGAGTTACACAAATAAGACAAAATTTAATAAACCTTATTATAATCGTCCACGAGTGCGTACACCAAAGTGTGATGATTATAAGGAAACATTCTTTTTATGGGAATGGTCGATCTCATTTTCAATAAATCATTTTTCACAGTACTAGATGAAATTTGTGGAAAACCCTATATCATTTTGAGCTATATTTAGTAGTTTTTGTATTTAAAAAAAAAGTTGATGAGTTACACAAATAAGAAAAAATATAATAAACCTTATAATAATCGTCCACGAGTGCGGACACCAAAGTGTGATGATTATAAGGAAACCTTCTTTTTATGGGGATGGTCGATCTCATTTTTAATAAATCATTTTTCACAGTACTAGATGAAATTTTATCGAAAACCCTAT
Source organism: Parasteatoda lunata (assembly GCA_949128135.1). Taxonomy (NCBI): domain Eukaryota; kingdom Metazoa; phylum Arthropoda; class Arachnida; order Araneae; family Theridiidae; genus Parasteatoda; species Parasteatoda lunata. The sequence continues at coordinate 5,208,084 of OX421975.1, forward strand.
ATCATTTTGAGCTATATTTAGTAGTTTTTGTATTTAAAAAAAAAGTTGATGAGTTACACAAATAAGACAAAATTTAATAAACCTTATAATAATCGTCCACGAGTGCGGACACCAAAGTGTGATGATTATAAGGAAACATTCTTTTTATGGGGATGGTCGATCTCATTTTTAATAAATCATTTTTCACAGTACTAGATGAAATTTGTGGAAAACCCTATATCACTTTGAGCAATATTTAGTAGTTTTTGTATTTAAAAAAAACGTTGATGAGTTACACAAATAAGACAAAATTTAATAAACCTTATAATAAACGTCCACGAGTGCGGACACCAAAGTGTGATGATTATAAGGAAACATTCTTTTTATGGGGATGGTCGATCTCATTTTTAATAAATCATTTTTCCCAGTACTAGATGAAATTTGTGGAAAACCCTATATCATTTTAAGCTTTATTTAGTAGTTTTTGTATTTAAAAAAAAGTTTATGAGTTACACAAATAAGACAAAATTTAATAAACTTTATAATAATCGTCCACGAGTGCGGACACCAAAGTGTGATGATTATAAGGAAACATTTTTTTTATGGGGATGGTCGATCTCATTTTTAATAAATCATTTTTCCCAGTACTAGATGAAATTTGTGGAAAACCCTATATCACTTTGAGCTATATTTAGTAGATTTTGTATTTAAAAAAAAAAGTTGATGAGTTACACAAATAAGACAAAATTTAATAAACCTTATAATAAACGTCCACGAGTGCGGACACCAAAGTGTGATGATTATAAGGAAACATTCTTTTTATGGGGATGGTCGATCTCATTTTTAATAAATCATTTTTCACAGTACTGGATGAAATTTGTGGAAAACCCTATATCATTTTGAGCTATATTTAGTAGTTTTTGTATTTAAAAAAAAAGTTGATGAGTTACACAAATAAGACAAAATTTAATAAACCTTATAATAAACGTCTACGAGTGCGGACACCAAAGTGTGATGATTATAAGGAAACTTTCTTTTTATGGGGATGGTCGATCTCATTTTTAATAAATCATTTTTCACAGTACTAGATGAAATTTGTGGAAAACCCTATATCATTTTGAGCTATATTTAGTAGTTTTTGTATTTAAAAAAAAAGTTTATGAGTTACACAAATAAGACAAAATTTAATAAACCTTATAATAATCGTCCACGAGTGCGGACACCAAAGTGTGATGATTATAAGGAAACATTCTTTTTATGGGGATGGTCGATCTCATTTTTAATAAATCATTTTTCACAGTACTAGATGAAATTTGTGGAAAACCCTATATCACTTTGAGCTATATTTAGTAGTTTTTGTATGTAAAAAAAAATTGATGAGTTACACAAATAAGACAAAATTTAATAAACCTTATAATAAACGTCCACGAGTGCGGACACCAAAGTGTGATGATTATAAGGAAACATTCTTTTATAGGGATGGTCGATCTCTTTTTTAATAAATCCTTTTTCACAGTACTAGCTGAAATTTGTGGAAAACCCTATATCATTTTGAGCTATATTTAGTAGTTTTTGTATTTAAAAAAAACGTTGATGAGTTACACAAATAAGACAAAATTTAATAAACCTTATAATAAACGTCCACGAGTGCGGACACCAAAGTGTGATGATTATAAGGAAACATTCTTTTTATGGGGATGGTCGATCTCATTTTTAATAAATCATTTTTCCCAGTACTAGATGAAATTTGTGGAAAACCCTATATCATTTTAAGCTTTATTTAGTAGTTTTTGTATTTAAAAAAAAGTTTATGAGTTACACAAATAAGACAAAATTTAATAAACTTTATAATAATCGTCCACGAGTGCGGACACCAAAGTGTGATGATTATAAGGAAACATTTTTTTTATGGGGATGGTCGATCTCATTTTTAATAAATCATTTTTTACAGTACTAGATGAAATTTGTGGAAAACCCTATATCACTTTGAGCTATATTTAGTAGATTTTGTATTTAAAAAAAAAAGTTGATGAGTTACACAAATAAGACAAAATTTAATAAACCTTATAATAAACGTCCACGAGTGCGGACACCAAAGTGTGATGATTATAAGGAAACATTCTTTTTATGGGGATGGTCGATCTCATTTTTAATAAATCATTTTTCACAGTACTGGATGAAATTTGTGGAAAACCCTATATCATTTTGAGCTATATTTAGTAGTTTTTGTATTTAAAAAAAAAGTTGATGAGTTACACAAATAAGACAAAATTTAATAAACCTTATAATAAACGTCTACGAGTGCGGACACCAAAGTGTGATGATTATAAGGAAACTTTCTTTTTATGGGGATGGTCGATCTCATTTTTAATAAATCATTTTTCACAGTACTAGATGAAATTTGTGGAAGACCCTATATCATTTTGAGTTATATTTAGTAGTTTTTGTATTTAAAAAAAAAGTTGATGAGTTACACAAATAAGACAAAATTTAATAAACCTTATAATAAACGTCCACGAGGGCGGACACCAAAGTGTGATGATTATAAGGAAACATTCTTTTTATGGGGATGGTCGATCTCATTTTTAATAAATCATTTTTCACAGTACTAGATGAAATTTGTGGAAAACCCTATATCACTTTGAGCTATATTTAGTAGTTTTTGTATTTAAAAAAAAAAGTTGATGAGTTACACAAATAAGACAAAATTTAATAAACCTTATAATAAAAGTCCACGAGTGCGGACACCAAAGTGTGATGATTATAAGGAAACATTCTTTTTATGGGGATGGTCGATATCATTTTTAATAAATCATTTTTCACAGTACTAGATGAAATTTGTGGAAAACCCTATATCATTTTGAGCTATATTTAGTAGTTTTTGTATTGAAAAAAAAAGTTGATGAGTTACACAAATAAGACAAAATTTAATAAACCTTATAATAAACGTCCACGAGTGCGGACACCAAAGTGTGATGATTATAAGGAAACATTCTTTTTATGGGGATGGTCGATCTCATTTTTAATAAATCATTTTTCACAGTACTAGATGAAATTTGTGGATAACCCTATATCACTTTGAGCTATATTTAGTAGTTTTTGTATTTAAAAAAAAAGTTGATGAGTTACACAAATAAGACAAAATTTAATAAACCTTATAATAAACGTCCACGAGTGCGGACACCAAAGTGTGATGATTATAAGGAAACATTCTTTTTATGGGGATGGTCGATCTCATTTTTAATAAATCATTTTTCACAGTACTAGATGAAATTTGTGGAAAACCCTATATCATTTTGAGCTATATTTAGTAGTTTTTGTATTTAAAAAAAAAGTTGATGAGTTACACAAATAAGACAAAATTTAATAAACCTTATAATAAACGTCCACGAGTGCGGACACCAAAGTGTGATGATTATAAGGAAACATTCTTTTTATGGAGATGGTCGATCTCATTTTTAATAAATCATTTTTCACAGTACTAGATGAAATTTGTGGAAAACCCTATATCACTTTGAGCTATATTTAGTAGTTTTTGTATTTAAAAAAAAGTTGATGAGTTACACAAATAAGACAAAATTTAATAAACCTTATAATAAACGTCCACGAGTGCGGACACCAAAGTGTGATGATTATAAGGAAATATTCTTTTTATGGGGATGGTCGATCTCATTTTTAATAAATCATTTTTCACAGTACTAGATGAAATTTGTGGAAAACCCTATATCATTTTGAGCTATATTAAGTAGTTTGTGTATTTAAAAAAAAGTTGATGAGTTACACAAATAAGACAAAATTTAATAAACCTTATAATAAACGTCCACGAGTGCGGACACCAAAGTGTGATGATTATAAGGAAACATTCTTTATATGGGGATGGTCGATCTCATTTTTAATAAATCTTTTTTCACAGTACTAGATGAAATTTGTGGAAAACCCTATATCATTTTGAGCTATATTTAGTAGTTTTTGTATTTAAAAAAAAAGTTGATGAGTTACACAAATAAGACAAAATTTAATAAACCTTATAATAAAGGTCCACGATTGCGGACACCAAAGTGTGATGATTATAAGGAAACATTCTTTTTATGGGGATGGTCGATCTCATTTTTAATAAATCATTTTTCACAGTACTAGATGAAATTTGTGGAAAACCCTATATCACTTTGAGCTATATTTAGAAGTTTTTGTATTTAAAAAAAAAAGTTGATGAGTTACACAAATAAGACAAAATTTAATAAACCTTATAATAAACGTCCACGAGTGCGGACTCCAAAGTGTGATGATTATAAGGAAACATTCTTTTTATGGGGATGGTCGATCTCATTTTTAATAAATCATTTTTCACAGTACTAGATGAAATTTGTGGAAAACCCTATATCATTTTGAGCTATATTTAGTAGTTTTTGTATTTAAAAAAAAAGTTGATGAGTTACACAAATAAGACAAAATTTAATAAACCTTATAATAAACGTCCACGAGTGCGGACACCAAAGTGTGATGATTATAAGGAAACATTCTTTTTATGGGGATGGTCGATCTCATTTTTAATAAATCATTTTTCACAGTACTAGATGAAATTTGTGGAAAACCCTATATCATTTTGAGCTATATTTAGTAGTTTTTGTATTTAAAAAAAAAAGTTGATGAGTTACACAAATAAGACAAAATTTAATAATCCTTAAAATAAACGTCCACGAGTGCGGACACCAAAGTGTGATGATTATAAGGAAACATTCTTTTTATGGAGATGGTCGATCTCATTTTTAATAAATCATTTTTCACAGTACTTGATGAAATTTGTGGAAAACCCTATATCACTTTGAGCTATATTTAGTAGTTTTTGTATTTAAAAAAAAAAGTTGATGAGTTACACAAATAAGACAAAATTTAATAAACCTTATAATAAACGTCCACGAGTGCGGACACCAAAGTGTGATGATTATAAGGAAACATTCTTTTTATGGGGATGGTCGATCTCATTTTTAATAAATCATTTTTCACAGTACTAGATGAAATTTGTGGAAAACCCTATATCATTTTGAGCTATATTTAGTAGTTTTTGTATTTAAAAAAAAAGTTGATGAGTTACACAAATAAGACAAAATTTAATAAACCTTATAATAAACGTCCACGAGTGCGGACACCAAAGTGTGATGATTATAAGGAAACATTCTTTTTATGGAGATGGTCGATCTCATTTTTAATAAATCATTTTTCACAGTACTAGATGAAATTTGTGGAAAACCCTATATCACTTTGAGCTATATTTAGTAGTTTTTGTATTTAAAAAAAAGTTGATGAGTTACACAAATAAGACAAAATTTAATAAACCTTATAATAAACGTCCACGAGTGCGGACCCGAAAGTGTGATGATTATAAGGAAACATTCTTTTTATGGAGATGGTCGATCTCATTTTTAATAAATCATTTTTCACAGTACTAGATGAAATTTGTGGAAAACCCTATATCACTTTGAGCTATATTTAGTAGTTTTTGTATTTAAAAAAAAAAGTTGATGAGTTACACAAATAAGACAAAATTTAATAAACCTTATAATAAACGTCCACGAGTGCGGACTCCAAAGTGTGATGATTATAAGGAAACATTCTTTTTATGGGGATGGTCGATCTCATTTTTAATAAATCATTTTTCACAGTACTAGATGAAATTTGTGGAAAACCCTATATCATTTTGAGCTATATTAAGTAGTTTGTGTATTTAAAAAAATGTTGATGAGTTACACAAATAAGACAAAATTTAATAAACCTTATAATAAACGTCCACGAGTGCGGACACCAAAGTGTGATGATTATAAGGAAACATTCTTTATATGGGGATGGTCGATCTCATTTTTAATAAATCATTTTTCACAGTACTAGATGAAATTTGTGGAAAACCCTATATCATTTTGAGCTATATTTAGTAGTTTTTGTATTTAAAAAAAAAGTTGATGAGTTACACAAATAAGACAAAATTTAATAAACCTTATAATAAAGGTCCACGATTGCGGTCACCAAAGTGTGATGATTATAAGGAAACATTCTTTTTATGGGGATGGTCGATCTCATTTTTAATAAATCATTTTTCACAGTACTAGATGAAATTTGTGGAAAACCCTATATCACTTTGAGCTATATTTAGTAGTTTTTGTATTTAAAAAAAAAAGTTGATGAGTTACACAAATAAGACAAAATTTAATAAACCTTATAATAAACGTCCACGAGGGCGGACTCCAAAGTGTGATGATTATAAGGAAACATTCTTTTTATGGGGATGGTCGATCTCATTTTTAATAAATCATTTTTCACAGTACTAGATGAAATTTGTGGAAAACCCTATATCATTTTGAGCTATATTTAGTAGTTTTTGTATTTAAAAAAAAAGTTGATGAGTTACACAAATAAGACAAAATTTAATAAACCTTATAATAAACGTCCACGAGTGCGGACACCAAAGTGTGATGATTATAAGGAAACATTCTTTTTATGGGGATGGTCGATCTCATTTTTAATAAATCATTTTTCACAGTACTAGATGAAATTTGTGGATAACCCTATATCACTTTGAGCTATATTTAGTAGTTTTTGTATTTAAAAAAAAAGTTGATGAGTTACACAAATAAGACAAAATTTAATAAACCTTATAATAAACGTCCACGAGTGCGGACACCAAAGTGTGATGATTATAAGGAAACATTCTTTTTATGGGGATGGAAGATCTCATTTTTAATAAATCATTTTTCACAGTACTAGATGAAATTTGTGGAAAACCCTATATCACTTTGAGCTATATTTAGTAGTTTTTGTATTTAAAAAAAAAAGTTGATGAGTTACACAAATAAGACAAAATTTAATAAACCTTATAATAAACGTCCACGAGTGCGGACTCCAAAGTGTGATGATTATAAGGAAACATTCTTTTTATGGGGATGGTCGATCTCATTTTTAATAAATCATTTTTCACAGTACTAGATGAAATTTGTGGAAAACCCTATATCATTTTGAGCTATATTTAGTAGTTTTTGTATTTAAAAAAAAAGTTGATGAGTTACACAAATAAGACAAAATTTAATAAACCTTATAATAAACGTCCACGAGTGCGGACACCAAAGTGTGATGATTATAAGGAAACATTCTTTTTATGGGGATGGTCGATCTCATTTTTAATAAATCATTTTTCACAGTACTAGATGAAATTTGTGGAAAACCCTATATCATTTTGAGCTATATTTAGTAGTTTTTGTATTTAAAAAAAAAAGTTGATGAGTTACACAAATAAGACAAAATTTAATAAACCTTAAAATAAACGTCCACGAGTGCGGACACCAAAGTGTGATGATTATAAGGAAACATTCTTTTTATGGAGATGGTCGATCTCATTTTTAATAAATCATTTTTCACAGTACTAGATGATATTTGTGGAAAACCCTATATCACTTTGAGCTATATTTAGTAGTTTTTGTATTTAAAAAAAAAAGTTGATGAGTTACACAAATAAGACAAAATTTAATAAACCTTATAATAAACGTCCACGAGTGCGGACTCCAAAGTGTGATGATTATAAGGAAACATTCTTTTTATGGGGATGGTCGATCTCATTTTTAATAAATCATTTTTCACAGTACTAGATGAAATTTGTGGAAAACCCTATATCATTTTGAGCTATATTTAGTAGTTTTTGTATTTAAAAAAAAAGTTGATGAGTTACACAAATAAGACAAAATTTAATAAACCTTATAATAAACGTCCACGAGTGCGGACACCAAAGTGTGATGATTATAAGGAAACATTCTTTTTATGGGGATGGTCGATCTCATTTTTAATAAATCATTTTTCACAGTACTAGATGAAATTTGTGGATAACCCTATATCACTTTGAGCTATATTTAGTAGTTTTTGTATTTAAAAAAAAAGTTGATGAGTTACACAAATAAGACAAAATTTAATAAACCTTATAATAAACGTCCACGAGTGCGGACACCAAAGTGTGATGATTATAAGGAAACATTCTTTTTATGGGGATGGTCGATCTCATTTTTAATAAATCATTTTTCACAGTACTAGATGAAATTTGTGGAAAACCCTATATCATTTTGAGCTATATTTAGTAGTTTTTGTATTTAAAAAAAAAGTTGATGAGTTACACAAATAAGACAAAATTTAATAAACCTTATAATAAACGTCCACGAGTGCGGACACCAAAGTGTGATGATTATAAGGAAACATTCTTTTTATGGAGATGGTCGATCTCATTTTTAATAAATCATTTTTCACAGTACTAGATGAAATTTGTGGAAAACCCTATATCACTTTGAGCTATATTTAGTAGTTTTTGTATTTAAAAAAAAGTTGATGAGTTACACAAATAAGACAAAATTTAATAAACCTTATAATAAACGTCCACGAGTGCGGACCCGAAAGTGTGATGATTATAAGGAAACATTCTTTTTATGGAGATGGTCGATCTCATTTTTAATAAATCATTTTTCACAGTACTAGATGAAATTTGTGGAAAACCCTATATCATTTTGAGCTATATTTAGTAGTTTGTGTATTTAAAAAAAAGTTGATGAGTTACACAAATAAGACAAAATTTAATAAACCTTATAATAAACGTCCACGAGTGCGGACACCAAAGTGTGATGATTATAAGGAAATATTCTTTTTATGGGGATGGTCGATCACATTTTTAATAAATCATTTTTCACAGTACTAGATGAAATTTGTGGAAAACCCTATATCACTTTGAGCTATATTTAGTAGTTTTTGTATTTAAAAAAAAGTTGATGAGTTACACAAATAAGACAAAATTTAATAAACCTTATAATAAACGTCCACGAGTGCGGACCCCAAAGTGTGATGATTATAAGGAAACATTCTTTTTATGGAGATGGTCGATCTCATTTTTAATAAATCATTTTTCACAGTACTAGATGAAATTTGTGGAAAACCCTATATCATTTTGAGCTATATTTAGTAGTTTGTGTATTTAAAAAAAAGTTGATGAGTTACACAAATAAGACAAAATTTAATAAACCTTATAATAAACGTCCACGAGTGCGGACACCAAAGTGTGATGATTATAAGGAAATATTCTTTTTATGGGGATGGTCAATCTCATTTTTAATAAATCATTTTTCACAGTACTAGATGAAATTTGTGGAAAACCCTATATCATTTTGAGCTATATTTAGTAGTTTGTGTATTTAAAAAAAAGTTGATGAGTTACACAAATAAGACAAAATTTAATAAACCTTATAATAAAGGTCCACGAGTGCGGACACCAAAGTGTGATGATTATAAGGAAACATTCTTTTTATGGGGATGGTCGATCTCATTTTTTAAAAATCATTTTTCACAGTACTAGATGAAATTTGTGGAAAACCCTATATCATTTTGAGCTATATTTAGTAGTTTTTGTATTTAAAAAAAAAGTTGATGAGTTACACAAATAAGACAAAATTTAATAAACCTTATAATAATCGTCCACGAGTGCGGACACCAAAGTGTGATGATTATAAGGAAACATTCTTTTTATGGGGATGGTCGATCTCATTTTTAATAAATCATTTTTCACAGTACTAGATGAAATTTGTGGAAAACCCTATATCACTTTGAGCTATATTTAGTAGTTTTTGTATTTAAAAAAAAAAAGTTGATGAGTTACACAAATAAGACAAAATTTAATAAACCTTATAATAAACGTCCACGAGTGCGGACTCCAAAGTGTGATGATTATAAGGAAACATTCTTTTTATGGGGATGGTCGATCTCATTTTTAATAAATTATTTTTCACAGTACTAGATGAAATTTGTGGAAAACCCTATATCATTTTGAGCTATATTTAGTAGTTTTTGTATTTAAAAAAAAAGTTGATGAGTTACACAAATAAGACAAAATTTAATAATTCTTATAATAAACTTCCACGAGTGCGGACACCAAAGTGTGATGATTATAAGGAAACATTCTTTTTATGGGGATGGTCGATCTCATTTTTAATAAATCATTTTTCACAGTACTAGATGAAATTTGTGGATAACCCTATATCACTTTGAGCTATATTTAGTAGTTTTTGTATTTAAAAAAAAAGTTGATGAGTTACACAAATAAGACAAAATTTAATAAACCTTATAATAAACGTCCACGAGTGCGGACTCCAAAGTGTGATGATTATAAGGAAACATTCTTTTTATGGGGATGGTCGATCTCATTTTTAATAAATCATTTTTCACAGTACTAGATGAAATTTGTGGAAAACCCTATATCATTTTGAGCTATATTTAGTAGTTTTTGTATTTAAAAAAAAAGTTGATGAGTTACACAAATAAGACAAAATTTAATAAACCTTATAATAAACGTCCACGAGTGCGGACACCAAAGTGTGATGATTATAAGGAAACATTCTTTTTATGGGGATGGTCGATCTCATTTTTAATAAATCATTTTTCAAAGTACTAGATGAAATTTGTGGATAACCCTATATCACTTTGAGCTATATTTAGTAGTTTTTTTATTTAAAAAAAAAGTTGATGAGTTACACAAATAAGACAAAATTTAATAAACCTTATAATAAACGTCCACGAGTGCGGACTCCAAAGTGTGATGATTATAAGGAAACATTCTTTTTATGGGGATGGTCGATCTCATTTTTAATAAATCATTTTTCACAGTACTAGATGAAATTTGTGGAAAACCCTATATCATTTTGAGCTATATTTAGTAGTTTTTGTATTTAAAAAAAAAGTTGATGAGTTACACAAATAAGACAAAATTTAATAAACCTTATAATAAACGTCCACGAGTGCGGACACCAAAGTGTGATGATTATAAGGAAACATTCTTTTTATGGGGATGGTCGATCTCATTTTTAATAAATCATTTTTCACAGTACTAGATGAAATTTGTGGATAACCCTATATCACTTTGAGCTATATTTAGTAGTTTTTGTATTTAAAAAAAAAGTTGATGAGTTACACAAATAAGACAAAATTTAATAAACCTTATAATAAACGTCCACGAGTGCGGACACCAAAGTGTGATGATTATAAGGAAACATTCTTTTTATGGGGATGGTCGATCTCATTTTTAATAAATCATTTTTCACAGTACTAGATGAAATTTGTGGAAAACCCTATATCATTTTGAGCTATATTTAGTAGTTTTTGTATTTAAAAAAAAAAGTTGATGAGTTACACAAATAAGACAAAATTTAATAAACCTTATAATAAACGTCCACGAGTGCGGACACCAAAGTGTGATGATTATAAGGAAACATTCTTTTTATGGAGATGGTCGATCTCATTTTTAATAAATCATTTTTCACAGTACTAGATGAAATTTGTGGAAAACCCTATATCACTTTGAGCTATATTTAGTAGTTTTTGTATTTAAAAAAAAAAGTTGATGAGTTACACAAATAAGACAAAATTTAATAAACCTTATAATAAACGTCCACGAGTGCGGACTCCAAAGTGTGATGATTATAAGGAAACATTCTTTTTATGGGGATGGTCGATCTCATTTTTAATAAATCATTTTTCACAGTACTAGATGAAATTTGAGGAAAACCCTATATCATTTTGAGCTATATTTAGTAGTTTTTGTATTTAAAAAAAAGTTGATGAGTTACACAAATAAGACAAAATTTAATAAACCTTATAATAAACGTCCACGAGTGCGGACACCAAAGTGTGATGATTATAAGGAAACATTCTTTTTATGGGGATGGTCGATCTCATTTTTAATAAATCATTTTTCACAGTACTAGATGAAATTTGTGGATAACCCTATATCACTTTGAGCTATATTTAGTAGTTTTTGTATTTAAAAAAAAAGTTGATGAGTTACACAAATAAGACAAAATTTAATAAACCTTATAATAAACGTCCACGAGTGCGGACACCAAAGTGTGATGATTATAAGGAAACATTCTTTTTATGGGGATGGTCGATCTCATTTTTAATAAATCATTTTTCACAGTACTAGATGAAATTTGTGGAAAACCCTATATCATTTTGAGCTATATTTAGTAGTTTGTGTATTTAAAAAAAAGTTGATGAGCTACACAAATAAGACAAAATTTAATAAACCTTATAATAAACGTCCACGAGTGCGGACACCAAAGTGTGATGATTATAAGGAAACATTCTTTTTATGGAGATGGTCGATCTCATTTTTAATAAATCATTTTTCACAGTACTAGATGAAATTTGTGGAAAACCCTATATCACTTTGAGCTATATTTAGTAGTTTTTGTATTTAAAAAAAAAGTTGATGAGTTACACAAATAAGACAAAATTTAATAAACCTTATAATAAACGTCCACGAGTGCGGACTCCAAAGTGTGATGATTATAAGGAAACATTCTTTTTATGGGGATGGTCGATCTCATTTTTAATAAATCATTTTTCACAGTACTAGATGAAATTTGTGGAAAACCCTATATCATTTTGAGCTATATTTAGTAGTTTTTGTATTTAAAAAAAAAGTTGATGAGATATACAAATAAGACAAAATTTAATAAACCTTATAATAAACGTCCACGAGTGCGGACACCAAAGTGTGATGATTATAAGGAAACATTCTTTTTATGGGGATGGTCGATCTCATTTTTAATAAATCATTTTTCACAGTACTAGATGAAATTTGTGGATAACCCTATATCACTTTGAGCTATATTTAGTAGTTTTTGTATTTAAAAAAAAAGTTGATGAGTTACACAAATAAGACAAAATTTAATAAACCTTATAATAAACGTCCACGAGTGCGGACACCAAAGTGTGATGATTATAAGGAAACATTCTTTTTATGGGGATGGTCGATCTCATTTTTAATAAATCATGTTTCACAGTACTAGATGAAATTTGTGGAAAACCCTATATCATTTTGAGCTATATTTAGTAGTTTGTGTATTTAAAAAAAAGTTGATGAGCTACACAAATAAGACAAAATTTAATAAACCTTATAATAAACGTCCACGAGTGCGGACACCAAAGTGTGATGATTATAAGGAAACATTCTTTATATGGGGATGGTCGATCTCATTTTTAATAAATCATTTTTCACAGAACTAGATGAAATTTGTGGAAAACCCTATATCATTTTGAGCTATATTTAGTAGTTTTTGTATTTAAAAAAAAAGTTGATGAGTTACACAAATAAGACAAAATTTAATAAACCTTATAATAAAGGTCCACGAGTGCGGACACCAAAGTGTGATGATTATAAGGAAACATTCTTTTTATGGGGATGGTCGATCTCATTTTTTAAAAATCATTTTTCACAGTACTAGATGAAATTTGTGGAAAACCCTATATCATTTTGAGCTATATTTAGTAGTTTTTGTATTTAAAAAAAAAGTTGATGAGTTACACAAATAAGACAAAATTTAATAAACCTTATAATATTCGTCCACGAGTGCGGACACCAAAGTGTGATGATTATAAGGAAACATTCTTTTTATGGGGATGGTCGATCTCATTTTTAATAAATCATTTTTCACAGTACTAGATGAAATTTGTGGAAAACCCTATATCATTTTGAGCTATATTTAGTAGTTTGTGTATTTAAAAAAAAGTTGATGAGTTACACAAATAAGACAAAATTTAATAAACCTTATAATAAACGTCCACGAGTGCGGACACCAAAGTGTGATGATTATAAGGAAACATTCTTTATATGGGGATGGTCGATCTCATTTTTAATAAATCATTTTTCACAGTACTAGATGAAATTTGTGGAAAACCCTATATCATTTTGAGCTATATTTAGTAGTTTTTGTATTTAAAAAAAAAGTTGATGAGTTACACAAATAAGACAAAATTTAATAAACCTTATAATAAAGGTCCACGAGTGCGGACACCAAAGTGTGATGATTATAAGGAAACATTCTTTTTATGGGGATGGTCGATCTCATTTTTTAAAAATCATTTTTCACAGTACTAGATGAAATTTGTGGAAAACCCTATATCATTTTGAGCTATATTTAGTAGTTTTTGTATTTAAAAAAAAAGTTGATGAGTTACACAAATAAGACAAAATTTAATAAACCTTATAATAAACGTCCACGAGTGCGGACCCCAAAGTGTGATGATTATAAGGAAACATTCTTTTTATGGAGATGGTCGATCTCATTTTTAATAAATCATTTTTCACAGTACTAGATGAAATTTGTGGAAAACCCTATATCATTTTGAGCTATATTTAGTAGTTTGTGTATTTAAAAAAAAGTTGATGAGGTACACAAATAAGACAAAATTTAATAAACCTTATAATAAACGTCCACGAGTGCGGACACCAAAGTGTGATGATTATAAGGAAATATTCTTTTTATGGTGATGGTCGATCTCATTTTTAATAAATCATTTTTCACAGTACTAGATGAAATTTGTGGAAAACCCTATATCATTTTGAGCTATATTTAGTAGTTTGTGTATTTAAAAAAAAGTTGATGAGTTACACAAATAAGACAAAATTTAATAAACCTTATAATAAACGTCCACGAGTGCGGACACCAAAGTGTGATGATTATAAGGAAACATTCTTTATATGGGGATGGTCGATCTCATTTTTAATAAATCATTTTTCACAGTACTAGATGAAATTTGTGGAAAACCCTATATCATTTTGAGCTATATTTAGTAGTTTTTGTATTTAAAAAAAAAGTTGATGAGTTACACAAATAAGACAAAATTTAATAAACCTTATAATAAAGGTCCACGAGTGCGGACACCAAAGTGTGATGATTATAAGGAAACATTCTTTTTATGGGGATGGTCGATCTCATTTTTTAAAAATCATTTTTCACAGTACTAGATGAAATTTGTGGAAAACCCTATATCATTTTGAGCTATATTTAGTAGTTTTTGTATTTAAAAAAAAAGTTGATGAGTTACACAAATAAGACAAAATTTAATAAACTTTATAATAATCGTCCACGAGTGCGGACACCAAAGTGTGATGATTATAAGGAAACATTCTTTTTATGGGGATGGTCGATCTCATTTTTAATAAATCATTTTTCACAGTACTAGATGAAAAAAAAAGTTGATGAGTTACACAAATAAGACAAAATTTAATAAACTTATAATAAACGTCCACGAGTGCGGACACCATAGTGTAATGATTATAAGGAAACATTCTTTTTATGGGGATGGTCGATCTCATTTTTAATAAATCATTTTCCACAGTACTAGATGAAATTTGTGGAAAACCCTATATCATTTTGAGCTATATTTAGTAATATTTTTTTTAAAAAAAAGTTTATGAGTTACACAAATAAGACAAAATTTAATAAACCTTATAATAATCGTCCACGAGTGCGGACACCAAAGTGTGATGATTATAAGGAAACATTCTTTTTATGGGGATGGTCGATCTCATTTTTAATAAATCATTTTTCACAGTACTAGATGAAATTTGTGGAAAACCCTATATCACTTTGAGCTATATTTAGTAGTTTTTGTATTTAAAAAAAAAAAGTTGATGAGTTACACAAATAAGACAAAATTTAATAAACCTTATAATAAACGTCCACGAGTGCGGACACCAAAGTGTGATGATTATAAGGAAACATTCTTTTTATGGGGATGGTCGATCTCATTTTTAATAAATCATTTTTCACAGTACTAGATGAAATTTGTGGAAAACCCTATATCACTTTGAGCTATATTTAGTAGTTTTTGTATTTAAAAAAAAAGTTGATGAGTTACACAAATAAGACAAAATTTAATAAACCTTATAATAAACGTCCACGAGTGCGGACACCAAAGTGTGATGATTATAAGGAAACATTCTTTTTATGGAGATGGTCGATCTCATTTTTAATAAATCATTTTTCACAGAACTAGATCAAATTTGTGGAAAACCCTATATCACTTTGAGCTATATTTAGTAGTTTTTGTATTTAAAAAAAAGTTGATGAGTTACACAAATAAGACAAAATTTAATAAACCTTATAATAAACGTCCACGAGTGCGGACCCCAAAGTGTGATGATTATAAGGAAACATTCTTTTTATGGAGATGGTCGATCTCATTTTTAATAAATCATTTTTCACAGTACTAGATGAAATTTGTGGAAAACCCTATATCATTTTGAGCTATATTTATTAGTTTGTGTATTTAAAAAAAAGTTGATGAGTTACACAAATAAGACAAAATTTAATAAACCTTATAATAATCGTCCACGAGTGCGGACACCAAAGTGTGATGATTATAAGGAAACATTCTTTATATGGGGATGGTCGATCTCATTTTTAATAAATCATTTTTCACAGTACTAGATGAAATTTGTGGAAAACCCTATATCATTTTGAGCTATATTTAGTAGTTTTTGTATTTAAAAAAAAAGTTGATGAGTTACACAAATAAGACAAAATTTAATAAACCTTATAATAAAGGTCCACGAGTGCGGACACCAAAGTGTGATGATTATAAGGAAACATTCTTTTTATGGGGATGGTCGATCTCATTTTTTAAAAATCATTTTTCACAGTACTAGATGAAATTTGTGGAAAACCCTATATCATTTTGAGCTATATTTAGTAGTTTTTGTATTTAAAAAAAAAGTTGATGAGTTACACAAATAAGACAAAATTTAATAAACCTTATAATAAACGTCCACGAGTGCGGACCCCAAAGTGTGATGATTATAAGGAAACATTCTTTTTATGGAGATGGTCGATCTCATTTTTAATAAATCATTTTTCACAGTACTAGATGAAATTTGTGGAAAACCCTATATCATTTTGAGCTATATTTAGTAGTTTGTGTATTTAAAAAAAAGTTGATGAGGTACACAAATAAGACAAAATTTAATAAACCTTATAATAAACGTCCACGAGTGCGGACACCAAAGTGTGATGATTATAAGGAAATATTCTTTTTATGGTGATGGTCGATCTCATTTTTAATAAATCATTTTTCACAGTACTAGATGAAATTTGTGGAAAACCCTATATCATTTTGAGCTATATTTAGTAGTTTGTGTATTTAAAAAAAAGTTGATGAGTTACACAAATAAGACAAAATTTAATAAACCTTATAATAAACGTCCACGAGTGCGGACACCAAAGTGTGATGATTATAAGGAAACATTCTTTATATGGGGATGGTCGATCTCATTTTTAATAAATCATTTTTCACAGTACTAGATGAAATTTGTGGAAAACCCTATATCATTTTGAGCTATATTTAGTAGTTTTTGTATTTAAAAAAAAAGTTGATGAGTTACACAAATAAGACAAAATTTAATAAACCTTATAATAAAGGTCCACGAGTGCGGACACCAAAGTGTGATGATTATAAGGAAACATTCTTTTTATGGGGATGGTCGATCTCATTTTTTAAAAATCATTTTTCACAGTACTAGATGAAATTTGTGGAAAACCCTATATCATTTTGAGCTATATTTAGTAGTTTTTGTATTTAAAAAAAAAGTTGATGAGTTACACAAATAAGACAAAATTTAATAAACTTTATAATAATCGTCCACGAGTGCGGACACCAAAGTGTGATGATTATAAGGAAACATTCTTTTCATGGGGATGGTCGATCTCATTTTTAATAAATCATTTTTCACAGTACTAGATGAAAAAAAAAGTTGATGAGTTACACAAATAAGACAAAATTTAATAAACTTATAATAAACGTCCACGAGTGCGGACACCATAGTGTGATGATTATAAGGAAACATTCTTTTTATGGGGATGGTCGATCTCATTTTTAATAAATCATTTTTCACAGTACTAGATGAAATTTGTGGAAAACCCTATATCATTTTGAGCTATATTTAGTAATTTTTGTATTTAAAAAAAAGTTTATGAGTTACACAAATAAGACAAAATTTAATAAACCTTATAATAATCGTCCACGAGTGCGGACACCAAAGTGTGATGATTATAAGGAAACATTCTTTTTATGGGGATGGTCGATCTCATTTTTAATAAATCATTTTTCACAGTACTAGATGAAATTTGTGGAAAACCCTATATCACTTTGAGCTATATTTAGTAGTTTTTGTATTTAAAAAAAAAAAGTTGATGAGTTACACAAATAAGACAAAATTTAATAAACCTTATAATAAACGTCCACGAGTGCGGACACCAAAGTGTGATGATTATAAGGAAACATTCTTTTTATGGGGATGGTCGATCTCATTTTTAATAAATCATTTTTCACAGTACTAGATGAAATTTGTGGAAAACCCTATATCACTTTGAGCTATATTTAGTAGTTTTTGTATTTAAAAAAAAAGTTGATGAGTTACACAAATAAGACAAAATTTAATAAACCTTATAATAAACGTCCACGAGTGCGGACACCAAAGTGTGATGATTATAAGGAAACATTCTTTTTATGGAGATGGTCGATCTCATTTTTAATAAATCATTTTTCACAGTACTAGATCAAATTTGTGGAAAACCCTATATCACTTTGAGCTATATTTAGTAGTTTTTGTATTTAAAAAAAAGTTGATGAGTTACACAAATAAGACAAAATTTAATAAACCTTATAATAAACGTCCACGAGTGCGGACCCCAAAGTGTGATGATTATAAGGAAACATTCTTTTTATGGAGATGGTCGATCTCATTTTTAATAAATCATTTTTCACAGTACTAGATGAAATTTGTGGAAAACCCTATATCATTTTGAGCTATATTTATTAGTTTGTGTATTTAAAAAAAAGTTGATGAGTTACACAAATAAGACAAAATTTAATAAACCTTATAATAATCGTCCACGAGTGCGGACACCAAAGTGTGATGATTATAAGGAAACATTCTTTTTATGGAGATGGTCGATCTCATTTTTAATAAATCATTTTTCACAGTACTAGATCAAATTTGTGGAAAACCCTATATCACTTTGAGCTATATTTAGTAGTTTTTGTATTTAAAAAAAAGTTGATGAGTTACACAAATAAGACAAAATTTAATAAACCTTATAATAAACGTCCACGAGTGCGGACCCCAATGTGTGATGATTATAAGGAAACATTCTTTTTATGGAGATGGTCGATCTCATTTTTAATAAATCATTTTTCACAGTACTAGATGAAATTTGTGGAAAACCCTATATCATTTTGAGCTATATTTAGTAGTTTGTGTATTTAAAAAAAAGTTGATGAGTTACACAAATAAGACAAAATTTAATAAACCTTATAATAATCGTCCACGAGTGCGGACACCAAAGTGTGATGATTATAAGGAAATATTCTTTTTATGGAGATGGTCGATCTCAGTTTTAATAAATCATTTTTCACAGTACTAGATGAAATTTGTGGAAAACCCTATATCATTTTGAGCTATATTTAGTAGTTTGTGTATTTAAAAAAAAGTTGATGAGTTACACAAATAAGACAAAATTTAATAAACCTTATAATAAACGTCCACGAGTGCGGACTCCAAAGTGTGATGATTATAAGGAAACATTCTTTTTATGGGTATGGTCGATCTCATTTTTAATAAATCATTTTTCACAGTACTAGATAAAATTTGTGGAAAACCCTATATCATTTTGAGCTATATTTAGTAGTTTTTGTATTTAAAAAAAAAGTTTATGAGTTACACAAATAAGACAAAATTTAATAAACCTTATAATAAACGTCCACGAGTGCGGACACAATTGTGTGATGATTATAAGGAAACATTCTTTTTATGGGGATGGTCGATCTCATTTTTAATAAATCATTTTTCTTAGTACTAGATGAAATTTGTGGAAAACCCTATATCATTTTGAGCTATATTTAGTAATTTTTGTATTTAAAAAAAAGTTTATGAGTGACACAAATAAGACAAAATTTAATAAACCTTATAATAATCGTCCACGAGTGCGGACACCAAAGTGTGATGATTATAAGGAAACATTCTTTTTATGGGGATGGTCGATCTCATTTTTAATAAATCATTTTTCACAGTACTAGATGAAATTTGTGGAAAACCCTATATCACTTTGAGCTATATTTAGTAGTTTTTGTATTTAAAAAAAAAAGTTGATGAGTTACACAAATAAGACAAAATTTAATAAACCTTATAATAAACGTCCACGAGTGCGGACACCAAAGTGTGATGATTATAAGGAAATATTCTTTTTATGGTGATGGTCGATCTCATTTTTAATAAATCATTTTTCACAGTACTAGATGAAATTTGTGGAAAACCCTATATCATTTTGAGCTATATTTAGTAGTTTGTGTATTTAAAAAAAAGTTGATGAGTTACACAAATAAGACAAAATTTAATAAACCTTATAATAAACGTCCACGAGTGCGGACACCAAAGTGTGATGATTATAAGGAAACATTCTTTATATGGGGATGGTCGATCTCATTTTTAATAAATCATTTTTCACAGTACTAGATTAAATTTGTGGAAAACCCTATATCATTTTGAGCTATATTTAGTAGTTTTTGTATTTAAAAAAAAAGTTGATGAGTTACACAAATAAGACAAAATTTAATAAACCTTATAATAAAGGTCCACGAGTGCGGACACCAAAGTGTGATGATTATAAGGAAACATTCTTTTTATGGGGATGGTCGATCTCATTTTTTAAAAATCATTTTTCACAGTACTAGATGAAATTTGTGGAAAACCCTATATCATTTTGAGCTATATTTAGTAGTTTTTGTATTTAAAAAAAAAGTTGATGAGTTACACAAATAAGACAAAATTTAATAAACTTTATAATAATCGTCCACGAGTGCGGACACCAAAGTGTGATGATTATAAGGAAACATTCTTTTTATGGGGATGGTCGATCTCATTTTTAATAAATCATTTTTCACAGTACTAGATGAAAAAAAAAGTTGATGAGTTACACAAATAAGACAAAATTTAATAAACTTATAATAAACATCCACAAGTGCGGACACCATAGTGTGATGATTATAAGGAAACATTCTTTTTATGGGGATGGTCGATCTCATTTTTAATAAATCATTTTTCACAGTACTAGATGAAATTTGTGGAAAACCCTATATCATTTTGAGCTATATTTAGTAATTTTTGTATTTAAAAAAAAGTTTATGAGTTACACAAATAAGACAAAATTTAATAAACCTTATAATAATCGTCCACGAGTGCGGACACCAAAGTGTGATGATTATAAGGAAACATTCTTTTTATGGGGATGGTCGATCTCATTTTTAATAAATCATTTTTCACAGTACTAGATGAAATTTGTGGAAAACCCTATATCACTTTGAGCTATATTTAGTAGTTTTTGTATTTAAAAAAAAAAAGTTGATGAGTTACACAAATAAGACAAAATTTAATAAACCTTATAATAAACGTCCACGAGTGCGGACACCAAAGTGTGATGATTATAAGGAAACATTCTTTTTATGGGGATGGTCGATCTCATTTTTAATAAATCATTTTTCACAGTACTAGATGAAATTTGTGGAAAACCCTATATCACTTTGAGCTATATTTAGTAGTTTTTGTATTTAAAAAAAAAGTTGATGAGTTACACAAATAAGACAAAATTTAATAAACCTTATAATAAACGTCCACGAGTGCGGACACCAAAGTGTGATGATTATAAGGAAACATTCTTTTTATGGAGATGGTCGATCTCATTTTTAATAAATCATTTTTCACAGTACTAGATCAAATTTGTGGAAAACCCTATATCACTTTGAGCTATATTTAGTAGTTTTTGTATTTAAAAAAAAGTTGATGAGTTACACAAATAAGACAAAATTTAATAAACCTTATAATAAACGTCCACGAGTGCGGACCCCAAAGTGTGATGATTATAAGGAAACATTCTTTTTATGGAGATGTTCGATCTCATTTTTAATAAATCATTTTTCACAGTACTAGATGAAATTTGTGGAAAACCCTATATCATTTTGAGCTATATTTATTAGTTTGTGTATTTAAAAAAAAGTTGATGAGTTACACAAATAAGACAAAATTTAATAAACCTTATAATAATCGTCCACGAGTGCGGACACCAAAGTGTGATGATTATAAGGAAACATTCTTTTTATGGAGATGGTCGATCTCATTTTTAATAAATCATTTTTCACAGTACTAGATCAAATTTGTGGAAAACCCTATATCACTTTGAGCTTTATTTAGTAGTTTTTGTATTTAAAAAAAAGTTGATGAGTTACACAAATAAGACAAAATTTAATAAACCTTATAATAAACGTCCACGAGTGCGGACCCCAATGTGTGATGATTATAAGGAAACATTCTTTTTATGGAGATGGTCGATCTCATTTTTAATAAATCATTTTTCACAGTACTAGATGAAATTTGTGGAAAACCCTATATCATTTTGAGCTATATTTAGTAGTTTGTGTATTTAAAAAAAAGTTGATGAGTTACACAAATAAGACAAAATTTAATAAACCTTATAATAATCGTCCACGAGTGCGGACACCAAAGTGTGATGATTATAAGGAAATATTCTTTTTATGGAGATGGTCGATCTCATTTTTAATAAATCATTTTTCACAGTACTAGATGAAATTTGTGGAAAACCCTATATCATTTTGAGCTATATTTAGTAGTTTGTGTATTTAAAAAAAAGTTGATGAGTTACACAAATAAGACAAAATTTAATAAACCTTATAATAAACGTCCACGAGTGCGGACTCCAAAGTGTGATGATTATAAGGAAACATTCTTTTTATGGGTATGGTCGATCTCATTTTTAATAAATCATTTTTCACAGTACTAGATAAAATTTGTGGAAAACCCTATATCATTTTGAGCTATATTTAGTAGTTTTTGTATTTAAAAAAAAAGTTGATGAGTTACACAAATAAGACAAAATTTAATAAACCTTATAATAAACGTCCACGAGTGCGGACACAATTGTGTGATGATTATAAGGAAACATTCTTTTTATGGGGATGGTCGATCTCATTTTTAATAAATCATTTTTCTTAGTACTAGATGAAATTTGTGGAAAACCCTATATCATTTTGAGCTATATTTAGTAATTTTTGTATTTAAAAAAAAGTTTATGAGTTACACAAATAAGACAAAATTTAATAAACCTTATAATAATCGTCCACGAGTGCGGACACCAAAGTGTGATGATTATAAGGAAACATTCTTTTTATGGGGATGGTCGATCTCATTTTTAATAAATCATTTTTCACAGTACTAGATGAAATTTGTGGAAAACCCTATATCACTTTGAGCTATATTTAGTAGTTTTTGTATTTAAAAAAAAAAGTTGATGAGTTACACAAATAAGACAAAATTTAATAAACCTTATAATAAACGTTCACGAGTGCGGACACCAAAGTGTGATGATTATAAGGAAACATTCTTTTTATGGGGATGGTCGATCTCATTTTTAATAAATCATTTTTCACAGTACTAGATGAAATTTGTGGAAAACCCTATATCACTTTGAGCTATATTTTGTAGTTTTTGTATTTAAAAAAAAAAGTTGATGAGTTACACAAATAAGACAAAATTTAATAAACCTTATAATAAACGTCCACGAGTGCGGACTCCAAAGTGTGATGATTATAAGGAAACATTCTTTTTATGGGGATGGTCGATCTCATTTTTAATAAATCATTTTTCACAGTACTAGATAAAATTTGTGGAAAACCCTATATCATTTTGAGCTATATTTATTAGTTTGTGTATTTAAAAAAAAGTTGATGAGTTACACAAATAAGACAAAATTTAATAAACCTTATAATAAACGTCCACGAGTGCGGACCCCAAAGTGTGATGATTATAAGGAAACATTCTTTTTATGGAGATGGTCGATCTCATTTTTAATAAATCATTTTTCACAGTACTAGATGAAATTTGTGGAAAACCCTATATCATTTTGAGCTATATTTAGTAGTTTGTGTATTTAAAAAAAAGTTGATGAGTTACACAAATAAGACAAAATTTAATAAACCTTATAATAATCGTCCACGAGTGCGGACACCAAAGTGTGATGATTATAAGGAAATATTCTTTTTATGGGGATGGTCGATCTCATTTTTAATAAATCATTTTTCACAGTACTAGATGAAATTTGTGGAAAACCCTATATCATTTTGAGCTATATTTAGTAGTTTGTGTATTTAAAAAAAAGTTGATGAGTTACACAAATGAGACAAAATTTAATAAACCTTATAATAAACGTCCACGAGTGCGGACTCCAAAGTGTGATGATTATAAGGAAACATTCTTTTTATGGGTATGGTCGATCTCATTTTTAATAAATCATTTTTCACAGTACTAGATAAAATTTGTGGAAAACCCTATATCATTTTGAGCTATATTTAGTAGTTTTTGTATTTAAAAAAAAAGTTGATGAGTTACACAAATAAGACAAAATTTAATAAACCTTATAATAAACGTCCACGAGTGCGGACACAATTGTGTGATGATTATAAGGAAACATTCTTTTTATGGGGATGGTCGATCTCATTTTTAATAAATCATTTTTCTTAGTACTAGATGAAATTTGTGGAAAACCCTATATCATTTTGAGCTATATTTAGTAATTTTTGTATTTAAAAAAAAGTTTATGAGTTACACAAATAAGACAAAATTTAATAAACCTTATAATAATCGTCCACGAGTGCGGACACCAAAGTGTGATGATTATAAGGAAACATTCTTTTTATGGGGATGGTCGATCTCATTTTTAATAAATCATTTTTCACAGTACTAGATGAAATTTGTGGAAAACCCTATATCACTTTGAGCTATATTTAGTAGTTTTTGTATTTAAAAAAAAAAGTTGATGAGTTACACAAATAAGACAAAATTTAATAAACCTTATAATAAACGTTCACGAGTGCGGACACCAAAGTGTGATGATTATAAGGAAACATTCTTTTTATGGGAATGGTCGATCTCATTTTTAATAAATCATTTTTCACAGTACTAGATGAAATTTGTGGAAAACCCTATATCACTTTGAGCTATATTTAGTAGTTTTTGTATTTAAAAAAAAAAGTTGATGAGTTACACAAATAAGACAAAATTTAATAAACCTTATAATAAACGTCCACGAGTGCGGACTCCAAAGTGTGATGA
The DNA here is from genome assembly GCA_949128135.1 of Parasteatoda lunata. NCBI lineage: Eukaryota > Metazoa > Arthropoda > Arachnida > Araneae > Theridiidae > Parasteatoda > Parasteatoda lunata. Next base: position 5,233,093 of record OX421975.1, read on the forward strand.
TTATAAGGAAACATTCTTTTTATGGGGATGGTCGATCTCATTTTTAATAAATCATTTTTCACAGTACAAGATAAAATTTGTGGAAAACCCTATATCATTTTGAGCTATATTTAGTAGTTTTTGTATTTAAAAAAAAAGTTGATGAGTTACACAAATAAGACAAAATTTAATAAACCTTATAATAAACGTCCACGAGTGCGGACACCATAGTGTGATGATTATAAGGAAACATTTTTTTTATGGGGATGGTCGATCTCATTTTTAATAAATCATTTTTCACAGTACTTGATGAAATTTGTGGAAAACCCTATAGCATTTTGAGCTATATTTAGTAATTTTTGTATTTAAAAAAAAGTTTATGAGTTACACAAATAAGACAAAATTTAATAAACCTTATAATAATCGTCCACGAGTGCGGACACCAAAGTGTGATGATTATAAGGAAACATTCTTTTTATGGGGATGGTCGATCTCATTTTTAATAAATCATTTTTCACAGTACTAGATGAAATTTGTGGAAAACCCTATATCACTTTGAGCTATATTTAGTAGTTTTTGTATTTAAAAAAAAAGTTGATGAGTTACACAAATAAGACAAAATTTAATAAACCTTATAATAAACGTCCACGAGTGCGGACACCAAAGTGTGATGATTATAAGGAAACATTCTTTTTATGGGGATGGTCGATCTCATTTTTAATAAATCATTTTTCACAGTACTAGATGAAATTTGTGGAAAACCCTATATCATTTTGAGCTATATTTAGTAGTTTTTGTATTTAAAAAAAAAGTTGATGAGTTACACAAATAAGACAAAATTTAATAAACCTTATAATAAACGTCCACGAGTGCGGACACCAAAGTGTGATGATTATAAGGAAACATTCTTTTTATGGAGATGGTCGATCTCATTTTTAATAAATCATTTTTCACAGTACTAGATCAAATTTGTGGAAAACCCTATATCACTTTGAGCTATATTTAGTAGTTTTTGTATTTAAAAAAAAGTTGATGAGTTACACAAATAAGACAAAATTTAATAAACCTTATAATAAACGTCCACGAGTGCGGACCCCAAAGTGTGATGATTATAAGGAAACATTCTTTTTATGGAGATGGTCGATCTCATTTTTAATAAATCATTTTTCACAGTACTAGATGAAATTTGTGGAAAACCCTATATCATTTTGAGCTATATTTAGTAGTTTGTGTACTTAAAAAAAAGTTTATGAGTTACACAAATAAGACAAAATTTAATAAACCTTATAATAAACGTCCACGAGTGCGGACACCAAAGTGTGATGATTATAAGGAAATATTCTTTTTATGGGGATGGTCGATCTCATTTTTAATAAATCATTTTTCACAGTACTAGATGAAATTTGTGGAAAACCCTATATCATTTTGAGCTATATTTAGTAGTTTGTGTATTTAAAAAAAAGTTGATGAGTTACACAAATAAGACAAAATTTAATAAACCTTATAATAAACGTCCACGAGTGCGGACACCAAAGTGTGATGATTATAAGGAAACATTCTTTATATGGGGATGGTCGATCTCATTTTTAATAAATCATTTTTAACAGTACTAGATGAAATTTGTGGAAAACCCTATATCACTTTGAGCTATATTTAGTAGTTTTTGTATTTAAAAAAAAAAGTTGATGAGTTACACAAATAAGAAAAAATTTAATAAACCTTATAATAAACGTCCACGAGTGCGGACTCCAAAGTGTGATGATTATAAGGAAACATTCTTTTTATGGGTATGGTCGATCTCATTTTTAATAAATCATTTTTCACAGTACTAGATAAAATTTGTGGAAAACCCTATATCATTTTGAGCTATATTTAGTAGTTTTTGTATTTAAAAAAAAAAGTTGATGAGTTACACAAATAAGACAAAATTTAATAAACCTTATAATAAACGTCCACGAGTGCGGACACCATAGTGTGATGATTATAAGGAAACATTCTTTTTATGGGGATGGTCGATCTCATTTTTAATAAATCATTTTTCACAGTTCTAGATGAAATTTGTGGAAAACCCTATATCATTTTGAGCTATATTTAGTAATTTTTGTATTTAAAAAAAAGTTTATGAGTTACACAAATAAGACAAAATTTAATAAACCTTATAATAATCGTCCACGAGTGCGGACACCAAAGTGTGATGATTATAAGGAAACATTCTTTTTATGGGGATGGTCGATCTCATTTTTAATAAATCATTTTTCACAGTACTAGATGAAATTTGTGGAAAACCCTATATCACTTTGAGCTATATTTAGTAGTTTTTGTATTTAAAAAAAAAAGTTGATGAGTTACACAAATAAGACAAAATTTAATAAACCTTAAAATAAACGTCCACGAGTGCGGACACCAAAGTGTGATGATTATAAGGAAACATTCTTTTTATGGAGATTGTCGATCTCATTTTTAATAAATCATTTTTCACAGTACTATTTGAAATTTGTGGAAAACCCTATATCACTTTGAGCTATATTTAGTAGTTTTTGTATTTAAAAAAAAGTTGATGAGTTACACAAATAAGACAAAATTTAATAAACCTTATATTAAACGTCCACGAGTGCGGACCCCAAAGTGTGATGATTATAAGGAAACATTCTTTTTATGGAGATGGTCGATCTCATTTTTAATAAATCATTTTTCACAGTACTAGATGAAATTTGTGGAAAACCCTATATCATTTTGAGCTATATTTAGTAGTTTGTGTATTTAAAAAAAAGTTGATGAGTTACACGAATAAGACAAAATTTAATAAACCTTATAATAAACGTCCACGAGTGCGGACACCAAAGTGTGATGATTATAAGGAAATATTCTTTTTATGGGGATGGTCGATCTCATTTTAATAAATCATTTTTCACAGTACTAGATGAAATTTGTGGAAAACCCTATATCATTTTGAGCTATATTTAGTAGTTTGTGTATTTAAAAAAAAGTTGATGAGTTACACAAATAAGACAAAATTTAATAAACCTTATAATAAACGTCCACGAGTGCGGACACCAAAGTGTGATGATTATAAGGAAACATTCTTTATATGGGGATGGTCGATCTCATTTTTAATAAATCATTTTTCACAGTACTAGATGAAATTTGTGGAATACCCTATATCATTTTGGGCTATATTTAGTAGTTTTTGTATTTAAAAAAAAAAGTTGATGAGTTACACAAATAAGACAAAATTTAATAAACCTTATAATAAACGTCCACGAGTGCGGACACCAAATTGTGATGATAATAAGGAAACATTCTTTTTATGGGGATGGTCGATCTCATTTTTAATAAATCATTTTTCACAGTACTTGATGAAATTTGTGGAAAACCCTATATCATTTTGAGCTATATTTAGTAGTTTTTGTATTTAAAAAAAAAGTTGATGAGTTACACAAATAAGACAAAATTTAATAAACCTTATAATAAACGTCCACGAGTGCGGACACCAAAGTGTGATGATTATAAGGAAACATTCTTTTTATGGGGATGGTCGATCTCATTTTTAATAAATCTTTTTTCACAGTACTAGATGAAATTTGTGGCAAACCCTATATCATTTTGAGCTATATTTAGTAGTTTTTGTATTTAAAAAAAAAGTTGATGAGTTACACAAATAAGACAAAATTTAATAAACCTTATAATAAACGTCCACGAGTGCGGACACCAAAGTGTGATGATTATAAGGAAACATTCTTTTTATGGGGATGGTCGATCTCATTTTTAATAAATCATTTTTCACAGTACTAGATGAAATTTGTGGAAAACCCTATATCACTTTGAGCTATATTTAGTAGTTTTTGTATTTAAAAAAAAAGTTGATGAGTTACACAAATAAGACAAAATTTAATAAACCTTATAATAAACGTCCACGAGTGCGGACACCAAAGTGTGATGATTATAAGGAAACATTCTTTTTATGGGGATGGTCGATCTCATTTTTAATAAATCATTTTTCACAGTACTAGATGAAATTTGTGGAAAACCCTATATCACTTTGAGCTATATTTAGTAGTTTTTGTATTTAAAAAAAAAAAGTTGATGAGTTACACAAATAAGACAAAATTTAATAAACCTTATAATAAACGTCCACGAGTGCGGACACCTAAGTGTGATGATTATAAGGAAACATTCTTTTTATGGGGATGGTCGATCTCATTTTTAATAAATCATTTTTCTCAGCACTAGATGAAATTTGTGGAAAACCCTATATCATTTTGAGCTATATTTAGTAGTTTTTGTATTTAAAAAACAAAATGATGAGTTACACAAATAAGGCAAAATTTAATAAACCTTATAATAAACGTCCACGAGTGCGGACCCCAAAGTGTGATGATTATAAGGAAACATTCTTTTTATGGAGATGGTCGATCTCATTTTTAATAAATCATTTTTCACAGTACTAGATGAAATTTGTGGAAAACCCTATATCATTTTGAGCTATATTTAGTAGTTTGTGTATTTAAAAAAAAGTTGATGAGTTACACAAATAAGACAAAATTTAATAAACCTTATAATAATCGTCCACGAGTGCGGACACCAAAGTGTGATGATTATAAGGAAATATTCTTTTTATGGGGATGGTCGATCTCATTTTTAATAAATCATTTTTCACAGTACTAGATGAAATTTGTGGAAAACCCTATATCATTTTGAGCTATATTTAGTAGTTTGTGTATTTAAAAAAAAGTTGATGAGTTACACAAATAAGACAAAATTTAATAAACCTTATAATAAACGTCCACGAGTGCGGACTCCAAAGTGTGATGATTATAAGGAAACATTCTTTTTATGGGTATGGTCGATCTCATTTTTAATAAATCATTTTTCACAGTACTAGATAAAATTTGTGGAAAACCCTATATCATTTTGAGCTATATTTAGTAGTTTTTGTATTTAAAAAAAAAGTTGATGAGTTACACAAATAAGACAAAATTTAATAAACCTTATAATAAACGTCCACGAGTGCGGACACAATTGTGTGATGATTATAAGGAAACATTCTTTTTATGGGGATGGTCGATCTCATTTTTAATAAATCATTTTTCTTAGTACTAGATGAAATTTGTGGAAAACCCTATATCATTTTGAGCTATATTTAGTAATTTTTGTATTTAAAAAAAAGTTTATGAGTTACACAAATAAGACAAAATTTAATAAACCTTATAATAATCGTCCACGAGTGCGGACACCAAAGTGTGATGATTATAAGGAAACATTCTTTTTATGGGGATGGTCGATCTCATTTTTAATAAATCATTTTTCACAGTACTAGATGAAATTTGTGGAAAACTCTATATCACTTTGAGCTATATTTAGTAGTTTTTGTATTTAAAAAAAAAAGTTGATGAGTTACACAAATAAGACAAAATTTAATAAACCTTATAATAAACGTTCACGAGTGCGGACACCAAAGTGTGATGATTATAAGGAAACATTCTTTTTATGGGGATGGTCGATCTCATTTTTAATAAATCATTTTTCACAGTACTAGATGAAATTTGTGGAAAACCCTATATCACTTTGAGCTATATTTAGTAGTTTTTGTATTTAAAAAAAAAAGTTGATGAGTTACACAAATAAGACAAAATTTAATAAGCCTTATAATAAACGTCCACGAGTGCGGACTCCAAAGTGTGATGATTATAAGGAAACATTCTTTTTATGGGGATGGTCGATTTCATTTTTAATAAATCATTTTTCACAGTACTAGATAAAATTTGTGGAAAACCCTATATCATTTTGAGCTATATTTAGTAGTTTTTGTATTTAAAAAAAAAGTTGATGAGTTACACAAATAAGACAAAATTTAATAAACCTTATAATAAACGTCCACGAGTGCGGACACCATAGTGTGATGATTATAAGGAAACATTCTTTTTATGGGGATGGTCGATCTCATTTTTAATAAATCATTTTTCACAGTACTAGATGAAATTAGTGGAAAACCCTATATCATTTTGAGCTATATTTAGTAATTTTTGTATTTAAAAAAAAGTTTATGAGTTACACAAATAAGACAAAATTTAATAAACCTTATAATAATCGTCCACGAGTGCGGACACCAAAGTGTGATGATTATAAGGAAACATTCTTTTTATGGGGATGGTCGATCTCATTTTTAATAAATCATTTTTCACAGTACTAGATGAAATTTGTGGAAAACCCTATATCACTTTGAGCTATATTTAGTAGTTTTTGTATTTAAAAAAAAAAGTTGATGAGTTACACAAATAAGACAAAATTTAATAAACCTTATAATAAACGTCCACGAGTGCGGAGACCAAAGTGTGATGATTATAAGGAAACATTCTTTTTATGGGGATGGTCGATCTCATTTTTAATAAATCATTTTTCACAGTACTAGATGAAATTTGTGGAAAACCCTATATCATTTTGAGCTATATTTAGTAGTTTTTGTATTTAAAAAAAAAGTTGATGAGTTACACAAATAAGACAAAATTTAATAAACCTTATAATAAACGTCCACGAGTGCGGACACCAAAGTGTGATGATTATAAGGAAACATTCTTTTTATGGAGATGGTCGATCTCATTTTTAATAAATCATTTTTCACAGTACTAGATCAAATTTGTGGAAAACCCTATATCACTTTGAGCTATATTTAGTAGTTTTTGTATTTAAAAAAAAGTTGATGAGTTACACAAATAAGACAAAATTTAATAAACCTTATAATAAACGTCCACGAGTGCGGACCCCAAAGTGTGATGATTATAAGGAAACATTCTTTTTATGGAGATGGTCGATCTCATTTTTAATAAATCATTTTTCACAGTACTAGATGAAATTTGTGGAAAACCTTATATCATTTTGAGCTATATTTAGTAGTTTGTGTATTTAAAAAAAAGTTGATGAGTTACACAAATAAGACAAAATTTAATAAACCTTATAATAAACGTCCACGAGTGCGGACACCAAAGTGTGATGATTATAAGGAAATATTCTTTTTATGGGGATGGTCGATCTCATTTTTAATAAATCATTTTTCACAGTACTAGATGAAATTTGTGGAAAACCCTATATCATTTTGAGCTATATTTAGTAGTTTGTGTATTTAAAAAAAAGTTGATGAGTTACACAAATAAGACAAAATTTAATAAACCTTATAATAAACGTCCACGAGTGCGGACACCAAAGTGTGATGATTATAAGGAAACATTCTTTATATGGGGATGGTCGATCTCATTTTTAATAAATCATTTTTAACAGTACTAGATGAAATTTGTGGAAAACCCTATATCACTTTGAGCTATATTTAGTAGTTTTTGTATTTAAAAAAAAAAGTTGATGAGTTACACAAATAAGAAAAAATTTAATAAACCTTATAATAAACGTCCACGAGGGCGGAGTCCAAAGTGTGATGATTATAAGGAAACATTCTTTTTATGGGTATGGTCGATCTCATTTTTAATAAATCATTTTTCACAGTACTAGATAAAATTTGTGGAAAACCCTATATCATTTTGAGCTATATTTAGTAGTTTTTGTTTTTAAAAAAAAAGTTGATGAGTTACACAATTAAGACAAAATTTAATAAACCTTATAATAAACGTCCACGAGTGCGGACACCATAGTGTGATGATTATAAGGAAACATTCTTTTTATGGGGATGGTCGATCTCATTTTTAATAAATCATTTTTCACAGTACTAGATGAAATTTGTGGAAAACCCTATATCATTTTGAGCTATATTTAGTAATTTTTGTATTTAAAAAAAAGTTTATGAGTTACACAAATAAGACAAAATTTAATAAACCTTATAATAATCGTCCACGAGTGCGGACACCAAAGTGTGATGATTATAAGGAAACATTCTTTTTATGGGGATGGTCGATCTCATTTTTAATAAATCATTTTTCACAGTACTAGATGAAATTTGTGGAAAACCCTATATCACTTTGAGCTATATTTAGTAGTTTTTGTATTTAAAAAAAAAAGTTGATGAGTTACAGAAATAAGACAAAATTTAATAAACCTTATAATTAACGTCCACGAGTGCGGACACCAAAGTGTGATGATTATAAGGAAACATTCTTTTTATGGGGGTGGTCGATCTCATTTTTAATAAATCATTTTTCACAGTACTAGATGAAAATTGTGGAAAACCCTATATCATTTTGAGCTATATTTAGTAGTTTTTGTATTTAAAAAAAAAGTTGATGAGTTACACAAATAAGACAAAATTTAATAAACCTTATAATAAACGTCCACGAGTGCGGACACCAAAGTGTGATTATTATAAGGAAACATTCTTTTTATGGAGATGGTCCATCTCATTTTTAATAAATCATTTTTCACAGTACTAGATGAAATTTGTGGAAAACCCTATATCACTTTGAGCTATATTTAGTAGTTTTTGTATTTAAAAAAAAGTTGATGAGTTACACAAATAAGACAAAATTTAATAAACCTTATAATAAACGTCCACGAGTGCGGACCCCAAAGTGTGATGATTATAAGGAAACATTCTTTTTATGGAGATGGTCGATCTCATTTTTAATAAATCATTTTTCACAGTACTAGATGAAATTTGTGGAAAACCCTATATCATTTTGAGCTATATTTAGTAGTTTGTGTATTTAAAAAAAAGTTGATGAGTTACACGAATAAGACAAAATTTAATAAACCTTATAATAAACGTCCACGAGTGCGGACACCAAAGTGTGATGATTATAAGGAAATATTCTTTTTATGGGGATGGTCGATCTCATTTTAATAAATCATTTTTCACAGTACTAGATGAAATTTGTGGAAAACCCTATATCATTTTGAGCTATATTTAGTAGTTTGTGTATTTAAAAAAAAGTTGATGAGTTACACAAATAAGACAAAATTTAATAAACCTTATAATAAACGTCCACGAGTGCGGACACCAAAGTGTGATGATTATAAGGAAACATTCTTTATATGATGATGGTCGATCTCATTTTTAATAAATCATTTTTCACAGTACTAGATGAAATTTGTGGAATACCCTATATCATTTTGAGCTATATTTAGTAGTTTTGGTATTTAAAAAAAAAAGTTGATGAGTTACACAAATAAGACAAAATTTAATAAACCTTATAATAAACGTCCACGAGTGCGGACACCAAATTGTGATGATAATAAGGAAACATTCTTTTTATGGGGATGGTCGATCTCATTTTTGATAAATCATTTTTCACAGTACTTGATGAAATTTGTGGAAAACCCTATATCATTATGAGCTATATTTAGTAGTTTTTGTATTTAAAAAAAAAGTTGATGAGTTACACAAATAAGACAAAATTTAATAAACGTCCACGAGTGCGGACACCAAAGTGTGATGATTATAAGGAAACATTCTTTTTATGGGGATGGTCGATCTCATTTTTAATAAATCTTTTTTCACAGTACTAGATGGAATTTGTGGAAAACCCTATATCATTTTGAGCTATATTTAGTAGTTTTTGTATTTAAAAAAAAAGTTGATGAGTTACACAAATAAGACAAAATTTAATAAACCTTATAATAAACGTCCACGAGTGCGGACACCAAAGTGTGATGATTATAAGGAAACATTCTTTTTATGGGGATGGTCGATCTCATTTTTAATAAATCATTTTTCACAGTACTAGATGAAATTTGTGGAAAACCCTATATCACTTTGAGCTATATTTAGTAGTTTTTGTATTTAAAAAAAAAGTTGATGAGTTACACAAATAAGACAAAATTTAATAAACCTTATAATAAACGTCCACGAGTTTGGACACCAAAGTGTGATGATTATAAGGAAACATTCTTTTTATGGGGATGGTCGATCTCATTTTTAATAAATCATTTTTCACAGTACTAGATGAAATTTGTGGAAAACCCTATATCACTTTGAGCTATATTTAGTAGTTTTTGTATTTAAAAAAAAAAAGTTGATGAGTTACACAAATAAGACAAAATTTAATAAACCTTATAATAAACGTCCACGAGTGCAGACACCAAAGTGTGATGATTATAAGGAAACAGTCTTTTTATGGGGATGGTCGATCTCATTTTTAATAAATCATTTTTCTCAGCACTAGATGAAATTTGTGGAAAACCCTATATCATTTTGAGCTATATTTAGTAGTTTTTGTATTTAAAAAACAAAATGATGAGTTACACAAATAAGGCAAAATTTAATTAACCTTATAATAAACGTCCACGAGTGCGGATACCAAAGTGTGATGATTATAAGGAAACATCCTTTTTATGGGGATGGTCGATCTCATTTTTAATAAATCATTTTTCACAGTACAAGATGAAATTTGTGGAAAACCCTATATCATTTTGAGCTATATTTAGTAGTTTTTGTATTTAAAAAAAAAGTTTATGAGTTACACAAATAAGACAAAATTTAATAAACCTTATAATAATCGTCCACGAGTGCGGACACCAAAGTGTGATAATTATAAGGAAACATTTTTTTTATGGGGATGGTCGATCTCATTTTTAATAAATCATTTTTCACAGTACTAGATGAAATTTGTTGAAAACCCTATATCACTTTGAGCTATATTTAGTAGTTTTTGTATTTAAAAAAAAAAGTTGATGAGTTACACAAATAAGACAAAATTTAATAAACCTTATAATAAACGTCCACGATTACGGACACCAAAGTGTGATAATTATAAGGAAACATTCTTTTTATGGAGATGGTCGATCTCATTTTTAATAAATCATTTTTCACAGTACTAGATGAAATTTGTGGAAAACCCTATATCATTTTGAGCTATATTTAGTAGTTTGTGTATTTAAAAAAAAGTTGATGAGTTACACAAATAAGACAAAATTTAATAAACCTTATAATAAACGTCCACGAGTGCGGACACCAAAGTGTGATGATTATAAGGAAACATTCTTTATATGGGGATGGTCGATCTCATTTTTAATAAATCATTTTTCACAGTACTAGATGAAATTTGTGGAATACCCTATATCATTTTGAGCTATATTTAGTAGTTTTTGTATTTAAAAAAAAAAGTTGATGAGTTTCACAAATAAGACAAAATTTAATAAACCTTATAATAAACGTCCACGAGTGCGGACACCAAATTGTGATGATAATAAGGAAACATTCTTTTTATGGGGATGGTCGATCTCATTTTTGATAAATCATTTTTCACAGTACTTGATGAAATTTGTGGAAAACCCTAGTAGTTTTTGTATTTAAAAAAAAAGTTGATGAGTTACACAAATAAGACAAAATTTAATAAACCTTATAATAAACGTCCACGAGTGCGGACACCAAAGTGTGATGATTATAAGGAAACATTCTTTTTATGGGGATGGTCGATCTCATTTTTAATAAATCTTTTTTCACAGTACTAGATGAAATTTGTGGAAAACCCTATATCATTTTGAGCTATATTTAGTAGTTTTTGTATTTAAAAAAAAAGTTGATGAGTTACACAAATAAGACAAAATTTAATAAACCTTATAATAAACGTCCACGAGTGCGGACACCAAAGTGTGATGATTATAAGGAAACATTCTTTTTATGGGGATGGTCGATCTCATTTTTAATAAATCATTTTTCACAGTACTAGATGAAATTTGTGGAAAACCCTATATCACTTTGAGCTATATTTAGTAGTTTTTGTATTTAAAAAAAAAGTTGATGAGTTACACAAATAAGACAAAATTTAATAAACCTTATAATAAACGTCCACGAGTGCGGACACCAAAGTGTGATGATTATAAGGAAACATTCTTTTTATGGGGATGGTCGATCTCATTTTTAATAAATCATTTTTCACAGTACTAGATGAAATTTGTGGAAAACCCTATATCACTTTGAGCTATATTTAGTAGTTTTTGTATTTAAAAAAAAAAGTTGATGAGTTACACAAATAAGACAAAATTTAATAAACCTTATAATAAACATCCACGAGTGCAGACACCAAAGTGTGATGATTATAAGGAAACAGTCTTTTTATGGGGATGGTCGATCTCATTTTTAATAAATCATTTTTCTCAGCACTAGATGAAATTTGTGGAAAACCCTATATCATTTTGAGCTATATTTAGTAGTTTTTGTATTTAAAAAACAAAATGATGAGTTACACAAATAAGGCAAAATTTAATAAACCTTATAATAAACGTCCACGAGTGCGGATACCAAAGTGTGATGATTATAAGGAAACATTCTTTTTATGGGGATGGTCGATCTCATTTTTAATAAATCATTTTTCACAGTACAAGATGAAATTTGTGGAAAACCCTATATCATTTTGAGCTATATTTAGTAGTTTTTGTATTTAAAAAAAAAGTTTATGAGTTACACAAATAAGACAAAATTTAATAAACCTTATAATAATCGTCCACGAGTGCGGACACCAAAGTGTGATAATTATAAGGAAACATTTTTTTTATGGGGATGGTCGATCTCATTTTTAATAAATCATTTTTCACAGTACTAGATGAAATTTGTTGAAAACCCTATATCACTTTGAGCTATATTTAGTAGTTTTTGTATTTAAAAAAAAAAGTTGATGAGTTACACAAATAAGACAAAATTTAATAAACCTTATAATAAACGTCCACGATTACGGACACCAAAGTGTGATAATTATAAGGAAACATTCTTTTTATGGAGATGGTCGATCTCATTTTTAATAAATCATTTTTCACAGTACTAGATGAAATTTGTGGAAAACCCTATATGATTTTGAGCTATATTTAGTAGTTTGTGTATTTAAAAAAAAGTTGATGAGTTACACAAATAAGACAAAATTTAATAAACCTTATAATAAACGTCCACGAGTGCGGACACCAAAGTGTGATGATTATAAGGAAACATTCATTATATGGGGATGGTCGATCTCATTTTTAATAAATCATTTTTCACAGTACTAGATGAAATTTGTGGAAAACCCTATATCATTTTGAGCTATATTTAGTAGTTTTTGTATTTAAAAAAAAAGTTGATGAGTTACACAAATAAGACAAAATTTAATAAACCTTATAATAAACGTCCACGAGTGCGGACACCAAATTGTGATGATAATAAGGAAACATTCTTTTTATGGGGATGGTCGATCTCATTTTTAATAAATCATTTTTCACAGTACTTGATGAAATTTGTGGAAAACCCTATATCATTTTGAGCTATATTTAGTAGTTTTTGTATTTAAAAAAAAGTTGATGAGTTACACAAATAAGACAAAATTTAATAAACCTTATAATAAACGTCCACGAGGGCGGACACCAAAGTGTGATGATTATAAGGAAACATTCTTTTTATGGGGATGGTCGATCTCATTTTTAATAAATCTTTTTTCACAGTACTAGATGAAATTTGTGGAAAACCCTATATCATTTTGAGCTATATTTAGTAGTTTTTGTATTTAAAAAAAAAGTTGATGAGTTACACAAATAAGACAAAATTTAATAAACCTTATAATAAACGTCCACGAGTGCGGACACCAAAGTGTGATGATTATAAGGAAACATTCTTTTTATGGGGATGGTCGATCTCATTTTTAATAAATCATTTTTCACAGTACTAGATGAAATTTGTGGAAAACCCTATATCACTTTGAGCTATATTTAGTAGTTTTTGTATTTAAAAAAAAAGTTGATGAGTTACACAAATAAGACAAAATTTAATAAACCTTATAATAAACGTCCACGAGAGCGGACACCAAAGTGTGATGATTATAAGGAAACATTCTTTTTATGGGGATGGTCGATCTCATTTTTAATAAATCATTTTTCACAGTACTAGATGAAATTTGTGGAATACCCTATATCATTTTGAGCTATATTTAGTAGTTTTTGTATTTAAAAAAAAAAGTTGATGAGTTACACAAATAAGACAAAATTTAATAAACCTTATAATAAACGTCCACGAGTGCGGACACCAAATTGTGATGATAATAAGGAAACATTCTTTTTATGGGGATGGTCGATCTCATTTTTAATAAATCATTTTTCACAGTACTTGATGAAATTTGTGGAAAACCCTATATCATTTTGAGCTATATTTAGTAGTTTTTGTATTTAAAAAAAAAGTTGATGAGTTACACAAATAAGACAAAATTTAATAAACCTTATAATAAACGTCCACAAGTGCGGACACCAAAGTGTGATGATTATAAGGAAACATTCTTTTTATGGGGATGGTCGATCTCATTTTTAATAAATCATTTTTCACAGTACTAGATGAAATTTGTGGAAAACCCTATATCATTTTGAGCTATATTTAGTAGTTTTTGTATTTAAAAAAAAAGTTGATGAGTTACACAAATAAGACAAAATTTAATAAACCTTATAATAATCGTCCACGAGTGCGGACACCAAAGTGTGATGATTATAAGGAAACATTCTTTTTATGGGGATGGTCGATCTCATTTTTAATAAATCATTTTTCACAGTACTAGATGAAATTTGTGGAAAACCCTATATCATTTTGAGCTATATTTAGTAGTTCTTGTATTTAAAAAAAAAGTTGATGAGTTACACAAATAAGACAAAATTTAATAAACCTTATAATAAACGTCCACGAGTGCGGACACCAAAGTGTGATGATAATAAGGAAACATTCTTTTTATGGGGATGGTCGATCTCATTTTTAATAAATCATTTTTCACAGTACTTGATGAAATTTGTGGAAAACCCTATATCATTTTGAGCTATATTTAGTAGTTTTTGTATTTAAAAAAAAAGTTGATGAGTTACACAAATAAGACGAAATTTAATAAACCTTATAATAAACGTCCACGAGTGCGGACACCAAAGTGTGATGATTATAAGGAAACATTCTTTTTATGGGGATGGTCGATCTCATTTTTAATAAATCATTTTTCACTGTACTAGATGAAATTTGTGGAAAACCCTATATCACTTTGAGCTATATTTAGTAGTTTTTGTATTTAAAAAAAAAAGTTGATGAGTTACACAAATAAGGCAAAATTTAATAAACCTTATAATAAACGTCCACGAGTGCGGACACCAAAGTGTGATGATTATAAGGAAACATTCTTTTTATGGGGATGGTCGATCTCATTTTTAATAAATCATTTTTCACAGTACAAGATGAAATTTGTGGAAAACCCTATATCATTTTGAGCTATATTTAGTAGTTTTTGTATTTAAAAAAAAAGTTTATGAGTTACACAAATAAGACAAAATTTAATAAACCTTATAATAATCGTCCACGAGTGCGGACACCAAAGTGTGATGATAATAAGGAAACATTCTTTTTATGGGGATGGTCGATCTCATTTTTAATAAATCATTTTTCACAGTACTAGATGAAATTTGTGGAAAACCCTATATCATTTTGAGCTATATTTAGTAGTTCTTGTATTTAAAAAAAAAGTTGATGAGTTACACAAATAAGACAAAATTTAATAAACCTTATAATAAACGTCCACGAGTGCGGACACCAAAGTGTGATGATAATAAGGAAACATTCTTTTTATGGGGATGGTCGATCTCATTTTTAATAAATCATTTTTCACAGTACTAGATGAAATTTGTGGAAAACCCTATATCATTTTGAGCTATTTTCAGTAGTCTTTGTATTTAAAAAAAAAAGTTGATGAGTTACACAAATAAGACAAAATTTAATAAACCTTATAATAAACGTCCACGAGTGCGGACACCAAAGTGTGATGATTAAAAGGAAACATTCTTTTTATGGGGATGGTCGATCTCATTTTTAATAAATCATTTTTCACAGTACTAGATGAAATTTGTTGAAAACCCTATATCACTTTGAGCTATATTTAGTAGTTTTTGTATTTAAAAAAAAAAGTTGATGAGTTACACAAATAAGACAAAATTTAATAAACCTTATAATAAGCGTCCACGAGTGCGGACACCAAAGTGTGATGATTATAAGGAAACATTCTTTATATGGGGATGGTCGATCTCATTTTTAATAAATCATTTTTCACAGTACTAGATGAAATTTGTGGAAAACCCTATATCATTTTGAGCTATATTTAGTAGTTTTTGTATTTAAAAAAAAAGTTAATGAGTTACACAAATAAGACAAAATTTAATAAACCTTATAATAAACGTCCACGAGTGCGGACACCAAATTGTGATGATAATAAGGAAACATTCTTTTTATGGGGAGGGTCGATCTCATTTTTAATAAATCATTTTTCACAGTACTTGATGAAATTTGTGGAAAACCCTATATCATTTTGAGCTATATTTAGTAGTTTTTGTATTTAAAAAAAAGTTGATGAGTTACACAAATAAGACAAAATTTAATAAACCTTATAATAATCGTCCACGAGTGCGGACACCAAAGTGTGATGATTATAAGGAAACATTCTTTTTATGGGGATGGTCGATCTCATTTTTAATAAATCATTTTTCACAGTACTAGATGAAATTTGTGGAAAACCCTATATCATTTTGACCTATATTAAGTAGTTTTTGTATTTAAAAAAAAAGTTGATGAGTTACACAAATAAGACAAAATTTAATAAACCTTATAATAATCGTCCACGAGTGCGGACACCAAAGTGTGATGATTATAAGGAAACATTCTTTTTATGGGGATGGTCGATCTCATTTTTAATAAATCATTTTTCACAGTACTAGATGAAATTTGTGGAAAACCCTATATCATTTTGAGCTATATTTAGTAGTTCTTGTATTTAAAAAAAAAGTTGATGAGTTACACAAATAAGACAAAATTTAATAAACCTTATAATAAACGTCCACGAGTGCGGACACCAAAGTGTGATGATAATAAGGAAACATTCTTTTTATGGGGATGGTCGATCTCATTTTTAATAAATCATTTTTCACAGTACTAGATGAAATTTGTGGAAAACCCTATATCATTTTGAGCTATTTTCAGTAGTCTTTGTATTTAAAAAAAAAAGTTGATGAGTTACACAAATAAGACAAAATTTAATAAACCTTATAATAAACGTCCACGAGTGCGGACACCAAAGTGTGATGATTAAAAGGAAACATTCTTCTTATGGGGATGGTCGATCTCATTTTTAATAAATCATTTTTCACAGTACTAGATGAAATTTGTGGAAAACCCTATATCACTTTGAGCTATATTTAGTAGTTTTTGTATTTAAAAAAAAAAGTTGATGAGTTACACAAATAAGACAAAATTTAATAAACCTTATAATAAACGTCCACGAGTGCGGACACCAAAGTGTGATGATTATAAGGAAACATTCTTTATATGGGGATGGTCGATCTCATTTTTAATAAATCATTTTTCACAGTACTAGATGAAATTTGTGGAAAACCCTATATCATTTTGAGCTATATTTAGTAGTTTTTGTATTTAAAAAAAAAGTTGATGAGTTACACAAATAAGACAAAATTTAATAAACCTTATAATAAACGTCCACGAGTGCGGACACCAAATTGTGATGATAATAAGGAAACATTCTTTTTATGGGGATGGTCGATCTCATTTTTAATAAATCATTTTTCACAGTACTTGATGAAATTTGTGGAAAACCCTATATCATTTTGAGCTATATTTAGTAGTTTTTGTATTTAAAAAAAAGTTGATGAGTTACACAAATAAGACAAAATTTAATAAACCTTATAATAAACGTCCACGAGTGCGGACACCAAAGTGTGATGATTATAAGGAAACATTCTTTTTATGGGGATGGTCGATCTCATTTTTAATAAATCTTTTTTCACAGTACTAGATGAAATTTGTGGAAAACCCTATATCATTTTGAGCTATATTTAGTAGTTTTTGTATTTAAAAAAAAAGTTGATGTGTTACACAAATAAGACAAAATTTAATAAACCTTATAATAAACGTCCACGAGTGCGGACACCAAAGTGTGATGATTATAAGGAAACATTCTTTTTATGGGGATGGTCGATCTCATTTTTAATAAATCATTTTTCACAGTACTAGATGAAATTTGTGGAAAACCCTATATAACTTTGAGCTATATTTAGTAGTTTTTGTATTTAAAAAAAAAGTTGATGAGTTACACAAATAAGACAAAATTTAATAAACCTTATAATAATCGTCCACGAGTGCGGACACCAAAGTGTGATGATTATAAGGAAACATTCTTTTTATGGGGATGGTCGATCTCATTTTTAATAAATCATTTTTCACAGTACTAGATAAAATTTGTGGAAAACCCTATATCATTTTGAGCTATATTTAGTAGTTCTTGTATTTTAAAAAAAAGTTGATGAGTTACACAAATAAGACAAAATTTAATAAACCTTATAATAAACGTCCACGAGAGCGGACACCAAAGTGTGATGATAATAAGGAAACATTCTTTTTATGGGGATGGTCGATCTCATTTTTAATAAATCATTTTTCACAGTACTAGATGAAATTTGTGGAAAACCCTATATCATTTTGAGCTATTTTCAGTAGTCTTTGTATTTAAAAAAAAGTTTTAGAGTTACACAAATAAGACAAAATTTAATAAACCTTATAATAATCGTCCACGAGTGCGGACACCAAAGTGTGATGATTATAAGGAAACATACTTTTTATGGGGATGGTCGATCTCATTTTTAATAAATCATTTTTCACAGTACTAGATGAAATTTGTGGAAAACCCTATATCACTTTGATTTATATTTAATAGTTTTTGTATTTAAAAAAAAAGTTGATGAGTTACACAAATAAGACAAAATTTAATAAACCTTATAATAATCGTCCACGTGTGCGGACACCAAAATGTGATGATTATAAGGAAACATTTTTTTATGGGGATGGTCGATGTCATTTTTAATAATTCATTTTTCAAAGTACTATATGAAATTTGTGGAAAACCCTATATAATTTTGAGCTATATTTAGTAGTTTTTGTTTTTAAAAAAAAAGTTGATGAGTTACACAAATAAGACAAAATTTAATAAACCTTATTATAAACGTCCACGAGTGCGGACACCATAGTGTGATGATTATAAGGAAACATTCTTTTTATGGGGATGGTCGATCTCATTTTTAATAAATCATTTTTCACAGTACTAGATGAAATTTGTGGAAAACCCTATATCATTTTGAGCTATATTTAGTAATTTTTGTATTTAAAAAAAAGTTTATGAGTTACACAAATAAGACAATATTTAATAAACCTTATAATAATCGTCCACGAGTGCGGACACCAAAGTGTGATGATTATAAGGAAACATTCTTTTTATGGGGATGGTCGATCTCATTTTTAATAAATCATTTTTCACAGTACTAGATGAAATTTGTGGAAAACCCTATATCACTTTGAGCTATATTTAGTAGTTTTTGTATTTAAAAAAAAAAGTTGATGAGTTACACAAATAAGACAAAATTTAATAAAAATTATAATAAACGTCCACGAGTGCGGAAACCAAAGTGTGATGATTATAAGGAAACATTCTTTTTATGGGGATGGTCGATCTCATTTTTAATAAATCATTTTTCACAGTACTAGATGAAATTTGTGGAAAACCCTATATCATTTTGAGCTATATTTAGTAGTTTTTGTATTTAAAAAAAAAGTTGATGAGTTACACAAATAAGACAAAATTTAATAAACCTTATAATAAACGTCCACGAGTGCGGACACCAAAGTGTGATGATTATAAGGAAACATTCTTTTTATGGAGATGGCCGATCTCATTTTTAATAAATCATTTTTCACAGTACTAGATGAAATTTGTGGAAAACCCTATATCATTTTGAGCTATATTTAGTAGTTTTTGTATTTAAAAAAAAGTTGATGAGTTACACAAATAAGACAAAATTTAATAAACCTTATAATAAACGTCCACGAGTGCGGACCCCAAAGTGTGATGATTATAAGGAAACATTCTTTTTATGGAGATGGTCGATCTCATTTTTAATAAATCATTTTTCACAATACTAGATGAAATTTGTGGAAAACCCTATATCATTTTGAGCTATATTTAGTAGTTTGTGTATTTAAAAAAAAGTTGATGAGTTACACAAATAAGACAAAATTTAATAAACCTTATAATAAACGTCCACGAGTGCGGACACCAAAGTGTGATGATTATAAGGAAATATTCTTTTTATGGGGATGGTCGATCTCATTTTTAATAAATCATTTTTCACAGTACTAGATGAAATTTGTGGAAAACCCTATATCATTTTGAGCTATATTTAGTAGTTTGTGTATTTAAAAAAAAGTTGATGAGTTACACAAATAAGACAAAATTTAATAAACCTTATAATAAACGTCCACGAGTGCGGACACCAAAGTGTGATGATTATAAGGAAACATTCTTTATATGGGGATGGTCGATCTCATTTTTAATAAATCATTTTTCACAGTACTAGATGAAATTTGTGGAAAACCCTATATCATTTTGAGCTATATTTAGTAGTTTTTGTATTTAAAAAAAAAGTTGATGAGTTACACAAATAAGACAAAATTTAATAAACCTTATAATAAACGTCCACGAGTGCGGACACAAAATTGTGATGATAATAAGGAAACATTCTTTTTATGGGGATGGTCGATCTCATTTATAATAAATCATTTTTCACAGTACTTGATGAAATTTGTGGAAAACCCTATATCATTTTGAGCTATATTTAGTAGTTTTTGTATTTAAAAAAAAAGTTGATGAGTTACACAAATAAGACAAAATTTAATAAACCTTATAATAAACGTCCACGAGTGCGGACACCAAAGTGTGATGATTATAAGGAAACATTCTTTTTATGGGGATGGTCGATCTCATTTTTAATAAATCACTTTTCACAGTACTAGATGAAATTTGTGGAAAACCCTTTATCACTTTGAGCTATATTTAGTAGTTTTTGTATTTAAAAAAAAAGTTGATGAGTTACACAAATAAGACAAAATTTAATAAACCTTGTAATAAACGTCCACGAGTGCGGACCCCAAAGTGTGATGATTATAAGGAAACATTCTTTTTATGGGGATGGTCGATCTCATTTTTAATAAATCATTTTTCACAGTACTAGATGAAATTTGTGGAAAACCCTATATCATTTTGAGCTATATTTAGTAGTTTTTTTATTTAAAAAAAAAGTTTATGAGTTACACAAATAAGACAAAATTTAATAAACCTTATAATAAACGTCCACGAGTGCGGACACCAAAGTGTGATGATTATAAGGAAACATTCTTTTTATGGGGATGGTCGATCTCATTTTTAATAAATCATTTTTCACAGTACTAGATGAAATTTGTGGAAAACCCTATATCATTTTGAGCTATATTTAGTAGTTTTTGTATTTAAAAAAAAAGTTGATGAGTTACACAAATAAGACAAAATTTAATAAACCTTATAATAAACGTCCACGAGTGCGGACACCAAAGTGTGATGATTATAAGGAAACATTCTTTTTATGGGGATGGTCGATCTCATTTTTAATAAATCATTTTTCACAGTACTAGATGAAATTTGTGGAAAACCCTATATCACTTTGAGCTATATTTAGTAGTTTTTGTATTTTAAAAAAAAAAGTTGATGAGTTACACAAATAAGACAAAATTTAATAAACCTTATAATAAACGTCCACGAGTGCGGACACCAAAGTGTGATGATTATAAGGAAACATTCTTTTTATGGGGATGGTCGATCTCATTTTTAATAAATCATTTTTCTCAGCACTAGATGAAATTTGTGGAAAACCCTATATCATTTTGAGCTATATTTAGTAGTTTTTGTATTTAAAAAACAAGTTGATGAGTTACACAAATAAGACAAAATTTAATAAACCTTATAATAAAGGTCCACGAGTGCGGACACCAAAGTGTGATGATTATAAGGAAACATTCTTTTTATGGGGATGGTCGATCTCATTTTTAATAAATCATTTTTCACAGTACTAGATGAAATTTGTGGAAAACCCTATATCATTTTGAGCTATATTTAGTAGTTTTTGTATTTAAAAAAAAAGTTTATGAGTTACACAAATAAGACAAAATTTAATAAACCTTATAATAATCGTCCACGAGTGCGGACACCAAAGTGTAATAATTATAAGGAAACATTCTTTTTATGGGGATGGTCGATCTCATTTTTAATAAATCATTTTTCACAGTACTAGATGAAATTTGTGGAAAACCCTATATCACTTTGAGCTATATTTAGTAGTTTTTGTATTTAAAAAAAAAAGTTGATGAGTTACACAAATAAGACAAAATTTAATAAACCTTATAATAAACGTCCACGAGTGCGGACACCAAAGTGTGATAATTATAAGGAAACATACTTTTTATGGGAATGGTCGATCTCATTTTTAATAAATCATTTTTCACAGTACTAGATGAAATTTGTGGAAAACCCTAAATCATTTTGAGCTATATTTAGTAGTTTTTGTATTTAAAAAAAAAGTTTATGAGTTACACAAATAAGACAAAATTTAATAAACCTTATAATAATCGTCCACGAGTGCGGACACCAAAGTGTGATGATTATAAGGAAACATTCTTTTTATGGGGATGGTCGATCTCATTTTTAATAAATCATTTTTCACAGTACTAGATGAAATTTGTGGAAAACCCTATATAATTTTGAGCTATATTTAGTAGTTTTTGTATTTAAAAAAAAAGTTGATGAGTTACACAAATAAGACAAAATTTAATAAACCTTATAATAAACGTCCACGAGTGCGGACACCAAAGTGTGAGGATAATAAGGAAACATTCTTTTTATGGGGATGGTCGATCTCCTTTTTAATAAATCATTTTTCACAGTACTAGATGAAATTTGTGTAAAACCCTATATCATTTTGAGCTATATTTAGTAGTTTTTGTATTTAAAAAAAAAGTTGATGAGTTACACAAATAAGACAAAATTTAATAAACCTTATAATAAACGTCCACGAGTGCGGACACCAAAGTGTGATGATTATAAGGAAACATTCTTTTTATGGGGATGGTCAATCTCATTTTTAATAAATCTTTTTTCACAGTACTAGATGAAATTTGTGGAAAAGCCTATATCATTTTGAGCTATATTTAGTAGTTTTTGTATTTAAAAAAAAAGTTTATGAGTTACACAAATAAGACAAAATTTAATAAACCTTATAATATTCGTCCACGAGTGCGGACACCAAAGTGTGATGATTATAAGGAAACATTCTTTTTATGGGGATGGTCGATCTCATTTTTAATAAATCATTTTTCACAGTACTAGATGAAATTTGTGGAAAACCCTATATCATTTTGAGCTATATTTAGTAGTTTTTGTATTTAAAAAAAAAGTTGATGAGTTACACAAATAAGACAAAATTTAATAAACCTTATAATAATCGTCCACGAGTGCGGACACCAAAGTGTGATGATTATAAGGAAACATTTTTTTTATGGGGATGGTTGATCTCATTTTTAATAAATCATTTTTCACAGTACTAGATGAAATTTGTGGAAAACCCTATATCATTTTAAGCTATATTTAGTAGTTTTTGTATTTAAAAAAAAAGTTGATGAGTTACACAAATAAGACAAAATTTAATAAACCTTATAATAATCGTCCACGAGTGCGGACACCAAAGTGTGATGATTATAAGGAAACATTCTTTTTATGGGGATGGTCGATCTCATTTTTAATAAATCATTTTTCACAGTTCTAGATGAAATTTGTGGAAAACCCTATATCATTTTGAGCTATATTTAGTAGTTTTTGTATTTAAAAAAAAAATTGATGAGTTACACAAATAAGACAAAATTTAATAAACCTTATAATAATCGTCCACGAGTGCGGACACCAAAGTGTGATGATTATAAGGAAACATTCTTTTATGGGGATGGTCGATCTCATTTTTAATAAATCATTTATCACAGTACTAGATGAAATTTGTGGAAAACCCTATATCATTTTGAGCTATATTTTAAAAAGTTTAAAAACTACTTTGAAAATTCCTTGAAACTCCTTAAATTTCTAAGATATTCAAATCAGAATTTTTTCATTCGTTGCCAAATATGATTGACCACAAAATAAAAATAAAAAATGATTTTTAAATTTTTTCATTCCATGCGCAAAATAAAAAACTACATTAAATAATCATATCTTGCGCTATTTATAGCGATTTTTTTTTTTCGAAATTTTAAAACAATAATTTTGTAATTGTTTTTTAATTGTTCCAAAAATTTTGTTTGATGTCAATGAATATTTGTAAAGTTTTAGCAAAAAAAGTAAGACAAATTTTTTTATATAAAAATGTGTTTATCTCCATAAATATTGAAGCTAGGTTTATGAAATTTTATGCAGTTATAAAAAATAACACCAAAGTATATAGCTCGTTCACCAGGAGTTGGTACTTGACTTCTCAACACGTGATATTGGACGATACTATTTTTGGAATAAGTATGTGAAAAATCCTTAGCCATTTGGCGACATATTCTTTATTTCGTAGCATCTCGCAATCTTTATAAGAATTTTTCAACATCAAATATTTCATAAATTTAATGGAGTGAAGCACTTATTATTTCTTTTGACTTATTATTCGAAGTATCTCTGTAGTAATATTTAAGCTCAGCCGACCGGCCTGTGTAGGGGGCAGGGAACTGTCCTTGCATCAGAAAGGTTCTGGGTTCGAATCCCGGGCAAGGCATGGATGTTTCTTTCTCTCTATCTGTGTTCTATGTCCTTTTTCCTTTGTGTGTGAATGTGACCCGCCCTATAAACGGGTTGTGGTAGTGTGACGTGGGAGACGCTGGCAGTTCTGGCACTTTCTGTGGCCAATGGACAAAAGTTCCAAGTGCCCGCCATTAAAAAAAAAAGATAAAAATTTATTTAGGATCTTAAAGCAATATCATTATACATAATAATAATAATTTTTTATGCGACATCTGCTGTTTAAAAGCTTCCCTTCAGTTAAATTGGAAATTTACTGCTCTGATAAATTTTGCTGCAAAGCAGTTTTAGGGAAAAATAGCTTAAAAAAGAAAATTCTAAAATAAAAATGTACAATTCTCAATTACGTCTTGGGAAAATCAATAAGTGAAATCACCCCAAAATTTTTAACTAGAGAATCGTTAGTTTATTTTTTTTTTAAGTCTGTAATTTTGCACTTGTAAATAACGAATTTAATTATTTATTTATTTTTATTTTACAAAAGAAAATTGAATAATTTTTTATTAAAAAAATGGTGCAATAAAAATAGTTTTACAAAAGTACACATAAATGAAACTTTGTTAAAATAACTATTTGTTTTTGGCTATATCCATATTTAAATTTATTCACTTGTCACTAGTAGCCTATTTAATAACTATATTTCAAAAAAAAAAAAAAAATAGCATACTGTACTTAAATTAGAATTAAAATTCATCATTAATTATTCAATTTGATTTCATCTTCTAAAAATAGTAATTAATAAAGATATTTTTAAAAGTATAATAGTTTCGAGTATAAATAAACCTATGTATTTAAAATAATCTTATTGGTAATAACCCTTCAATCATTAACAAACTAATAATTTTAAAAATTTCTTTCTTCACTGAATTGTAATTTCGATACTAACTATTTGAAATGAACTGAAAAAAGAGAAAAAATCTTTTGAAACAATTTGAAATTCGATTTCAGCTTCTAAAAATGGTGCATGAGTATGATCCCCAAATTCTCTATTCTTCGTGACAATTTTTTTCTTTCTTTTTGCTTTGTATACTATTTTTCAAGAGTCATTAAAATTCTGAAACATCATATCGGGTTGAAATAGATAAGATACTCCAATCTCTATCAATAATTTGTGGATGGTTCCCCATCATATTAAACTTCAGAACTGTTTCTTAAGTTTAGAATGGAAATCAGGCGATAAAAAGAATTTCTCGGAAACATGGAAAAATATGGGGTAAAAGAGAAACGTCAAAATGGAAGGGGAATAAATGATCAGGGTGTTTAGTTGCAAGAACAACTAAAAACAAGTAATACATATGAAGAAAAATTAAAGTCAATTCGCACTTAGGTCTACAAAGAAAAATTTTATTTTAGTTCCTTTTTATTGAATAATAAAAAAAATGTTTCTCTAAGTTTAATTCTAAAATTAATCTAAAATTAATTAATTAAATTTAATGAATGAAATAATACGTGAAAAAAAAATTGTATTAACATCAAATGTTATCCACTACAAGTTTATAAAAAAAGACTATTTTAACTTGAGTTACTTTTTATTAAATAATAAAAAAAAATTTCTCTAAATTTAATTCTAAATCTAATCTAAAATTAATTAATTAATTTAATTTATGAATTAATTTTTGCGAAAAGCTGTCTTAACATCAAGTGTGATGCATTACAAGTTTAAGAAAAATGTATTTGAACTTGAGTGAAGGAATAAAAAGTATTTTATGAATGATTGAAAATTTGAACAAGATAGAGGGAGAGTGTGAACTAATAGTAGGAATTGAAAAAGGTTAATTTAAAATTAATTTTCTCTTCTAAGTTAAATTGAAGCATAAAGTAAATCTTGCGTCTTAAGTAATTATTGGGGTCAAATCAGAGAGTAAATCTCAAAGAAAGACAAACGTATCGTTAACATATTTCTTTGAAAACATGAGAATTTGAACAGACTTTTTCGAAATAATACATGAAAATGTTACAAAAAATGGATCCCACAGTGGACTGATCGTAAAGCCACGGTTCCCAGTAGAACACCGGAGTCAAGCATGACTGGCGGCAGTCAGTAAGAGTGTGGGTGACCACCTCGATCACCCTGCTTAGGATCCGAGGGTGTGCGGTATCTGTTCTACCGTGAAGTGCTCGACTTCACGTACAGGTCGTCAGGCTACCAAAACAGGGGAGCCATCTCTTCCGCAGAGGATCAAAATTGTGATGGCATGTCTTCGGATCATTCTCAGTGATGTTTCCCAGATGGTCGCCAATAGCCCATTGTGCAGCTCTAGAGTGACGTAAACGAAGTGCCTGCCTACGTACTTACAAAAAAGAAATAAAAGTAACCAAACCTTTGCCTTGTTTATAGAATTTAACTTTTTTCATTGCTACCTTGATATACATTGATTTACCATAATTTTTGGGGACATATAAATTCCTCGAACCCTTACCAAGCTATTGTTCTTGGCAAATTATAAAACATGCTTGGTCTTTTAAAGTTGGAAGTGAAATTCAAGTTTCATCTATGGTTGGTTGACAGAATGTAAACAATAACAAGCTTCTTAAAAGCGGAAGAGATTTAGAAAACTTCCGGTGTATCCCTCCGCTTATGTTATACTTCAGAAGCGATGTTTGAACAAGCATAATACTCTGAGAAGTTTTGTTAATGTTATTTATGTTTAAATTTTCACGTAACTTCACCATTCATAAGAGTTTCCTGTGATTTATGAAATTGAAACAGGTCGCAGCCTAAAACAAATTTAACGAAGTTAACATCACAACAAAGTGTAAGGTTTGCCATGTTTTGAGTGTTATCTCTTATTTGGCTATACTTGGGTAAAATATCTCAGGTAGTTATTTTTTTGGGGTTGCGTCTTGACGGGCATAAGATGCTTGTAGAATCTTCCAAATTCATATGTTGTTTGATTTGTTGACATTTAAATTGAAGGAACACGTTATTTTGTAAACACTACAAGTATAATAACACAGGCCTGCGATGAAAAAAATACAAGGCGTCTGATACTTGAACTCAATGTAATTTTTGGTGCAGAAATAGAAAATAATAATTAAAAATTTTTATCACGTCGCATTTTTTTTTTTTTTTTTTTTTTTTTGAAAAATTCTATTTTACTGGAATTTGTATGAACTTTTGCCATAAAAAAATTTTTACTTTTTTAATTTCTTCCCTTTTCGACTGACCAGCATTCTACTTTGGTTAAATCTAGAAAAGTATCCCTCTATGACTACTTCCTGTCACCGTCCCTCTCTCTGTCACAATCTCTCTCTACTAATAGCGTCGCGAGAATTATTATCTAGGTTCACTGGCCTCTCAGAAACACTAGCAAGCGTAATAGGGAGTCATTTAAACGTCTACTTTTTTCTGTGCGTTTTGTGAAACATGGCTTCGAGTTCGAGATATTGTGAAAATTTCCCAGATGACTTTTGTTATATATGCGGCGAATATAATGTTGTTTAAAATCGCATGAGGAGAATTACAGACTATGTACGACAACTTTATCTCGCATATTTTGGCATGAAACTCGGAGACCAGGACAAATCGTGAGCACCTCATAAAGTTTGTGTGTAGTGTCGCAATGATCTACGCTTATGGCATCAAGGAAAAAAGACTGCTTTACGATTTGGAATTCCTATGACGTGGAGGGAGCCCCCAAACCACTTTGATGATTGTTATTTTTGCTCCTGCCATGTTCGTGGATATAACGGGAAAATTCAATGGCTAATATCTTATTCTGACAGCATTCCATCGGCCATATGCCCCGTTCCTCTTCGGCCTGGTGTGCATGTGCCTTTGCCACCAATTGAATTGCCAATCATCTCTTCAGACTCGGAACATCCAGAAGTTCAAGACTCCGTTATCAAATATAAGCCATCTGCAGCTGGTTCAACTCAGCCCTTCTCTCAGGTTGAACTTAATGATCTGACTAGAGATCTTGGGCTTTCGAAAGAGGCAGCTGAATTGTTAGGCTACAGACTGAAACTTATTGGCCAAAGGAACATCTTTTTATTGGTACAGGAACTGGAAAAAGGAATTTATTAAGTATTTTGATGAAGAGGAGAACTTGGTCTATTGTTCTGATGTTCCTGGATTGATGAGCAAATTTAATGTTATCTACGATAAAGATGAGCGGAAGCAGTTCATAGATTCATCTAAAAGAAGCCTCCAAAGCTGTCCTTCAACATGGGAGCCAGTATGCATCTGTACCAGTTGAACACTCGGTATATTTAAAAGAATGCTATGAAAACCTGGCTCTCGTCCTGGACAAAATAAAATATATCGACCACAGTTGGACCATTTGCGGTGATTTGAAAGTTATCTCCATGCTTCTTGGTCAACAAAGTGGATTTACAAAGTCCCCATGCTTCATTTTTAGGTGGGACAGCCATGACAAGACTCATCATTGGGTCAAAAAAGTATGGCCGGAAAGACAAAATCTTGACCCAGGCACCAAGAACGTTATTCAAAACAGCTTACTTGATCCGAAAAAAGTATTGTTACCTCCGCTACGTATAAAATTAGGTGTAATGAAGCAGTTTGTCAAGGTTTTTCCAAAAGAGGGTTATTGTTTCAAATACCTATGCGAAAAGTTTCCAGGTTTATCCCAAGCAAAGTTGAAGGAATGAATATTTTTTGGTCCAGATATCCGCAAACTCATGAAGGATAAAGAATTTGAGACATGACATGACAGCAACGGAAAAAGAATCTTGGGTTGCTTTCAAAGATCTCGTCAGTAAATTTCTGAGTCAGTAAATTTCTTTCAAGAGGTTAATAGCATTTATATTGGTATGTATGCCCAAGTTATGTGAAAGATTCTAGTAACTGTAATACATTTCATACTTACATAGAAAAGATTAGTAATTTTTTATTTAATTTTTTTTCGGAAAATATACCAATGCATGTTATTTTGTAACAGTTATTTTCTGCCCTTCAAGCTGTAACGCATGTTGCTGTTACAACAAATTTCTAGGATGAATAATCAGGAAGGATCAATAAATTGAAATAAAAAAATTTCTTAAAAAACAGGAATTTCTATACTTTTATTGAATGATGTTGGCAGCACGATACATTTTGAAGTACTATAAAAAATGGGGATTGAAGATTAGTTTCTAAATAGATATGGGCAAATAAATAAATAAACAGCGAAAAACAGAGAGACCCCGAGATATTCTTTCTCCCCCTCAATTCCTTTTTTTCCCTTCTTCTTTATCCCGTTTTTGAGAAAAAGCAAAGACCCGTCATTAGAGAAAGACACTTATGTTACTGTCTTTCTCTTTGAGTTTTGATTTTTTGGGGAAAACGAAAAATCGTAATTGAAATTGAGGTAGGATTCTCCAAAAATTCTGATTTTAATGAGATTTTAAGTCGGCATTCTTTTCGAATTCGAATATATATACAGAGATGAATATTCTCATTATCTCAACGGGAAAAAAAGTAGTATCCTTTTTTTTACTCAATTTTCATCTGAAAAACACAAGAAAGAAATTAATCAAATTGGCATACTATTTGCAGCGTCTAAATATATAAACCACTCTTAAAAATGGATGCAAAAAAAATCTTGGTTTAAAAAAATATAATTTAATTAAATTTGAGACAATATGTTGACATTTTATACTGCATTTTTTTATGCATTTACAAAGGTTGATGAAAATTATATAAAATTTTATGTATCGTTTATATCTATCTGTCTATCTAGCTAATTAATTGTTGATTCAATCCACTCAATCGTTGATTGTTTGATAGTATTAGACATATTGATTGCATTAGACATTGCATGAGAATTTAAGCGTTAAAAAACGTAGCTGTTTTGAGGGGAGTGGATTAATCGACGATGTCATCTATCAAAATGTACACCAAGATAGAATCGAATGTCTTATATACTATGGAATTGATGTTTAATAACAGTAGTGGTAGTTACGCACCCTCTCGAATTTTATCAGGGATAGAAAGCAATGAACAGATATCACTAGATACCCTATTTATGAAAGACCGGGAGCGCTGTATTAAGTTCAGCGGGCTTTGAGCGTTTGTCTTGAGAGATATATTAGTGAGACGTCAGCTGAAACGTCATTATGGACCTAATTGACAATACTTTTTAAAAAAAAGATTTAAAAAATTATTTGTAATCATTTTAGGGTGAAAAATTTGAAACTGCTTTATTGAAGCTGTCTGGGTACGCAACTATATTTCTTAGATAGGATGAAAACTTTCATTTTACACTTGCTGTTGATTTGTTCGATTTCTGTTCCTTCATATCTCAAACAAACCAAGTTCGAAATGTCTATAAGAGACAATAAGGAGAAAAACTTTATTTCATGAATGGAGGGGGGAAATGGGGGGAGGGGGTCTTTATCATAATGTAGGCAGACTTTCAGTAATTGGGATCTCCAAACCCACTCTCCTGATTAAACGACATTAAACCAGAGGCAAATCAATCTTTTTTTCTTCTTACGATTCACTACATTTCTTTCAACAAGAAAAAAGAAAAAAAACAAGGGCGTAGGCTATAATACTTTCTTATTCGAAGATATTTTCAAACTACCCCTTCTGTCTTTTTTTTTCCTTTCTTTTTAAAGAAATCTCGCGCTTCGATTGCTGATTTTCTTTTTACCAAAACAAATCGGAAAATATTAAAATTTGTATCGTTTTTTTTTTTATTTCTACTACTTTTCTTTCTTTCTTTTTTTTTAATAAAAATTCAGTTTCAATATAGTTCTATTTCCAAAATAATAAAGAAATGATTTTTATATAAATACTGCTATAAACAATAGTAAAACAGCATTCTAGACGCTAATATATTTTTATCAAAATTGTGATGGCGTGGAATCATCCTCAGGGATGTTTTCCAGAGTTCATTGAGCAGCTCTAGTTATGACGTCAATAAACTGATACTATCACTACATATTCAGGCATGTGTCCTTATTTTAAAAATGACTTACAAGTCCTTGTAAAATTAAAGAACTGATCGTACAAGTTAGAGCGGTACATAACAGGGATACGTCCAGGGTGACGACGGGATTCGAACCCCACTACCTCCACGCTACTGAGCGCTTTGTGTCAGATCAGTGGTATCGCTCGGTCAGGGAATCCCCTTAAAAGTTAAATTAAAAAGAATTATGACTTTTGCAGTTTGATATATAAAAAATTGCATAAAATGGATGGATAACTGCGATAAAGAATGAATAATGAGCTCTTTTTAAGAAAAAAAAAAAGGAATTCTACAGACAAAAGCCACAACTAAATATATTTAAAATTATAACCGCATTTGGTTCGTATTAGTCTTCCAAAAATCTTCCTTCATTACAGATGATGTATATGTAGTTAATTTACGTCGTACTAGAGCTGCACAATGGGCTATTGGCGACGGTCTGGGAAACATCCCGTAGGATGATCTGAAGACATGCCATCACAATTTTAATCCTCTGCAGAGGGGATGGCACCCCTGCTTCGGTAGCCCAACGACCTGCACGCGAAGTCGAGCACTTTACGGTAGAACAGTTTAACGAGGACCAATACCGCACACCCTCGGTCCCTACGCAGACTAATTCAAGTGGTCACCCACCCGCACACTGACCGCAGCCAGTGATGCTTGACTTCGGTGATCTGCTGGGAACCGTGTCTTAACGATCAGTCCACTGCGGGACTCCTTCATTACAGAATGAGGTAGTTCGTTTCATTTATGAAGGTTTTTAGACACAATTAGTTTGTCCGAATATTAGAAACTGAATTGCATGAGCCGCGATGGCTCAGGGGATACAGCGTTCGCCTTCGAAAGAGGTGAAACGGGTGCGAATCTCAGCGATGGCTGGTAGATACCACATCCGGCTTGCACCGACCACAGTACTGACCTGAAATATCCTAAGTGGTAGACAGATCATGGGTTAGAGTCCCCTTACAGCCAGGCTCACTGTGGGAAGTTCTTGTGGTTTTGCCTCAAAAAGTCCTCCACGAAGGCAAATTTTTACTATTACATCATCCAGGCGTTCCCTTGTCTCCTGTATTGGGTGCAAAACTACAAGGCTACGGAGTTGAACATTAGTAGTCGGGTTCAAATCCCACCATGTAACTTAGTACTGTTCTTCTCTTCTTTTTGCTATCTTTTCTTCGATTTGTTTGTGGTTGAGCACAAAAACTCGCATTTATCTATGGTAATAAACACATGAAAGGATATTCCTGACTAAAAGGTCTCGCCATTGCGCCAAACGCTCTGTTAGAGTGTAGATAGAGGGTTCGAATTCCTCCGTAACACTTACTGCATCTTTTCTTAGTCCTCCTATAGCTTGGCTATTTGTTCTGGAACTTAACATGATCTCATAGCCGTAATTTTTTTCTTATTTCATGACCGTCGCTCAATTTTGCCGACTTAATTTAGGGTGTATGACCACTAATGTTCAGCTCCGTAGCCTATTAATTTTGAACTGAAGTTAAGTTTGCTTTTGTGGAGGACTTTTTTGATAGCGTTGCACGGAGAGTGAAAGGGAACCAACTGAGGATATTCACCTCATTTAAATCCCCTAATGAACATACATAGTTACAAACCTTTGTCAAATAGAAGGTCAGCACGAAGAAATAACGGTGGGATTCGAATCAACTACCTCCACGCTTTGTAGTGTAGTGTATAAACAAATAAATAAACTATTCATGGCATTTGATGACTAAGATTTGTCGCGGTGACGTAGATAAATGTTTTTATGCTGTTTTCAGAGAATACGAATATTTTAATTATTAGCCGACACTGGGATTTATAAACCATACCTGTGAATGTCACCTTGAAAAAAAGTGAGTTTTTGATTTTTTTATAACTAATTGTTCAATTACTTAAAATCATATGATGATTTCAAGATGGATGTGAAAAGAGCCGTTAAAGGTATCAGAGAGATTTCGATGATGCATAACAGTGATCAGTAAGATTTGTGCAAGTAAGTAAAAAGTTAATTACGCAAATTAGATATTCTTTACAATTTTCTTTGTTTTCAGATAAATGTATATGTTAACGTGAATAACAGAAATCAAGTGAACTGGTGCCCGAAATATTTGTTATATACGATTTGATATTTATTCGATATTTAAATATCTGCAGAGGATAGATTAAAAGAAACGTCATTATTTGGAGTACTGAATTAATGAATACCGGGCAGTGGCCCTTAACTTAAAAAAAAAACATACCGGGCAAGTAGGCCTAGTATATATTTCGTGACTATGTAAATGTGACTATGTGATTGTCAACATTTACCGGTGGAAGTCAACAACCACCCATTTCGATCAAGATCATTATTCAAAAGAGCTTTGAAACCTTGAATTAATTCTATTAATTAATTCTCCTTACGAATAAGACTGTCCCACTACATGAATAGTCTTTCGTAATAAATTAAATAGACCGGTTAAATCTTACGACTGATATACTTCGCGCAAAAACATGAATACTATGAAATACTTATTTTTAGCATAAATAAATCCTTCCATTTAGTACTGTTCTAGTTAATTGTAGAATGTGTAAATTTCTTCTAATTTAATTGAATTATTTAATTCTAGTTAACAAAAGAACATAATTTGAGCTGAATTTAATTTAATTCAATTAATTGAATATTCCTTTAAAACTAAATTGTACGCTTTTTTTTCTAGAATTTGAACTAAATGAAATAAATTTTATATATAGCACCATTCCAGAATTTATATAAGTTCTAGAATTTAGTACCATTTATATGAATAATTTAAGAAGTGGACATGTTACAGTTATATGAGTGAATGGACTTTTTAAATTTTCACCCTCATGTAATATGTTAAAGAATAGAAATCAATTTTTCTACTGACTACCTAAGTAATCTGCAGAACCTTGGTCCATAAATGAGTCATTTCTAAAATTTACTTTATTTTGTTCAAATTTTGGTTTTATATTTTACCTCTGAAGTGTAGAAATTATGGAATATCAAGATAATGTTTAGATTAACTAGGGTGATCTGTTAATGTTTCAAAAAATTGTTTCATTTCTCATATTAACTAGATCAGTTCAGTTGTTTGTTTTTCCTCGTATATTTAAAAATATCTTTTTATGAGTTGTCTTCTACGTCGAATAAAAGCATCATTTTTTAAAATAATGTTTTTTTTTAATTGAGTATTTTTTATTGCTTTATTTATATTAGAAAGTGGCACGTAATCTTCTTTTCAGTATTTTTTTATCAATGCATTAAATATTTTATTTATTTTTGTAATTGTGTATTAATGTCTCAAAATATACTGAAAAACAAGTATCTTCTATTCAATTCAATATTTTTTATTCTAATTGTTTCACACGTCTGTGGAAAATAATTTACATACTGTTTGAAAACATCACAATGGCTATGCAGAAGAGATGGCTCCCAAAAGCAGGGGAGCCATCCCCTCTGCAGAGGATCAAAATTGCGGTCTTTGGATCATCCTCAGGAATGTTTCCCAGACCGTCGCTAATAGCCTGCTGCTCCAGTGCTACGTAAGTAATATACCCACTTACCTCCTATACGTCACTTTAGAGATACATTCTAGTAAAACTCGCCTTTTACTAGCGGGATTTCCAATAAAGATGTTTTCTGCAAATCGGTTTTGTATACCGAATAGAACAAGTATTTGAAACATTTTATATATAAAAAAAATATGAACTAATTAACGAATGCTTTAAAACCAAATATAAAAATTTGTGGAAAGTGATTCTTAAGAGGACCGCGGAAGTTCCTCGCAAATTCTCTTTCATTTTTAATTAAAGCATATAAAAAGTCAGTTCAGACAAAGTAAGTCATGAATACTGTAAAGAAGGTTTTAAAATACACAAATGAAAATAAATTATGAGAACATCTCAAACACAGGCTTTTGAATTCAGTGTACTCGCCACAGTAATTTTGTGTTAATTTCGTTTAAATTTGTACCAGAGTTTGTTTACTAGTAGAACGTTTGGTACGAGCTTTATTTTTTTAACATTGTTTCGCAACAATTCAAGTGACTAAATTTATTATGTGTATCATTTTTATGATAGTAAAATTTTCTGTTTGATAAGTATTTTGAGTAGGTTTGATAGTATAAACTAATTGAGTATTTTTTGAGTTATTGCTTATTTAATTATTTTAAATCCAGCTTAGATTTATTCTAATTTTGAATGAAATGCTTAACATTTGAATCTAGAAGTTCACATATCTGATTATTTTTAGGTAAATCATTTAATGAATCTTTACAATTTAAGGTATAATGTTACCAACGAGTAAGCATTTTTAACTTTTGGCAAGTAAAGTAATTGAATTCCTTGGGTAATTGTGTTATAAGGTTTAACATAATGCTAGATTGTTAATGTTTAATTAATTTATTCAAGTCAATTTAATCAAACTGACAAATAGTTTAATTGTACTTTTATAGATTTTAGGACACTAAAATAATTACGGTAATTTTTTTGTTTAATTTCTCGCGCTTTATATTGAAATGATTGTTAGAATTCCGTCTATTTCTGTCTTAACATCAATTTGCTTTCAATTATAGTTTTGTATTGAACTATATCAATTATAATTTTCAGAATTTTGAAGTCAATATAATTAAATGTTTTGCTTTTAAATTGTGTGCTTTACATTGCTTTAAATTTTGGTTTGATGTTTGGATTTAAAATATTGTGATAACGTAGTACTTTTGCATAATTTTGCAGTAAAATATATTTTGTATGAATAATATAAATGATAACCTCGTATTTTTAAATTAAAATGCAAAAATACGAATTCTTTGAAATGCCCATACTGACTCTGTTTAGGCCATTAAGGCTAGGGGTGCAATTGTTCTTGTTTTTCAGTGGCGCCATTTATGGCCAAAAATTCGACCTCTGCCACACCTATACTTTACACCCGTTTATAGGGCAGACCCATTCATACATCAAGAGATCGTAATTTTGACCTGAACGAGAGAATAATCAATTTCTATTTCAGTTACCCCAGAGGTATAATTTGTTATGGGAACATAGAGGACCTTGTGACCCCAACAGATTTATCATGTACCAGTCACAATTTATTACACAGCGAGTCTTCAGCCATCTGGATTCAAATTTCAGTTTTTACGAACGCGAGTCTTTACCCACCAGGCGGCTATCCCGACCCCTAAAAATTTGACTATTGTACAAAAATATTTCGACACATAATTTTATTAAAAAAATCTATTAGAAATTAATTTTTGGAAAGTTTATGGAAAAGTTTTCAAATAATACTTGGGTAAAGTATGCAGAAAGTATTTTGACCACTCCTCTAATTTATTCATAGTCCAAACATTGTTTGGACTGATCGTAAAGATCCCAGATCGATTTGAGGTTTCGAACCACGCTCGCGCCTACCTAAGCATCTCTTCTGCCGATAATTCGGATGTTTTCCAGACCGTCGCCCATTGTTTCGGGCACTTTGTTTGCGAAAATGAAAATAAGATTTATCTCTTATCTATATGTATAAATATATTCTTCTTTATATATTCTGATCGCTAGTAACATGAGTTGGATCGTGTTTTTTTCTGCAGTTTGCAAATTTTCAAGGTGTGGTTTGTAATCAACCACCAATTTCCGGCGTCATTTAGTTCCGCCTCATTATCGAAAATACTTCATTTTATTAAAAGATTTAATCTAACAGTTTGTGATGTTCCACTAATTTGCTTTCATGCTGAATGAAGAAATCAAAAAATAAATAAGAGCCAGGAAACTAACATGCA
Organism: Parasteatoda lunata; assembly: GCA_949128135.1. Taxonomy (NCBI): domain Eukaryota; kingdom Metazoa; phylum Arthropoda; class Arachnida; order Araneae; family Theridiidae; genus Parasteatoda; species Parasteatoda lunata. The sequence continues at coordinate 5,270,353 of OX421975.1, forward strand.
GATTTTGTTCGGCAACAAAAAGTACAGAGAGTATTGGATGATTATCTTTGGTTGAAAAACTCATCTCTCAACTACTATTCATTTTTTATCTTGTCTTGTTTAAAATCAATTTTTCGAACTATTAGTATGGTTTTTAAACACCTAATTTTTTTAAAAAAAAGATTTGGGATACTTTACAAACCGTGCTGGCTGAATTCAATCGATATTATCTACGATTATGTGTTAAAATAAATTGCGTTGTGAAATTTCTGAACTAAGTAATCCTCTTAGAATGGAGTCAGATCATTCATTGCTTGTTAAGAGTTGCTTAAATTCTGATATTCTTCTTCATTCTTTCACTACAGTCCTTCCAGAGCCTCCTCTAAGGTTTTGGATCATTCTTTTCTGCAGTTCGAATTTTTTTTGTAGTTGATAATTTTAGGTACTTCCAGCTCTTCCTCTAGATCTTGATCCTTCTGACTTTCAACCAAATAATCTTTTGGCATTTCTTAGCATGAGTCACTCTCTGGTTCCTTATATTTATCTTATGTATTTTATTATATAATTTTATAACTGAAGTTCAACAGCCAACCCAAATCAGAGTGTACGACCCACAATTTTCAATACCGTAGCCTTTTCATTCTGAACCTAACAACATATTTTGATGGAATCATAAAGGATTTCGGCTTAGCTTGGATTTTTCAGAGAAGAAAAAAAAACTGCAAAAACTGAATTATCAAAAACATATCAAAAACCATAATGTTGGATGATGGCGACCTTCAAATGATGTTCTACCATAAGGAATCACTCTAAAACCAACATAAGCCATCCCAAAATGTCGATAGAAACCATCAAGAATTTTGATTTGGGGCGATCAATGGTGCAACAGATATTGATTATTTATTTGGATGTTTGTTTTAATTTTTGAACTGAATCGGAGATTCTTGCAAGATTTGTTTTTTCAGACTTTGAGGTCAGTGAATGGAACAATGATTCTCCTGGAGACAGATGAGACAACTAAAAGTGTGACTTCCTTCCAGACTGTCTCAACGCATCGGAAACTTAAGAGTAACAGGTCAGCATCATCACATTATTTTATTATATGAACCTCGTTGAACAACCCACCCAATTTTCGGGTTTGCGACTACTAATGATCAACTCCATAGCTTCGTCATTTTGAACAATCCAGAAGACAAAGGAACTCCTAGACCAAGTATTGCGAGACATTTACCTTCGTGGTGGGCTTCTTGATGGAATTAACCCACATTTGTGTTACATAGAGAAGAAAACCATGAAAACCTTCAAAACCTAAATTTAAATTATATGATTTCCTGACAACTAATATTTCAATTATTTTCAAATTACGGTTAATTTTAGAAGCTTTCAAGTAATATTTTATTTTATTTTACAACCGTCGTTAAACAGCCGACCCAATTTTCGGGTTTCAATGTTCAACTCCGTAGTCTTGTGATTTTGAACCCAATCCAGGAGACAAGGGAATCCTTGAATCAAGCATTGGGACAAGCTAGCCTTCGTGGAAGACTTTATGGATGGAGCTAACCCGCAGCGTTACATGGAGAAAAAAAACCACGAAAATCTCCCATCGTTAACTCGACGGCAGAGGGATTTTATTTAAATTTTATTAACCGGCGCAGCTGACCCAGTTAATTGGGTTTACGACTACTAATGTTCAACTCCGTAGCCTTGTAATTTCGAACCTAATTCAGAAGACATGGGAACTCCAGGATCGAGTATTGAAAGAAATTTGCCTTCGTGGAGGTCTTTTTGATGGAGCTTTCCCGTATTTGCGTTACATGGAGAGGAAGACCACGAGAACCTCCCACGGTTAGTCTGACGGCAAGGGGACTCTAACCCATGATCCATCTACCCCTGATTATATTTCACGTCAGCACTGTGGTCGGTGCAAGTCGGATGCGGAATTCGTATCCACTGGGATTCGAACCCGGTTCGCCGCATTGGAAGACGAAAGCTCTATCCCTTGAGATACCTTGGATCTAACCTTATTTGTTCCGAACTTCCATTCCTTCAAATCTAGACAAATTCCTCCAATCAAATTATGATAATGTTTTATTTTATATACGTTCCCGCCTGTAACTTTTTATTGACTTTAAAGATCCGTAGATGTTATTATATCTGACAGCTTTTTATCATTTAAAAGACGATTGTTTCAAAGCATTTTGTCTGTATGCAAAATTTCTAAATAAATTCAATTTAAAAAGCCGTTAAATTAAAAAGCAATAGAACAAGCTGCTTCTGTATGAAAAGACGTTTTATGGCATAAAATAGAATGAATCTCTCTCGTCCCGTATAAAAGGGGGGAGGGAGAAAAGTCCCAGAAGACGATTAAAAGTGTCGTAAAAACTCGATTAGCATAAACAAACACGAATTCACCATATAATAGAAATTCCTTATCAAATAGCAAATAAAGGAAACATAAATTTTTTTCCTTCGAAAATAAAACTTCCTTCCATTCGATTGAGAAATCAATAGAGCGATTCCTCCCTTTCTCTCTTTGTAGGGAATAAAATCAACATTTCGTTTTACTTTCACTGGATGTTTCAAATTATTTTAACATTTTATCATATAAAGGCTTGGTGATTTCTTCATAATTACTGTCTTCCTCACAATCTTTTGCTGTATTGTTTTTATTTTTCACGCTATCTAAAAATATCGATTCAATGAATGTTTCTGTGGTTGCAGCTTCAGAATCAATGAAAGAAAATCATTAATCAGTACATCATTGTTCATTTCGTTGTTCTCTCTTAGCTGTACCCATATTTTTTTAAGTTCTTCGAAAGGAATGTCATCCTCCGCACTTTCCAAATTCTTCGCGATGACTAAGAACCCAGCTTTAGCAAAACAGTTTTGAATAGTACGATTTGTAACATTATAGTTCCCTGCTTTAGAAATTTCTGTTCTCGTAAATTTAATTTTTTGGCTGTGATTTTTGTATGAAATACAAACAAAAAGTGATTCTCCAAAAGTAACAAAAATCAATTTCCCTCATAAAATGCTTTAACAAGTTTGAAATATTCCGAAAGTGGGTCTTAAAAGTTCCTTAAATGGAAAATTCATTTCGCTATTTTGAAGTTGTTTTACGAAGAAAATTGTTCTTGGTTCCTCGAAAAAATAGCACAATAGAGAAATTCGCAAAATTGAAGTTCGACAAAAGTCCGACTGAAGTTATAAGTCCGACTGTCATTTGTTCAACAGCCGTTTTTAAGCTAACGAACTACCTATGTTCAACACCGTAATTTTGAACAAGGAAACTCTTCGATCAAACTAGTATTTGTAGGCGACTTTTTAGTGGAAATTGACCACATTTGCGTTACATGGAGAGGAAAATCTTCCCCGGTTACCCCGATGGTTCTAACGCATGCTCCGTCTACCACTAAGGATATTTTACGTCAGCACTGTTGTCGATGAGAGTCAGGTACAGAATTCGCATCTATCAGCCATCGCTGGGATTTGAACCCGGCTCATCTTATAGGAAAGCAAGCGTCCTATACTCTAATTCACGATGACTTATCATAGACCGTTTGAATTGCTCATTTCAAAGCGCCAAGCTTATTATAAAAGTCTGGAGTATTTTCTAATAAGCTTAAGGAATTTAAGGCTTATTACAGCAACATCAGCACTTATTGCCCTTATGCATATTGCATTGATTTCACATACCATTTTATTATTTACAATTATATTATTTATTGTTCAATTAGCCTGCTTTGTTTCTGGCAGTTTACCATAAGCTCAGAGTAGTGAAGAAAAATTTTAAATAACCGTACTTTAGTTTTATTGCGATAAGAATATAAGCAAGTTCAGTCTAATGAATTCTAAACACGTTTCTTAATTAGCCTACAGATTGTAAAAATCTTAAAATATAGTAGGTAGATTCGATTATAAACTTATACAATCTGTGTGACACATTGTAAAATGGATGGTGATATTTGTTAAGTGCTGGAATTTAAAATTAACATTTCAACAATAATACATTTCAAAGCTAGGAGCTACAATGCAAAGCAAAAAAGTCTCGATGAAAGAATGTGTTAAAAGAGCTAATTTTAAAATTGCACCTTTATGATACTCTTTTACCCAATGATAATTTCATGCAAATAATATTTATTTTATTAATTATTTAATTTAATACTGCAGAAAACATTTTGAATTATGTGTGAGCCATACATTATTTTAATACTATATTAATCTACTTATTTTAATATAGTGAAATCTAAAGTTTTTATTAAGTAGAAGCTGAGAAAAAGTTATTTTTAAAAAATACTTTGGTGACGATGAAAAAAAATATTTATATGGAGCGATTATTGACTAAATTTGGTAACCTTACAAGGAACTTTGCAAGCCTAGCGCATGATTTTTCATTGCTTGATTCGATTTCTTTTTTTAATTATAAAATGCGATGTTTCTTTTCAAATCTTCTGCTAGTTTATATTTAATTTAGTATAGAGATTAGAATAAAATATAATACTTAACGAATGTCAAGTTTTGTAAGATATTGTATTGAATGTGGTAATGCATCTGCTTTTTTTAAGTTTAGTTTTTAATTGATTCATTACACAATTGGGTACTTGCATCTTTGTGAATGAATATAGAATGTGGGACTTAAACGAATTGAAATGCGTTTGGCCTACTCAAAATCGAAAGAACATTTGCTAACGTAAACAAATGCCTCGTTTTAACAACCAATCAGGATCAAGATACACTATGTCAATTGCAGATATTTCAATGATTAAATTTCAGTAATGTGCGTTTATTAGAAACAATATATTTATTAATTATTCAATATACATATTAATAACTAAACAATAAAAATATAAATGAATGTACTCGTTATGTAGAAGGTGTCTTTATATCGTCTTGGATACGAATTTCGCATCCGGGTTGCACCGACCACAGTGCTGACGTAAAATATCCTCAGTGGTAGATGGATCATGGATTAGAATTTTTTTGCCATCAGATCAACCGTGGGAGGTCTTCGTGGCTTTCCCCTCTATGTAACGCAAATGTGGGATAGTTCCATCCAAAAGTCCATCACGAAGACTATTTCTCCCAATACTTGTTTTAGGAGTTACCTTGTCTCTTGGATTGGATTCAAAATGACAAGGACTACGGAGTTGAACATTAAAAGTCGAAAACCCAAAACGACGGTTATTAAATAAAATAATATATTACTTGAAAAACGTTCTTAAATTAACCGTTACTTGCAAATAATTGAAATGACAGTTGTCAGGAAATCATGTCATTAAAATTGAGGTTTTGAAGGGAGTAATGAGGCTTAAGACTGTTAGTCAAAGATTGTATTTTAGAAAGTTTGATTAGAAAGGTTTCAAGGGAAAGGATTGAAAAAGTTAGGACTTACAAGAAGAGTAACAGTCAAATTGGACAGTAGCAAGATATAGGCTTGTTGTATTTTTCTGGGGTTTTAGTTGGAATATTTTTTTCTTTATGTGTGATTAATTATATCTATTGGGCCATTTAAGTTTCATTTATTTTTCTTTCTTTATTTTTTCATTTAATTTTTTTTTATTCAATTACGGTGAAAAAAGTTCTTCCTATTCTTGCAGGAAACTTAGATTTGTTGCCCCTTGCTTCAAGAGTTTATTCTTTGAAATGGATTACTTCCCCTCTATTATTTAGCATTGGAATTTTTTATGTCTGTGATTGTGGGGGTATGGGGACTGTTTGACCAAATGATTGCGGTGGTTGAGTTATTTATTATGGATTTGATGGCTTCCAGGACTGTTAGGGGCTCTCTCTGAAAGATGGCTTTTTCCTTTCTAAGTTTAATTTTTTGAAAATCTGTATTGCATTTCGTGCCTATATCCTTCATCGATCCGTCTATGAAAATATATATTTGGCTTGGTATTCGTAACTGTTGTTGAATTTTGCTAATATTTTTGCTCCCAATAAATCAAGTTGAAGTGAGCCGGGTGCATTATGCTTAGTATTGCCTATTTATTTCTTTGGAGATTAACATGTTCTGCCCAGGTTAGTGACTCGTCAATGTTACTAAATCCCAATATGCGAATTTTTTATTTATTTTATCTTGTTTACAGTAAACTGTTGGGGTCGTTGACCGAGCTACATTTTATAAACAGATAGATTAATGTTGTTTCCTTGGAGAAGAAAATGCCTTTGGATTGGCACCAATCATTAAAATTATAAAGAGCTGCTGTGGCCAGAATCTCAAACTTGAAAGTAAAACCATCAGCGAAAGTGTGATTTCTGCATCCTGTTGATGTTTAAGCTGGTCTCTTAGCTTGCTCCAGACCTCCTGACGTGGCAGATAAACCGTCATCATTCATGATAATGGGTAATTGACTGAAGGTAATCAAACGCTCCTGAAATTTCTAGTGACAGGATCATTGGGTACAGTTCTTTGTGGTTTAGATTATTGTTTATTGCATTAAAATGTGAAATAGAGCAACAACAAATTAGACTCTTATTCTGAAATTGAATTGGGGGTAAGTTATTCACCTCCATTTGATATGATATCCTTGCATGTTTAGGCGTTGTATAGATATACTGCATACACTTTAGTAACTATTATGTCTAACGTCAACTGTAGAGAAAATTTTTGAACTAAAAGCAGAAATTCAAGGAGGTAAAATAATTTCTTGGTATACGAATATGCTAATTAATTTTATTAAATTATCCGTTTTCTAGTTTTAAATTATAAATAACCGTCAGTCTAATTCATGACGAGCTATATTCAGGGTATTTACACACTGCAGTGTTATAAACCTAATTAAGGTAATTTATGCCGTATATGATGCTCAAACTTTGTTAAGGTTATTTACACCACAACCGGTATAATAACAGTTCACCTTAGTACGGTTATTTAAACACCAAACCGACATAAAGCTTATTAATCCGCTTAACTGTTCTTAACCGATTCAAAATGGCCCAACATAATATTCATGACATCATTATATTTCTTGAGGTGTTGGAATTCTAACTGATTCACGATGGTCCAGCATAGTAACTTGTTTTGATGGTTTTTTTCATGTTGAACCATCTGAAATTTCCATGATAGTTTCTTAGAAATCAAATGTTGGATCGGTCATGAATCACCATCTCTCCAATGTAGGAATTCGGACTGATTTATGATGGACCAACATTAAAAAAAAACAAATGGTTTTGATGTCATATTCCTACTGAAGCACGATTAAACCATCCTGTAAATGTATTGTTGTACTATTATGAACCATCATGAATTTTTAATAGTATACTAAAGATGAAATGTTTCTAACGATCATGAACAACCATCATCCCAATGAAGGAATTCGGACTGATTTATAATGGTCCAACATAAGAATAGCAACTTGTTTTGATGGTGTATTTCTAAGAACCAACAAGAATTCCCATTAAACCTTAATGGTAATGTATAGTTGGAACCATCACGGTTCATGAGAATCAAACTTCTCTTGATGATTCACCATCATAGTAATAAAGTAGCATTTTCCATCATGAAATGATGGAAGTTTGTTGGCACATCAAACACCATTAAAGCAGAATAGAAAATGTTGGATGATGGTAAACATCAAATGATGTTGAATCACGCTGAAAACAACATAAACTATTAAGAATTTTGACTTGAATATTTTAACCATTTGATATCGTTATTCTGATTTTTTCTGAAAAAGGGTTTTGGAGGTAAAAACAGAAAATTATTTTCTTTAATATTTAATTACAAATAAATTAAATGTATCATGTAATAAGAACATACATAATAAGTTATGTACACATTCCCATGAAGCTGCTCACAATAATCGACTGACTCTAAATGAACAGTTTCCAACAACTATCAACGTCAAAAAAGTACATCCTTGTCTTACTAATCAATCATCTTCAGTCACCTTTTTTTGATCGCTATGCGCAATTTAGTTGCTGCTTGCTTTTGAGCGCATTCGATAAAGATACCCCCCCCCCCCCCATAAACAGAGTAGGGGGGGGGATTGTGTGAGCATTTTCGATGCCGTCCTATCTTCTTCTCCGCCAGAGAGTTAGAATTATTTGTTGAAGGAAAAAGAATGGTTTAATCTGAGGATGATGAAGAGTTGTCCCACTTCAGACGAAAGATGTGGGGGTATGAGTGGGCAGCATCCGGCTTCTTAGGAACGGATGACTATCACAGTGTGAGGTTTGGATGGGATGACCAGTCACCAGAGGAAGGCATAGAACAATCCCGCTACCAACAGGAGGCCACGTTGAAGGTGACCACCGCTTTTACATCCTGACGCCAAGAATTCTGTTAAAAGAGAAGTATAATAGTTTAAAACAGTAGTAGTACATTCCTACTATAAAAGTAATATAAAACAGCAGTATTCATTGTTCAACAGCCGACCCAATTTTGGGTTGACGACTACTTATGTTCAACTCCGCAGCCTTGTCATTTTGAACCAATACAGAATACAAGGAAACTCCTGGATCAGTAGCCCCAAAGGTATTTATTTGTTATGGGAACATGGAGGACTTTGCGACTCGACAGATTTAACGTGCATCAGTCACCATTTACCAGGCGGTGGGAATCGAACCCACTAACTCTTGGACATGGGCCAATTGCCCTACCAACCAGGCTATCCCGGCTTACAATAGTAGTATCGAAAGTATTATAAAATTGCATTAACCGTTTGAGGCCCAGGGGGTATTGAAAAAACACTATCGAAGAATCCCAAACAGCGCATTCTCTAAATGAGTGACCCAAGCGGCGTGATAGAGCTTTGTTTATTTAACATCGGTGAATCCCAATCGGAGCGCTTCTTCTATTTGTCAGCTTTTTCTTATCGCTCCGTCACATTTATTGCACTTTGCAAAACAATCTAGAGGTATTCTTGCGTAAGTGTTTCTTATTGTTAATAATTGTGTGTTTCAAAATAATTAGAGGAAGCAACGCAAAGAATTAATCTAGATTTACTGTTTATCATTTTTAAATTTGGCGTATTGTCAAAAAGGTAGGTAGGATGAATCGAGAAGGAAAATCTATAAACATAATCACAAATCAATGTGATCATATTATTGACGACTACATTGTTTCTAAAAAGTGCAAAAGACAACTCATCTTGAGTACCTCAGAGGATAGTGATAACAATGAAATAAAAAATATTATTTTGTAACTTAATATTGCTTTATTATAGTATAATTCTACCTATTGTAAAATGTACTATTTACATTGTGATTATACTCATAGATCAAGCAAGTATGATGTAGTACTTGCTTCAATAAATCTTGGCGCGACTTCAACAATCTGTAACGCACCGTCAGTTTGAAATGTACAGGATTTTCTCGACATCAAATCTCTACAGCTTGATCGCGCTGCCTTGATCTCATACGGTTAAAGAAACTGGCATAAAAACATACGTTTACAGTTTTGTTATTTCGTTCTTTTATATAGGAAGTATACATTTCAGAAACTTCATTCATTTTTAAAAGTAAATCGGGTAACTATTTTCCAGCTATAATATCTGCGGTATTTTTGGTTAAATCTTTGCAGAAAGTAAACTTTTGAACATCACACTCAGCTTAGCACCAAAAAATAACTTTAAAAACTTAATTTACGCAAATGTGAGTGAGTTCCATCAAAAAGTTCTCCATGAAGGCAAATTTCACCCAATACTTAATCCAGGAGCCGCGATGGCTCAGGGGATAGAGCGTTCGCCTTCCAATGAGGCGAACCGGGTTCGAATCCCAGTCGATACGAATTCCGCATCCGGCTTGCACTGACCACAGTGCTGACGTGAAATATCCTCAGTGGTAGACGGATCATGGGTTAGAGTCCCCTTGCCGTCAGGCTAACCGTGGGAGGTTCTCGTGGTCTTCCTCTCCATGTAACGCAAATGCGGGTTAGCTCCATCAAAAAGTCCTCCACGAAGGCAAATTTCTCCCAATACTCGATCCAGGAGTTCCCTTGTCTTCTGGATTGGGTTCAAAATTACAAGGCTACGGAGTTGAACATTAGTAGCCGTAAACCCATTAAGTTGGGTCGGCTGTTCAACGACGGTTATAAAAATAAAATACTTAATCCAGGAGTTACCTTGTCTTCTGGATTGGGTTCAAAATGACAAGGCTACGGAGTTGAACTTTAGTAGTCGTAAACCCAAATTTGGCTGTTAAACGACGGTTATAAAATTTAGGAAATAAACAAAATGAATCAATCTCAATACTAAAATTATTTTAACACTGCTCCAAACACTGTAAGGATATTGTGAGTTGATCTTTGCACCTGGAAAATTTTTTGAATGATTTATACATTATCTACAGTTGTGGTAGAATATAGAAAATAAATATGTGTTTTATTGAGCATTTGGGTTGAAAAAGAAAAATCACAATTTGTGCAAATGAGAAATAAAAAATAAAAAAAAAAGAATTTTTAGTAGGAGGTATGGTTTCACGGCCAGCAACGTTGATCACCTTTGAGGCATCGATTCAATGAGGTTATAAATAAGGGACGAGGGTATTCTGTCCCACTCCTCCAGAAGAGCTCTTTCCAGTTCTTGGAGAGTTTGCGGGGGTGGAAGGCTTCAAGCAGTTCGTCTGCCTAGAATGTCCCAAACATGCTCGATGGGTCTTATGTCCGATGAAAAATCTGGCCAATCCATCCTTCCTTCAAAAGGAAACCATTCACCAAGTTTGCACGATGTGGCCTGCAATTGTCGTCCATCAACATATAGTCATCTCTAATTGCTGCAGCGTAAGGTACTACAATCCCTATATTCGTGACTGGTCAGAGCTCCATTTCGAATGATATGGAGATCGGTGTGCCAGCATCGATGGAGATGCCAGCATAGACTCCCCAATCGCCAAATCTTACACTTTCGAGTACAAACACAAGTTTGTTTCTAGTGCCACGTTTCCTTCAGAAGAAAATACGCCTATTATCAAGATGGACAGAAAAATGAGACTCAACATCTGAGAAAAGAATATTACGCCATTCATTTATCCTTAACTTCACATGCTCTTCTGCGGGCGCGACGGTACCTTGCTGTTAACGTGACACATTAGTCAGCGACAGTTTTTATCGAGACTGTGGTGCCAGTAACCGAGCGAAGGTGTTGTTGAAGAAGAGTAACAGTCATATATCGGTGTCTCGAGCCATTAGCGTTATATAACGGTCTTTATTTGGTGGTGTTGCACGTCTACGCCTTTGCCCTGATCTCCGGCCTGTATTCCCAGTCACTAAAAACAGTTCCAGATCCTAGAAATCACACTTCTTAAAACTTAAATGTATCTGCTACTTCGGCTTGTTTTGTTCCACCTGTAACGGGCCAACAACTCTCCAAACTTCTGATTCGGTTAAATGACTTCGTTGAGACATCGCTCTCGTGGAAAAAACGCGCTTATTGAATGTCGATAATTTTTTTCCTCTTTATTGTTTGCATTAAGTTAAAAGCCAAATCAAATTCGCTGCAGCTAAAGCAAATACAAAATTTGCGAAGTTTGAAAATAAGAAAAAATTGCGTTTGTGACCGTCTTTCATTTCATGCAACAAAAAAAACTTGACTTATACCGTTATTTTATACATGACTTAGAATATCCTTTAATTGTTATGAACAGTGTATTAATTGAAAAAAAAGCAGCTTTATGCTGTCTAAAGTGAACGGTCGCACGAGTCCGCACTATTATGAAGTACGAGTTCACGCGTGGAGCCACGATATTCCACACCATGCGAATCATTCATAGTGTATTTGGCTTTGATGTTGCTTGGCTTCAGTATTGGTTGAACAAGGACAAAATGCAGTCCCAAGCATTTTGTTCACCCTAAAAAGAAGTGACGGTGAGTGTTAAGTATTCTAGAACTGGTGTGATCCATTATTTTTTGAAACCTGGCTAATCGATCACAATAAAAGTAAGCTACAACTAACTCAACGAAATGACGAGAATGAACGAAACTAACTCAAAAACTTTTCTTTTCTTCAAATTTTAGACATTGGTGTAAGAAATGAATCTCTTGAACTACTAAACCGATTTTAATGAAAATTGATACAATACATTGATACAGTGTAAAACAAATAACCATTAAACAATTGTAATGAATACACATGATCGTGCCTAACACTTGTTGGAGTCGGAAGGTATGAAACAGCTGTTTTAGAATAAACGAGAAAAAATGGTTTAATAGGGGGTAGGGTTCCCTCTTACGGATATAAAGGCCTTGCAACGTGATTTCATACTTGAAATAAGGCAGTTTATCATTTCCTGTTTCAATTGGCTTGAATTGTTCTGTGGCCATTTCATACCTTCTCGACTCCAACGAGTGTTATGCACTATCTTGCGTGCGTATTACAGTTGTTGAATGATTATTTGTTTTACATTGTATCAATGTATGTAAATATCAAATTTCATTAAAATCGGTCTAGTAGTTCTAGAGATAATCTGCAAATTCTCCTAATTTCTTACAACAGTGCACTTGAAGACCTAATATAAGGAAATTTTTTTTTGAAAAATATACTTACAAAATATTCTCAATTTCAGAAATAAATGTTTTCGAACAAACAAAAACTTCCGATAAATAATTTAAATAATATAAAAATGTTATGCATTTTTATATAAGAGTATTATGCTTGTTCTTATAAATATCGGTATTATCTTCAAAATTCCTAAGGTGTTCAATTAAACCATATTTCAGTTCAAGTTGAATAATAGTGTACGAGATGAAAATGGTTTAGAGAGGTGATTCCCTCCCACGATATCTTCATAAAGGGATTTTCATAGTTTCAAGGGGAAGAGAAGGTAAGATTTGCTATAAGCATCTTTAGAAAATGTAATTTACGAAATAATTTCTTGAATTTTCTAATCAGCAGTTAGATTAAGTACGAAATAAATTCAAAACTATTTCTGCCTCTGGATATTCTTAAAAATCAAATTTTTAGTTTAAAGGCATGCTTGAAGAGAAAAAAATAGCCCATCATATAGCAGAAAATATTTTGTAGACATAATTTCCACTTGTGTTACTATTTTATTTGTGTTATTGCTGAAAAAAAGTTTATTTTCTTCGGATAGTTTACGCAAAATCTTATTTTGCTTAAACACTTTATTAGCATTTTTGAAGAAAAAATATATTTTATCTCTATATAACATTAAATCCTAATGGTCCAACACCGTTTTCCATTGTTGTCGTCGTATTTTGATTGGCCAGAAAATCACGTGTTAGGATCCAGTTTTCCCACATTCATTTCTTTATTGTTTAGGTTGTCATCAGCATAAAATTAACAAAAGTCGTAAAGGTATTGTTTTCCTTTAAATATTTTTGTATCCCTAATTTAAAGTTATTTTCCATTACTGCTATTATTAGCGAAAATTTTAAATTATGGTTATGAACTCATCAAATTTGTTAGAACAATATAATGTTATAAGAATATAAATGTTATTTTAAATAATTATTACTTCGAAAAATCACTTCTGTTCACTAAAAGATGTTTATAATACTAATAGATTGGAAAGAAGAGGCGCAAGCGCGTGAGTAAACATAATTCCTTTTATGTAAAGTGAATAATTTTAACTTAAGTAGAAAAAACAGTTATGGAAAATAAACGCTTCTAGTAACAATAAAATTTTATTACGAGTTAAAAGTTGATAATTACTGGTGTCAACAGCCTCTTGCAATTTGTAACTTTTGCGCAATTTTTTATAGTAAAAAATACATTCGTTTTTTTTATTAGTGGTACACAGCGTTACGAAAACTTTAGAGAGGGTACACAAAAGTTTAAGCCTTATTGGAAGGTTGTTTCCACGGCTGACATAACAATAAATATTAAATAAAAAATATTAAAGAGGGAAAACACGCTTTTAAAATTCCGACACCTATCGGTTATAGGGGTCCTATTGACAATAACACAGTTGCTGTTTTCACACATATTTTTGCATTTCTCTAGTCATTTATGAACAAGTTTCTTACACACACCATTACATCGCCAATCAAGTATCATTTTTTTTCGAACTGCGCTTAAAACAAGGAGTTAAGTTTATGGTAATTAAATGTAACAACAAATTAAAATTTCAAATGTGAGTTCAGGGGCTTGAAAAATAAAATGGAAAATTAAAAAAAATAAAAATGAAATTATGCTTAAAAAATGTTTTTTTTTAAAAAAAAGAAAGAAAGAAACGGGAGGAAATAAATTCGCGTTCTTCTTCACCCCCGGCGCCGCTAGCTATGTTAATCGCGCTCTGCGGCTTTCTAATTAAAGTTGAAAGAAGAAAAAAAAATCCTACTTCCTCTTTATTGGAATATTTTTAAGGATAGAAATCTGGAGAAAAAAATAATAATAATGGTGCCGTGAGGAGTATATTTTTTTTTCATCCTTCATGCTCTTTTCAACTTCAATTCTTTAATTTTTTTACCCCTCCATCTTTTCTACATTTACATTTATCGTGTGTGTGATTGAGGAAAGGACGGGATTCGGTTGTAGAACATTTTTTTAACTGCCAAACTCTCTTAATTAGTGGCAGACTTCTTTCCTTTTCAATGTATTAAAACGGTAATTACGGTATTTGACAATTAGGAGGCCGCTCTTTGTTCCCAGGGCTTTCTTCTTTGTTTGCATAACCCGCTTCGATCATCCCTTTTCCATGAGTGAGAAAACGGGAAAAAAACGGGAAAAAGAGAAACGCGAACGAGGATTCTCCAGGAAGCGCGCTCTGCCATATAATCAGCGGGAAGAGATGATCAGAAAGTCTCGACTTCCTTTTAGAACTCGGATTTTTTTTTATCGTTCTTGTTAATATTTATATTTAGATGTGTGTTGTTTCAATGGTGCAAATTTGATTTGGGTCGGAGTAGGGAAAAAAAACACTTGTCGCTTTATAGTACAAAATGCGAAAGTCTTGAGTTATACACATTGAAAGCTATCTACTAGTTCATAGTCGAAGGATGTGTTTTACGGTATGATACATTAACGAAGGGTTATAATTTTATTAACTACTTTTCTTTTTTCTCTATGGAATACATTCAAACTTTAAATGCTCATTCTTTATCAACTAAGAAAGAAAACAAGTAATATAAAAAAAATTAAAGTCAATTCCTACTTAGGTCAACAAAGAAAAATTTTATTTTAGTTACTTTTCATAGAATTTTTTCTCCCCCATAAAACTAAAATTAATGAATTACGTATTTGAACTTGAGTGGAAGAATAAAAAGTATTTTATGAACGATTGAACAAGATATAAAGAGAGTGTAAAGAATTTAAAAAATGAATAAAATAATAAGTGTTCCATTTCAGAAACGTCGTCTCAAAAATCTGAAAGTCTTATGGACCGAATGTAAACAATAACAAAGCCGGAAGAAATTTTAAAAAAAAAGTTTCGGTGTATCCCTCCGCTTAAGTTATGCTTACGAGGTATTAAATAATTTTTTTCTTGATGAGTGGTTTGATAAGAAATGGCTTATGAAAATAAGGCTATTATATAAAATGGTTATTAAAGGAATGAATAGATAACTAATGCGTTTGCTCTATCTATGTAGACGCAACTAAAACCTTTTTTTCATAAAAATGTAGGTGGCACTACATACCACCTTCAAAATGAACACGTAAATTGACAAAAATAAAATATATGCATCCTATCAAAAAAGTAATTGTAGAAAGCTAATGCAAGATACATGAAATTAAAAATATAAACAGATGTATAGATTCCTTAAGGTATAAACCAGATAACTAAAAGAATAATAAAAATTGAGTTAATCAGTCAATAGGTAAAACTGACAAGTTTGTGAATGGGCCTTTTATAAGTTGTAAACTGAATGACCCTTAATAAGTTCAACACCAGGCGATGAGGTTGAATATTATTATAGTGATTTGTGTTTAAATTTACACGAACAGACATATAAAGAGTCTTCTGCCTAAATTTAATTTAACAAAATTAATATCACAGCATAAATAAAGAGTAAAATGATTATCTTTATTTATCTGTGTGTAAAATATCTATTATTTTTTGGGTAGCATCATTACAAGAGTCTTAGGTTTAGTTTGTTTTATTGAAAGCACCACAAGTATAATAATACTGAATCTTTGCTTAGTTTTAAACGGTGAACCATCCTCCCTTTACACCAGTGGTTTTATATTTTGACCCCTTTCATTGTTAGAGTCTTCCAAAGAGATGAACTGGATTCGAATCCTAGTCGTGGCTGGTCCCCCTGCTCGCACCGACCACAATGCCGACGTCAAATATCCTCAGGGGAAAATATACTTGGCGAAATTGGCGACTTATGTTAGCGCCATTCCTGTTTGCGCGGAACACCGTGGTAACAGGAATGGCGGCCAAAACATAATAATATTTCAATAAAACATCGGAAAATTTCAACAAAACATCGGCCAAAACTTTATAAAATTGCAATTAACCCAATATAAGCAAAATTAATAAACCCAATGAAATGTTTTTTGAATCGAAACAAAAATTAATGGAGTAAGCAAGTCAATCACAGCTTTTTTTCCATTGTTATTCAAATCGTACAGAAACTTAAGATTTATCTTATTTACTCAAGTCATTTTTAGGAAAAGTAGCAAAAGTAACCTTACCAGTCGGTAACCAACGTAGAACTAACGGACCTCTGTCATTAAATATACCATTGAACATTTAAAAATAACTTTAAAATCTAAGCCAATCAGAATCACGATTGGGTCTCAACATCGCCCAGCTTGGCGATCAACCACGATCACAACTTGGCGAGAATCAAGGGGCACCCTCAAATAGAGTCTATTGGATTCGAATGGATTCGAGTCCATGCATCCCTCGAGGCATCTCTGATGAATCTTTTTCGGTCTCTGGAGAGGTTTATTTTTCTTTTAATGAACGTTTAAAATCCTATGTTCGATTGATTTAGGCTTAGAGTACCAGACAGCCATTTTTCTAACGCCATCCCATGCAAGTGCATTTTATCGATAACATTGGCTTCTTCTAAAAGTACTTTTTCCAACTCATTTTTAATTTTAAACATTTCTTTGCAATAGCCCATGCGATTCTTTATCTAAATTTATAATGTTATTAAATTTCGGCGGTCTGGTATAAATTTTTATAGGTATCTTTCTAAATAGTGACATGATCTCGGTATAGGTTTTCGCTATGTTAAAGTTCGCCATTTTGTAAACTTTGACTTTGAACGCTTTAATTAATTTTTTAATGTTAATATTTTTATTTAATTTTTTTAATATTTACTTCCTTCAAATGTTTATGATTGAACGACATATCTATTTTTAAATTATTCCCATCCTGTGATTTTTATAATAATTTTCAAACATACATCACTTTTCCATTATAATTGGTGCTCCATAGCAAAATCAAAACAAACCATATGATGTAAAATTCAGTTAAATTTGTGAATTCAATTTCATGACCCGCTTGATCCAATAATTTATTAAATATTTATATTAAAGCTTTAAGGATTTTTTATTTGTAATTTCAAATAATTGTTAGCTTGAATCAATATCAAAGTCAATGTTAACATTTTCATTAAGTATTTATTTTCTATTCCACATACGTTTGTTCAACGTCTTTTCAATTTCATTTACATAGGATAGGGCTTTAAGTTTTCATTTTATTGACATCTCATATCTTTGATATTAAATATTTACTTTAGTCATCTTTTAATTTTCATACTGCATAATTTAGTGCAATACCATTTCCACATTCTACACATATGTTGAGGTTGTAACTTTAATTATTTTGATGTCATATGCTCATTATTAAAATATAACTGTTTACATTTTTAATTGTATTCATTTTCATCCCACATATGCTTGCACAATGCCTTTTCGAATAGCATTACATAGCTTAGCTTTTTACATATTTCGATATATTTTCTTCTTATAAAATAACCTCCAAAGTAAATAATTTTCGCCAATTGACTATCCCTGGCCAAATAAATTATTGCTCTAGTATATATGTACTGTCGATTTGATTTAATGCTTGACTCTGCATAAACTTTAACATAGCAATCGCCTTAATTAAGCTAATTCTTAAATACTATTTATCATTCTTACCATTCCCTGGCTAAACAAAATGTATTATCAATGCAAAATCGCAGACTATTGTTTTATTATCATTATTAGCTTCTAGATTATCATTGCATCCTTTTTTATATGTTTGTTTAACCAAACACAACTCAACCTAGCTTTATCTTCTACTTTCCACATAGGTTGGGGTCAATATGTATCATTGCTCCTACCAATTGATAAATATTTATCTTCTTACCTACTCAGCCCAGTTCATTTTTCAAATAATTTTATTCCACATAGGTTAGGATAATTGCTTTCTAACTTAGTACATCATTAGCTAATCTAATAATCAACGTAGTTGAATATAGTAAAATTTGTTGTCACCGTCTATGAAATCAATAATGATATCTAACATATCTTTAGACTCGCTCCGATTTCGGGACCCGCAGTTACGCCTTATTTGCCATTTTTCAGTAACTTTTAATATTAACCGTATGCTCTGAATTGTTTTCAAAATTCTACTTCTCATACTGCTCCGACAACCCGACCCAATTATGCTTACCTTCCTTATTTCCATGTTACTTTAATCTTGATATTTATTTTTGGACGGTGACACTGGCAAATCAGCATGAATTCAATGGAGCATCGGATCCTCTCTTAAATTTCTTTAAATTACTTTTCATGCGTTCATAATGGGAACACTTCGAGGGCTGGGGGGGGGGGGCTCACCATCGCCACATAAAAATATCTAATTACTTTAAATAATACATAGCGACCCTTCTATCTTTTTATTATTCTTTTTTATGACCAATATTTTTAATGTTTCTAAAAATTAACGGATAAACACCAAACAACTAAAAACAAGAATGGAAAGACATGTATCTTCAGAACTAGGCTGGGGTTCACCCAAAGCAGAAATGAAAGAATCTTCAATCACCAACAAAAATAACAAGACTAACCAATAGTAGAGAACAAACGGACACCTATGATAGCTGTACATCATCCTGCCAAAGGGAAGCACAGATTTTGGAAGATAACGACGAAGACACTCTGCAAGAAGGAGGAAGCAACAGAGACAACATCTGAATATGAATTATACCATATTGAAAAACTGTTCAACACCTCTGGAAATCGAGATAAACAACCAACATGGTCACGAAAAGAAAATGTACAGTCTCCCACCAGCACAGAGAAAAGCTTGTCATGAAGCTCTTCGACAGTTAAAACAAATTATGGACAACTCAAATGCTCAATCATTCTGCCGTCCGAATTTCACCCTCAACTCTATAAACGAAAGCTTGAAAGCCATATCAGACAAATTAGATTCATATAAATCATGTCAAATCCTGGTAACTGTGTAAAACACTTATTCACATTTTTCGGTTCACTCATCCTAAATTTCTTCAACCTTAGAAGTCTTCCCTGACCATTTCAAACAAGGACAAGTTTCACGTTTTCTTAAAAAAGGCAAAAATCCCAATGTTTTAACTTCATATCGTCCTATAACACTATTTCCTTGTTTGGGTAAATTCCTAGAGAAATTAATCATTAAGAGACTTTTATTTAGAGAAACTCAATGCACTGTCTGATTTACAATACGGTTTTAGATTTGGTAAATCGGTCAATATAGCCCTAGAAAATTTCAAAGATAACCTATCACATTTAAAAAATAATCACAAACACGTCGCTGCAATCTCGCTCGACATCAAAGGGGCATTTGACAACATCCAGTATGATCTAATTAATAGAGAATTATCAATGTACCAAGTCCCATCCAATCTTTGTTTTATAATAGAAAGCATCAATACGAACAGGCAAGCCATCTTATCAACAAATCAGGGATATGTAACAAAAACAATTCAAAAAGGCTGTCCCCAAGGGTCTTGCATAGGGCCGATTGAGTGGAATTTAGTAATTAATAACCTTTTGAAAATTCAATTTGATGAATCCATCATACAAGTCTTTGCAAACGACTTGATAATTCTTACTTATGCCAACTCAAGGAGGCAATTAGAGCAAGTATCGAATCTCACTCTAAATCGTATTCACAATTAGCCCACCAATTATTTAACTCTTTCAATTGATAAAACAGCCTATATTCCTTTTTACAACACTAAAACGGGAGCAGCTTTCAAAATTAACGGAAAAAATTAAGCAAATAAATCATTTTGGGTACCTTGGAGTTGTAATCGATAAAAAAAATTGAATTGGGGTCCTCATGTCAATATCCTTAAAGAAAAAGCAAACACTCTTCTCAATTCTATTTACAAAATCAATAATAAATCTTGGGGAATAAATCAAAAAGCTAGAAAACTCATTTATAACACAGTACTTGTCCCTTCTCTAGCACACGGTTGCAATATTTGGGCTAAAAACATCTCACCTCGGATATCTAGAACCTTAATTTCGATTCAACGGAAATTCCTTTTGGGCTTACCACTCTACCCCCACCGCAGCTCTTCATGTTTTAACAAATATGTATTTTAACAAATATGTATATGTATTAATGTAACATGTTTTAACAAATATGTATATGTATTAATGTAACATGTTTTAACAAATATGTATATGTATTAATGCATTTTTTTTGCATTGGATACTCTTCCAGACCAGATTATGTTCTTGTCATGCTCAACAGCATTAACTCAAATTAAAAAAATACAATCTTCAATCAGATAAGTTATAATCATCAGGACTATAAGTTATAATCATCAGGACAGAAATTAAATTAAATGTGCCAATTTATCACCCATCTTATTATATTAAAAACCAAATCTCTTTGATTGAACAAGGTAACTACGACTTTAGAAAAGATACTAACTTCTTCCCAGTCGGTTCCAAAAATGAAACAGGCACTGCATTTCTTAACAACGCTCATTCACAAACTTTCATATTGGATATTAACAATTCTATTTTTCAGGCCGAACAATTGGCAATATTAGAATGTGTTAAACACATAAAAAATAACTCAAACTTTAACAGACAAATAAAATACATAATCTGGTCAGACACTAAAGCCTCAATAAAATCAATTAAAGACGCAGAATCAACCAAAGCCATTCAACATGCACTTGTGGACACCGCCATTCAAATCTCTTGGATTAAAGTGCATGACAATAGAGAAGGTAATGAGAGAGCGGACGAATTGGCCAAAAAGGCAACAATAAACATTAAAAATTATTCCTTTCCTCCCCCTGTTTCACAACTAAAACAATCTCTTAAAAAATATTTATCGAGTAATTGGCAAAACCAATGGACTCATTCCGATAGAAGAAGACGTCTGTTTAACATCATCAATAATGTCAACTTCTTCAAATCAATTCCAATAAAACAAGTCATCTGGTTCCTAACAGGTCACGGACCTTTTCCTTCTTTCTTTCATTACTTGCATATCTAGGATACAGCTCTTTGTACCTGTGGTCAACCAGGTACACCAGAGCATTACTTATCAACTTGTCTTCACACAATATCATGGCAAACACGCCTTCCAAACATTAATAATTTATTTATTTGGCAAAAAAACTTTCTTACAAATAAAACATTAAACTTTAAATTAATTAACGTAATAAATTTTCTAGCAGAAAACGACTCCTTATTAAAATTTTAATTAAATCTAACTTTTTAAGTAGTCTTTGAAATTGTTTATTATGTCTAGGCAAAAACAAATTGTTTACGACCTTTAAGTTTATTTTGTTTTTCTTTCTATACTTCTTTTTTTTATTATGTTTTGTTACAATTAAAAAAATTTTTTTTAATTCAACCTCTTGGTTAACCATGTATCCAATTTCTTAAGAGATGTTCATTACTTAATTACTCTTTTAGAGCTAACTATGTCACAATCTCAATTTCTACTATAATCTCATATTTTGTAATTTATAACCAGTGTGACTTTCTATATATATTAAAATTTTCAATAAATACCTGGGCTGGGGTGGAACCGGACCAGTAGCCAAGCCTTGGGCTATATGGTAAAGGGTTCAAGACGACCTAGGTACATGTCCAAAGCTTGGAGAAAAGAGGAAAAGTCCTTTGGGGCATGGGTCTATGGGATGTTGAATTTTATTTTTATGCGTTTAAATGATATGAACGTTTTAACGAAATTTTTTCAAAATTTTAAAATAATATTTTAGTTATTAATGAAAAATTATGTTGAAAATTTGTTCAATTTTATTGAATATTTCTGCAGTTATAGTAAGAACACGTAAGGCAATCAATATATATATATATATATATATATATATATATATATATATATATATATATATATATATATATATTTCAGCTAGGTTTAGAAGACCTTTTATAATTATTTCATATTATAATCTCAGTAATTGATACAATCTTATAGCTGTATTTTTTTTGCATTGGATACTCGCTCAAAAACACTATTATTCGTTCGTAACTTATTTTCGGTCCCTCAGACTTCTGAAAACTTTATGGATATGTATGAGAAATCACATGACTTAGAACACTCTGAAGTTTAAAATAATTATCTGAGAAATATGAAAGAATGATACAAATTTTATTATATTTTTTTTTCGAACCCCTGTAACTCCTGTTGTAAGGATGAGAACAACACAAGATGGGGGGGTGGTGAGAAAAGCGCAAGACTAAATTTTACAACTGTTTTCTGAGTAAAATCGTCAATTTTTAGTTGTTGAATAACAATACTGGGTAATTTTTTTAATGACTCATTTATTATTTCAGTTAGGAAATGATATTTGCTTGAATATGGAAGGGATTATTTCAATCCAATAAAAGTGTTTAATTTCTTTTGTTCTCTGTTAAACAGGAAAGGTTCGTGCTTTCATTTTTATTTGCCTTAAAGAATAAAGGAAGTGAAACTGATTTAGTTTGCGTATCGCTAACCTTATTAACCTTATTAAATTAAAATAGTTCTGAATTTAAATTTGTTATAATTAGAAATCTTATTTAACTTTAAGTAAAATTTTTGAGCGACAGTTAAATTTAATAGATTTACTAGATCCTTTTGTATATTTATTCTATTATATCATAATTCCCTGAAAAAGAGATAAAATAGTATGATACTCAGTGTCATGCGCCTTTTATATTCAATCTTCAAAAGTTATTTTAAGAATAATTAACTTTCGAAAAAAGTATTTTTTAATTGGGTTTCTTTCTAGTGAGTTATGAAAAATGGATACTTTTCCTCTTCATTTCATTGAAATTGTGTGAGATTTGAAAGGAACAGAAATCTATGCTTTGTTTGGATCGCTGCACAGATATGGACACTCGTTTCGATGAAGCATTGTTGATTTTTGCTCTGTTAAATTTAGTGAAAAATTCAGCTTTAGGTCTGCCCTGAAAATTTTAATTAAACAACTGCACCCCAATCTTGACTAAATATTAAAAATCACTATTAAGATAAGCTTTGTGACCCAGCAATTTCCTGCGTTATTGAGGCTTTTAGTTGATATTGCCATTCAAGCATTTAAAAAATGCAACATCTGCATTTTTTCATTTAGCTTATCTCAAAACAGCATCTTCGCTCAAAAAGCCTAACTGCACCATCTTGTAGGTAAATTTATTTACTAACACGTAAAAAAGTAAAATTAAAGGAAACTCGTAAATCCTCATGCTAAAAATATTGGTAAAATGGTATACTAATGCTATGCTAGAAATCACATCCTTCCTCCTTTTAAAAACAATAATGATTGTTAAAAAAATAACCTAAAATAAAATAATAGATGATTAATAATAAATAAAAATAATCAATGATAATAATAAATAAATAGATTAATAATAAATAAAAAAATGGATAAAAAAGAGCTAAAACCCTTCAAAATAAGCTAAAATAAAGAGGCTGTATAAGAACTCTGTAATTAAAATATATAATTATGTAAGAAAAAACAAAGCCTTAGGCTGATAAAAAAACTTAAAAAAGCATTGTTTTCTTAGCAAGGTATTTTATTTTATTTTATATCCGTAGTTGAACAGCTATCACAATTTCGGGCTTACAATAACTAACGTTCAACTCCTTAGCCTTCTAACTTTGAACCCAATCCAGAAGACAAGGAAACTCTTAGATCAAGTATTCGGAGAAATTGGCCTTTGTGGAGAACTTTTTGATGGAACTAACCCCCATTAGCTTTATATGGAGATGAAAACCACGGAAACCTCCCACGGTAAGTTTGACGGCAAGAGGACTCTTACCCACGATCCGTCTACCGCTGAAGATCTTTTACGTCAGCCGAACCGGGTGCTAAAGTCATATCTACCAGCCTTAGCTGGGATTCAAACCCGGTTTACCTCATTGGAAGGCTGTATCGCCACAGCTCTAGCAAGGTATTTGTAATGTAAGTACTATTGTATAAAGTACCGTTAGAAATAAAAAATAAAACAGCGAGAATGCTGTGTTATATATTGCTTACTATTGACTCATTTCTTTTTGTAACTCATTTACAGTTTTAAAATCAAGTTTGGGAAATCTAAAAAATTGACATACAATGATGCAAGGCCATTTTTTATACAAAATTTATTCATTCTTTTTCCAGTTATGACCTTCTTTCAGAATTAAAATCTATTTTCCCTTTTGCTCAAATCTAACTCATTTTAGCTTCACATCTCTGTTTCAGATATCTCCAGGAAATCAAACGTTATCAGATAAAATGGCATTCTCATTTGAAGAAAGTGGAATCACATATATTACTGAATATGGATCTCATAGCTTTGGGAACATTTACTTCAGTTTCTTCTTCAACTATCAAAATTAATACTTTAATGATCAACTTTAGTACTTTAACTTTGTATTTTAACTACACAGCTGTAAGAAATTAAGAGAATTTGCAGACTGGGTCGATTATCTCTAGAACTACTTGACCGATTTTAATGAAATTTGATCTGTACATACATTGATATAATACAAAACAAATAACCATTCAACAAATGTAATACACACGCATGATAGCGCATAACACTCGTTGGAGTCCAGAAGGTATGAAATGGCCATAGGACCATTCATACCATAGGACAAATCTTGCTGTCGTCTTACTATTTTACGAAAGTTAAATATGTCAAGCAAATATTCATTTTATTGGTTGCTTTTTTGCAAGGAAAGCTTAACTTTTAAAAAATATTCCGATAAAATTTGTTCATGAAATTTTTCAAACGTTATATAATATATATATATATATATATATATATATATATATATATATATATATATATATATGTGTATGTATATATATGTATATATATATGTATATATATATATGTGTATGTATATATATGTATATATATATGTATATATATATATGTGTATATATATATATGTGTGTATGTATATATATATGTATATATATATATGTGTATATATATATATATATGTGTATGTATATATATGTGTATATATATATATATATATGTGTATATATATGTATATATATATATGTGTATATATATATATATATATATATATATATATATATATATATATATATATATATATATATATATATATATATATATATATATATATATATATGTCATCATGTATAGCTATCATTATAGATACATATCATTATATATGTATGTTACCGATAATTGTCGAAATCAAGATAATGTCCACTTTCACCGGTGAATGTTTACAATTATACAGTCCCTTTGATAAATGTCCGAAAAATTCGTTATCTCTGATTGGTGATTTATTTATTTGTTGATATTGTTATATTTATTCGATATTTGATTATCTGCTGAGGATAATAATCAGTGTTCGGTGTACCAGGCAAATGCAAACCGAGCAAGGGCGCTGAACTTTAAAAACACATCAGTGTAGGATATACCGGGCAAATGTATACCGGGCAGTGGCACTGTACCTTAAAAAAACATCAGGGTAGGGATATACTTGCAAATGCATATCAGGCAGTGGCACTGTACCTTAAGAAATCATTAGTGTAGGATATACTGGGCAATTGTATACCGGGCAAGGGCACTGAAAATTTAAAAAAAATTATCAGTAGTGGGATATACTTGCAAATGTATACCGGGCAGTGACACTTAACTAGACCTTGTATATATTTCGGACATTTTGACGAATGCGATTGTCAACATTCACCGGCATAAGTCAACAACCATCCATCTCGGTCATTCACAGTAACATAGTATATATCTTATACTATAATACGAGGAATGGTTGCCAAGTTGAAAATCGTCCCAGAATTAATAAACTTCGGTAAACTTGGGGGTCTGGGGTTTTTGGCCACGAGGAATCGATTGGCGCCGGTTTTGAAGCGCTACGGTCGAGCAATTCGGAGTTACAGATAGGATATTTTCAAACTTTATTAGTTCTGTATTAGTCTGTTTGTAATCACAATATATCGCCCCAGAAGCCTCGCCCAGGCACGAAAATTGTGTGTTTGACATAATGAAGAAGTAATTTTTTTCTTTTTCAAAACTTTGGATTTATTTTTTAGTTATCAGTCATTTTGTAAGAAAATCTATACTTTTTCGTCTTCCAAGTGCCGTATTCAAAAAACTTATTAAAAAAATACATATCTCTTATAAATGTATGCTAATGCGAACCTTACAATTGAAATATTAACTATATAATATATAATATAATATAATATATAATCGAAATATAAATATATAATCGACAACTTAAACCAATAATATACGAAGGAATTAATAATTTAATTGTAAGGTTCGCATTAGTTTACATTTATCAAAGTGGAGAAATGTTTAACTTTTGTATTAAAAATGTGGCAACATATTAGATACGTAAATAGAACGCTTAGCTGTCGTTGTTCATAATTGTTATAATAAGTCTTTCCACGATTTAAATTCTTAAAATTTTCTTTGTCTATTGCCTAATAAGTTTCAAGCGGTAACGTGCTGCCATCTATAGCCAATATGGCGAACTAATAAAGTTTGATGACCACACGATTATTTTTAAATCACAAAATTAAGGTAAAACAAATATAAAAGAAAAAAATAAGGATAACTTTGATATTTTTACTAAATTTTCTTTTGAAAAAGTACGATTCTAATTCCACTGTTTTTTATTAAGGGAAATTTGTTAATGAAATTTTGAATTTAGCGCTCGTTCGTTAACTAAAAAGATTCGTTCTTTTTTATTCGTTCAAAATTCCAATTTCCAAATATTCGAATTTCCAAAAAAGCATTTAAGGAACTGATTTCGATTTCAAATCACCGTCAACAAAGTCCGACATTTCAACATTCATCAGATTTCAAGCTACATTTTCAACATTCATATTTACAACTCGCATCAACTCGCGGTATTTTCAGCTACTGTTTTCTCCGAGCCGAGCTCGGTAACCCGCTGGTATATCATTATATATTACATTATATATTACATACTGAAAAAAAATTATAACTGGAAAAAGTATGAATAAATTTTGTGTAAAAAATGTCTCAGCTTCATTAAAAGTCGATTTTTTTAGATTCCCTAAAATTGATTTGAAAACTGTAAATAAGTTACATGAAGAAATGATTAAATAGTAAGCGATAGATAACACAGCACCCTCGCTGTTTTATTGTTCATTTTTAACGGTACTTTATACCTAACAATATTACTTACTTTAAAAATATCTTTGCTAGAGCCGCCGTGGTAACTCAGGGGATGGAAC
This sequence comes from Parasteatoda lunata, assembly GCA_949128135.1. Classification (NCBI taxonomy): domain Eukaryota; kingdom Metazoa; phylum Arthropoda; class Arachnida; order Araneae; family Theridiidae; genus Parasteatoda; species Parasteatoda lunata. The sequence goes on from OX421975.1 coordinate 5,297,897, forward strand.
TTCCAAATCCCAGCGATGGCTTCTCGGTACCGAATTTCGCACCCGACTCGCATCAACCACAATGCTGACGTAAAATATTCTCACTGTTAGACGGACCATGAGTTAGAGTCCCCTTGCAAGAAGGGCTAACCGTGGGAGGTTTTCGTGATTTTCCTTTCCATGTTACGCTAAAGCGGGTTAGTTCCACCAAGAAGTCCTCCACGAAAGCAAGTTTCTCCTAATATTTGATTCTGGAATTTCCTTGTCTCCTGGATTGAGTTCAAAGAAGGCTACGGAGTTGAACGTTAGTTGTCGTAAGTCCAAAATTGGGTCGGCTGATCAAGAAGAATAATAGTAAGCGATAGATAAAAGTGCACTGTTTTATTGTTCATTGCTAACAGTAATTTGTACAAATACCTTACTAAGAATATCAATCTTCTTTTACAGTTTTTTTTAGTGGCATAAGGCCACATCTTACATAATTATTACAAATACAGTTACTTATAAAGTCTCTTTATTTTACCTTACTTTGAAAAGGATTATTCATCATTACTGTCTTAAAGAAGAGGAGAAATTTGATTTCTGACATAGCATTGGTATACAACTTCAGTAATTTTTTTTCTTCATGAAAATGGGATGAGTTCCCCTTTAAATTTTCTTTTTTAAAAAAAAGGTTTTAGATTGTTTTTCAGAGCGACTTCGCTGTTTTAAGATAAGCTAATTGAAAAAATGCAGATTTTGCATTTTTTTTTTGAAAGCTACTCACAATTTGTACTGATAGTGAACTTTAATATTCAGTAAAGAAATTATTGAGGTGCAGTTGTTTAACTAGAAAAGTCAAACTTTTGATGGTTTTCCATTGATGGACTAACATAATCTTGATGGTAACCATTAATAATTTCATCATGAACCATTATATTTTCGGATGGTGACCAACATAAGTAACCATCTCCCCATTGCAGGAATTCGGACTGATTTATGTTGGTCCAACATAAGAATAGCAACTTGTTTTGATGGCTTGTTCATCAGAAAGTTCCATCATAGTTTCTTAGAAATCAAATGTTGGAATGATCATAAACCACCATCACAACAATGTAAGAATTCGGACTGATTTATGATGGTCCAACATAAAAACAAATTGTTTGTATTCCTGAGAAGAAACAGTAGGAATTCCAATCATGAAAATGTATAGTTGGAATCATCAATGACCACCGCAGATCATCATGGATTGTTGATCCATGAGAATCAAACGTTTTTTGATGGTTGACCATCACAGTATTAAAGTGACATTTTCCATCATGGAATGATGGAAGTTTGTTGGCCATAACGCATAATGGAAAATGTTGGACCATCATTAATCGCACTGTAACCAACATTAGCCATCAAAGTGTTTTGATGGCACCATCAAGCATTTTAGCTTCGGTACCATTATTCAGAGCAGAAAAACTGCAAAAACTGAATTTGTTACAAACTTTGACAGAGCATAACTCTGAAAAGCAAGAATGCCTTATGGAAATTAGTGCATGTCCATAACTATACAGCGATATACTAATAGTATAGCAAGACAAAATTTTGGGGTTTGTTTGCTATCTTTAGATAAGCCCCATAAAACATACTTAGATTTCAATTTTAAAGAAATTACCTTGAATTTTGAAATTTTCTATAGGGGTCGAGAAACTTTTTAGGAGCACAAACTTGCGCAATATTCAATTTTCATAACCTACTTCAAGCCAATCAAAAAATGCAATAAAAAAATACATGTCAAGCCAATCAAAAAATACACAACTATCAAAATTTAAATATTTTTTTCTAGTTTTAAAAATATGGCTCTGACTTTCAATAGGTTTCGTCTTGTTTACATAAAATGCTACATACAACGGATACATTTTGCTGTGTCATGAATTACTCAAACTATGGTAAAACCAAAAATGTTTTCCATACTTTCAGAAATGCTATAAAAGAAATGTCATCCATTTTCAATCATCAAAGAAGTATCAGAATTTTCAATTTTTGATGAAGTGGTCATTATTAAAAATGCTACTGACCGGTAACTCTAATTGTGCTCTATACTTTACGGAACGCACTGAATGGAGAAAGGCAACCCATTTAATCAATTCGAATGTTTTGGCTGTCAACATAAAAATCCTACCCTTGGGGGCAGTGTATAGCCCTTCGAACAAAAATAAAATTTTGTCAGTAATTAATTTAGTCAGTAGCAGCAAAAGGAGAGAGAGAAGTGAATTATTGTAGTTCAAAAGCTGAGGAGTCATATATATATATACACAGTCGGAGTAAACAAACATCGGAAAATTAAAATTTATTGGCTCAAATTATTTTCCCTCATCCAGTGTAACTTTTTCGTGTTAAGGAAGGCAAATAAATAAATTCGGGTACAAGCATTACATAAATGAGAACACTGCCAGGAGTGCTGACTTGTTCGTAGAAGAGAGAGAACGTTTCTGCGAACGAATTTAAGTCAAAATGCAATTACGCTCTGTCACAAATTGAATCAGAAAAGTGCATTTTTGAAAAGGCTTCGCTTTTCTTTCGCTTTTGAATTCATCGTATAATGAACAACAAACTGATCAAAAGGCCTTCTGTTTAGTTAGAATATACCGAAAGGGTATCCATTGCTGCTTGTTTGCATTCCCCTTACTGGGTTTCCTATCACTGCATACACTTCCAAGAGAGCATTGCAGTTTTTTAAATTTTATTGAAAACAAAGAAATAAATATGCACTTTTTTACTGAAAAACACATTATATATATATATATATATATATATATATATGTATATAAAGCACTTCAAAAAGCGGAGAATTCTCTTTTTCGAATGAATAATTGCATCAAAATAATTTTCAAGAATTATAGTTCTTAAAATAATAAGTAATATAAAAGAAATATTTTTAAAGTCAATTGCTACTCAGGTCAACAAAGAAAATTTTTATTTGAGTTACTTTTTATTTAATTAATAAAATTTCTTCCATTTAAAATTATATAATTAAATTTAATGAATGCATTAGTATTTGAAAAAAACCGTATTAACATCAAGTGTCATCCACTACATGTTTAAAAAAATGTATTTGAACTTCAATGGATGTATAAAAAGTATTTTATGAACGATTGAAAATTTGAACAAGATATTATATATATATATATAGGAAGAGAGTGAACTAGTAGGAATTTAAGAAAAAAGGCTCGTGGTATCAGACAGCCATAAAAGTATCAATTGGGTGACGTGGGCCACACGTGCTACCACGTCATGTTGCAAACTAAGGAAATTTTGATACTGGCCAGTACCCAGTTTGTAGTATTTTTAACAGGGCCAACTTTGGAAACATATGGTCACTTTAACAGAAAGGGAAAATTTTGAACAATTCTACAAATTGTTGGTAGTAATAATTGTTATTTCTTTTGAAACATTTTTCAATATATAATGAAGATTACAAGATTCATTTTTAAGATGAAGAAAAATTCTAAGAACAGGAATATATTAAAGTAATTTTCAGATTATAAAAATACCATTTTTAATGAAAAAATATTAATAAACGGGGGTGCATTTTCGAGGAAAAGAGTAGCGATTGCTAGATAATTTTTTTAAACACAATTTTATATATTTAATCGCCCTGTAGTCGAGGGGATCGTTAATTTTGCTCTATACTTTGGAGTCCATTCCTACTTTCCTATCCCCATATGACTTCAACTTCGTAGCGTTGTCATTTTAAACACAAACCAGAAGACAAGGAAACTCCTGGATCAAGTATTGGGAGAAATTTGCCTTCGTGGTGGACTTTTTGATGAAACTAACCCGCATTTGTGTTACATGGAAAGGAAAACCACCAGAACCTTCCATGGTTAGAATGACGGTAAGGGGACTCTAACCCATGACCGTCTACCACTGAGGATATTTCACGTTAGCACTGTAATTGGTACAAGCCGGAAGCGGAATTCGTATCCACCAGCCACTCGAATCCGGCTCACCTCAATGGAAGGCTCTATATCCTGAGTTCTCATGGCTCCTTTTAAATGTTTGCATCAAATTAACCACAGTGCTGGGAGATCACTATGATTCCCCAAAATTTACCCATAAATTATTTAAAATGAAGATTGAAGCAACCATTTATTCTAGTACAAAATCTTTCAGTTAAGATGAACATTTTCATGTATTAAAAGCTGTTCTTGAAATTGCAACCAAGCATTATCCCTATTCTGTCTAATATTGGGTAAATTTGCCGAAATAGCTTTTGTTTATAGCAACAAAGAAAACATTAACTTAAATCTCTAAAGTATAAGAAAATCACAAAAAATCCACTTTTAGCAAATCAACTACCACGTAAAAATGAATCTTATTGCTGTTGCCAAAAACACTCCTGGAAAGTAAAAAAAGAGAAGAAAGAAACTTATTTATTTAAGTATGATAGACTGGTGTTTATTTATGAAAAAAAGTGTTTATTTATGAAAAATATGTTCGGTAAAATTAGTATTTCATTCGTTTATTTAAGAATTCCCATGAATACAATGCCTCTTAAAATATCAAAAACTTAATATACGAACGACTCAGAGTGCAATGAAAATTCGCGCCTCAATTTTTCTAATATAATAACCTCGTCCAGATCCTCTAAATTATTTCTTTAAATACCTCTGTACACACGTCAAGTGACATTATATTTTGTTTAAAGACACTAGTCCAAAAGAAAAAAATAAATAAATGAAAGAAAGAAAAAAATGACGGATTACCGGTGTAACGATGGGCCAAAAATGTTACAAAACAAATTGTATTGAGAAAAATAGCGTGCGCTGGTGCGTTGCTGTAGTAACTTTTGGGGAGTTGATTCGTTCCATGGATTCATTGTTGGCGACTTTGAATGGTAACCAATAAATAAATAATAAAAGCAGTCGTTGCAGGGGTGAAGTTTTCTAGAAAAAGAGGGAGGGTTTCTGGAAGAAGGAGATTCACCTCCCAGTTCCGGAACAATCGTCGGCTTCGAACATTTTAGGTGTGGCTGTTCTAGATCACGCAATTAACGGAAACGGAACGAACTGTAATCCCGAAGAGAAATCGAGAAAAAGGCTCTGTCCTTTGTTTCTTTTCGTCTGAATGTCGTCATTACAGAAATTATTTTCGGAGGCAAGGACCACCCTTTCATGCTGGAAAGCACGCTCCCTCCACAAAAGATCGACCTTTTTAATGACAATGTTTTCCAACACGAATTTCGATATTATAGATTTGGTGTTCTAGAATAGTGCATTGCACCAAGAACCCGACTTCCTCCCTTCTTTTTAACCCTACTTGAACATTAATTTATGTTAAAGAGAATTTGTACTACAGAGAATAAAGCGTAAATAAGGTGCAGAAATGGACATACAATAGTTTCGGTTCCTTAAACAAGAACCTAAGTGAGAAAGAGTCTAACACTTAATACAAGTAATATTTTAAGTCAATTCCTATTTACAACAAAGACAAATTTTATTTTAGTTACTTTTTATTTAATAATTAAAATTTTTCTCCCGTATCAGACTAGAATTAATTAATAAAATTTATATTTGAATAAACAGTATTAACATCCAAGTGTCATCCACTGCAAGTTCAAAAAAATGTATTTGAACTTGAATGGATAAATAAAAAGCATTTTATTAACCATTTGTGGGATATGCTTGGCCGACGAATTGCAGCCCGTCAACACCCTCCCACCTATCTACCGGACATCCGGAGGGCATTGCTTGATGAGTGGTGTAATATTCCCCAAGATCAGATTGATAATTTGATACTCAGCATGCCTAGGCGTTGTACGGCCTGTATTGCATCGTCCGGGAGACATACTCCGTAATAACCATCATACTAACCATGTTATACTGTTTTTTGTAAATAGGTTCTTTTTTGAAACTTGCTCCAGGGAGTAAAAATCGCAATTTTTATTAATTATGTCAAACATATGGCATCTTTTTTGCTCTTTACCTTTTGTGTAATACATAGACTTTACAAATAAGTCAAATTTGTTTGGCTTCTGTTTCTTTCTGTGCCTTAACTTCATTATCCTTAATTTATGGACATGAGTGTCTAAAAGTATATATTGGAAGATGTGGATCACGCATGCTACCACGTTATGTTCTCTTTATTGAATTTATCTGACATAGCGAATAGAAAATAATTTCATATTTAAATGTGCGCCATTAACTAATTTTTTGTTCAAATGAAGCTATAAGTTAGGAGTTATCACTGATTTTATTTTTAAAATGTGTGAAAAACTGAATGGCTTATGGTAAAATTTAAAACAATGGCTGACGATTGACCCATCAGAAAACCCCAATTCGTTTTTCGCTCATCCCTATTCAATATTACAAGTTTTAAAAAAATGTATTTGAACTTGAATGGATGAATAAAAAGTAATTTATTAACCATTAAAAATTTGAACACGATATAGGGAGATTGTGAACTAATGGCAGGAAGAAAAAAATCAAGTTAAGAAACAAGAGTGAGGGGTCCATACGCATTTAACCCGTGTCCAGAATTCACCGATGATATGCATGTAAAGGATTTCTACTAGGATTAACTGATACTTCGAGAGCAGATATAGAAAAAGAAAATAAAAAAATTCAAAACATTCATCAATTATTGATTTTTTTCATAATTATTTAGAATTAAAAGTTATTTATTTTTATTTTATGCATATATTAACTGACTGAATATTTGAAAAAGTTTATTTACAATAAAACCAAAGTTTGTATTGTTTTTTAATTCATAACATTTTTTAAAATCTCCACTACTTTGAATTGCATGAAAAAAAAGTGTGCGTTAAGTTAATCCTATGAATATTATACTTTCAATATTTTTTAGCATGGTAGGAAATATTAGAAGATGCATGAATAATATTTTTTTCCTACATGCAATCTTGATCTAGGCCAGAAAATGGAAGTAATCCTACTTCAAGAAAGATTGTTTTGACTAATTTCTTTCTATTATTTTAGATTTTATGAACTTAATTTATTTGAAAACCGTCGTTGAACAGCCGACCCTCTTAATATAAATTTTATTTTTTGCGTACTTCGCAAAAACTCGTGAACTACAAAAGCGCATTGAAAAATGTTTGCACACAATTATAGAATTTATTTATCCAAAAATAATTCCACGCAAAAAATATTTTTTAGTAATTATTTAATCTTTTTTATTATTTTATTAAATAATAGTGGAGAAAATTTTGAATTGTCAGGTATAAAATTTTAAAGTATGTAACTTTTACTTTACATGGCAAAATAAAAAAAAATTAGTAAAATCGGCTGAAAAGGAACTCAAATTTGAAAGAAGTATTTTAAATTCAATTTTTCAAGAACTATTCAACTGATTTCACTAAAATTTTGTATTTTATCATCTCAAATTGCATCCATTCAAATGATGTAAAAAATTCTATACCATAAGATTAAATTTTTCGACCATTATTTAATGAAATAATAAAAATTTATAAATATTTACTAAAAAATATTTGCATGTAATTCTTTGGATAAAGGAATTTTATAATTGTGAGCAAACATTTTTCGATTCGCTTAAAAAGTTCGCCAGTTTTTGCGAAATACTCAAAAAGTAAAATTGATATTAAGGGGTCAAAACTATGGGGACCATACTTCTCAAATAGTCGCTACCCCCTAAATTTTGGAGGTCAGAAAGCCAAATCCGCTGAATAAAAGGTATATTTATTCAGAGAAAATACGTTTTTGTGTTTGATTTCGTAACTTAAAATATCTTCTGCACCGATTAATTAGCATATTTGAGGTCACCCTCTCAAACCATTAAGATTGAGTCCTCGAACGGGAAGATTATTAAATCAAATATTAAATCAAAATTATTAAATTAAATCAACTATTAAATCAAAAGTTATTCAGTATGGGCCGGTTTTTATTTCGAGCACTCTACATGCATGTTTCTTCAATGGTGTAACATGTACAATATATTTATGTCCAATGTACGTATGCACAATGTATGTATGTATAAACATATGTACAATACACATATGTACAATATATGCATGTACATATATGTATCCATTAATATATTTACAACACATTGTAAACAATATATTTAAATTATCTAAATTCAACAATTTTAAGTATATGGACCACTTATAACGACTCAGGCAAGCTAGATGACTAAATCAAACGATATTTACAATCAATTGTCAGTTTTAGTTATTCTAAATAATTTAAAAAATATTTGAACAAAAAATAGTTTTCATGTATTCTCATAAACTGTATGAGGTTTCGAATTTACTTTTTTTAGAACATAGTGCATAGTTCATAGAAACTTTTAGATGACAAAAAGACGTTTAATTTTAAGTGTGGAAATGATATTTAGGAATTTAAAATAAGATTATCGTTTGTTTTCCAAAACAATATTACAATGTGCTCTATATGTTTTAGAACTAATTTTAAAGCGAACTTTAATAACTTAACTGTTATAAAGTTTATATGATTACAAAAATATAAGTAATCATAAGAACTTATTAAACAATAATTTAAGGCTAATATACATGCGTACATGTATCGTATATGCATATTTATGTGCATATATTGCACATATAATTGCAGAATTACTTGAAATCACGATTACAGTTGTAATCAAAATTATGTGATGAATTGTAATCAAGATGATTGTTGTAATGGTGATTACAGCAATCAAATACAGTAATTGATTACTGTATTCGATCGTTGTAATCCCCAATACAGCTGTAATCTAAATTATGATATATTGTCATCGTGATTAAAGTGATTACTGCAATCGATTACATTTTTGCACAACTCTAGCGGCAGCCCTTGTTTTAATTATTATTTTCAGTTTTATTAATCTATAATTATAATATAATTTTATCTTATAATATATATATATATATATATATATATATATATATATGCGTTGTAATATGCACTTAAAATCTACTGATATTTTAACTGAAATGTCAGTTTTTATTAATATTAAGAAAACATTTTAATTTTTTTTAACTGTGTGTGTTTTTTAACCGGGGCTGTCAATCGAAATTTTACCTTTTCATAATAAACTTGATTAAAACAAGAGTAGAAACATAGATATATTTCTTTAAAGAATGTGTTTACTTTAAATAACCTCTTTAATTATTATTCGTAATATCAAATTTCCGAAATCTTATATCCGATTTTGTTGCACGGCACTTACGATCGATATTGGCGTAGTGTAATTGAAATCTTTTTATGACTTACTCCAATGTAGTTTTTATTTTTTATTTCATGAATGTATTCCTTACAAAAGCCTTTTGACAAATGTTATGCTGTCCTTTCAATTAATGAAATGGATCTGTCATAAATAAATACAACGACTTTTTTTTCTTTTATCCCCTCGAAACGATAAGAGGCATGATGAAATATTTCCGCCTCTTTTTTTTTTTCAATTGCGAAACAGTTCCGATCATATAAATAGAGCGATGCACAAACCTTTGGCGACATCGGAACTTAATTAAATGTTTTAGCGTTTAATGTGATCAGCCTAATGCAAAAAAAAAAAAAAAAACCTGCATAATTTTTGATCTAATGATCGGATATTTCCGTACTAAGATTTCATTTTAATGATTCTTACCCTTCTATTTTGTTTTATTTATAGCAGTTCTTTAAACATTATTACTCTGACTTAAAAGTGTGCTATTGAAATACTGTGTATTGTCTAAATGAAAATAAAAAAGTGTGAGTAAATTTAATACAATAAATAACATTTTTTCAATCGTAAATAATTTTTTTTTTTTTAAATTTTTGCCTGTTGAAAATTTTGAATGTTTTTTTTTTCCGGGCGTTCTCCTGATCTCAGCTAAAAATTGGAAGTGACATTACTAAAAAATAACTTTAAAAAAAAAAACAGTTTGAAGTAATTAATTTCATTTTTGACTTAACCTAAATGACTGAACCTTTAACCCTTTCACGATGGCAGATGAAAACGCACGCTTATTGCTGATTGCCTGGAACCTCTTTCGTGAGCACCTGTCCAGGGTTGGTGGGTTATTTTTTGCTGTAAAGCCTAAATCTGTTAAGCCTAAAAATAAATCCAGCGAAATGACCAACATATGAAAGCGCGCTCCTATAATTTACTGTGAAGTAAATAAACGACATACACCATATATACTTTTTATTCACATACTTTATTTACTGAAGTTTTTTCTTCTTTTATAATATTTTTAAAAATTTACTGTTAAGCATGCAGATTTGACTCGTTAAATTTGTAATTTAATAAACGAAATGAGAAAAAAGTAAGAGACTTCCTAATGGTGAATTTTTCAATAATTCTGAAAATTTGACCACGTGCCCATTTTAAAGAGCAGTCATAAACCATGCGACACGGACTTATTTCTTCGCTTTTATGTAAACATAAACTACGTACATGAGAGTCATATGTTTCCCATTTTGAGTAGAAGGTCTAATCTAGATGTTTCTGCTTAAAATTAAAGCTTTTAAACAGTTCCTGTTACAAATACATGAGGGATGGGAGTGAACGAGACTGGGGTATCGGCGGGGAAGCGCTTCATGCTGATAAGCATACGTGACAGTCGACGCGAAAGGGTTAAAAAGAATAAAACATTCAATAAATTCTCAATGCCTTTTTGCTTAAATCTGCACTACTCAAACTAAATAGGTTTGCATAAATCTCTTTTTCAATTCCTACTAGTTCACACTGTCCCTATTTCTTGTTCAAAATTTTAATCGTTCATAAAAAACTTTTTAAGCATTCACTCAAATTCAAATACATTTTCTTTATAATTTGTAGTGGATGACACTTGATGTTAATACAGTTTTTTAAAATATTAATTTCATTCATTAAATAGGGATGAGCAAAAAATGAAATGGAATTTTCTTATGTGTTAAGCGTTAGTCATTGTTTTAAATTTTATTATAAGCGATTCAGTGTATAACATATTTTTAAAATAACACCAGTGATAATTTCAACTTATAGCTCTATTTGAACAAAAAAAATAGATTATTGCGCGCATTTAAATATTTCATAATTTTATATTCACTGTGTGAGACAAATTTAATAATGAACATGACGTGGTAGCACGTGTGGTCCGCATCACCAAATTGATACTTTTAGATACCACGATATACCTGATACCACGCTCCTTTTTTTATCATTTCTAATATTAATTCACACTCTCCTAATATATTTATATATCTTGCTCAAATTTTCAATCGTTATTATTATACTTTTCATACATCTATTCAAGTTCAAATACATTTTTTTAAACTTTTAACGTATGGCACTTGATACAGTTTTATTAATTCATAACTATTAATTCATTAAATTTAATTAATTAATTTTAGATTAGGTTTAGAATTAAATTTGGAGAATTTTTTAAAATTATTTAATTAAAAGTAACTCAAATAAGTTTTCTTTGTTGACCTAAGTAGGAATTGCCTTAATTTTCAAAAAAATATTATCTGTTAATAAGTTGTAGAAGTGACTCCATAAGAGTTAGGTTATTTTGTGAAATACAAATATAAAATCAGTTACTATGATGCTACAATGGCATATTATCCTGGTAATTTTAAAATTCATTTATTTATTATTATTTTTTTTTACAAATTTGTTTTTTTCTGAAATGTTTGGGAGATTCGAATAATGAATAGAAAAGAGGGTTTGATTCAAGTCAATATTCTGCGGGCTGAAGTTGGAAAAATATTTTCATTTCATTATTCATCGTAAAAACAAGTCATCTCTTTGCCGCTTAAAAGGAAATTTTTTACCGGTTCGGGGAACATAAACAACGCTTGAAGCGTTTTCTCCTTTAAAGATGGAATTCTGAACATCGAATATCATTCCTGAATTCTTCAATTAAATCTGTGTAATTCTTAAAAAGGCCATTGGTGTCTTCATCATAGTATAAATATACAGTCCATAGCCAAATTATTAGACGCACTAAAAGATTTTATGTAAAATCTTAATTATCAGGTGATACTATACAGCTTTAGTGTTTTTACACGACTGTTTACACTTGTTTAGGTTCGTGTATCACTCGGTTAGCATTGTAATGCAATAAGCTAAAAATAAAAACCAATAGGAAGTATATAAAAAATCTCCTGAATTAAAACCCAGTACATGTTTGCTTAGGTATAAAAGTATTGCCTATAAACTCGTGTGCAAAATATGCAATTCTTGAAACATTACAGTGAGTTTAATAATTTGGACTACTTATTATAATATACTAATATGATACCTGATATATTCTATCTATATTTATATAATATATCGTCTGATTTATCCAATTCGTCGAAATTATATTACATATAGTCTAATTTAGCCCATTGATACACAGACGTAAACAAGTGCAAACAGTCTCGTAAAAACAATACAGCTGTAACAGTATCATCTGATAATTAAGATATTACATAGAATTTTATAGAGGGTCTAATAATTTGGCCAGGGATTGTACTAACATCAATCAAATGAAGTCTTTACCATTATAATTTAAAATGATTTAAAGGTCAATTTAATAAACCGTAAATTATTTACAGTAAGTCATTAAGGAAAATTCTTTTCCGGCCTTAATTAACGTCTAATAGGAAACTTTTTAAAACGAACGGAATGTCATTTTCCATTTTTGGCTGTAGTGATTCATTACGTTTCTCGTTTTCCAGTTGTTTATTTAGTAAGCTAAGCATTTTGTGATGTACCCCCTATACAACCTCAGCCACCTATGACAGAAAATCTGCGAAATTTTCTTCCTTGCCTGAAGAAGATTTCTGGCATGCAATAGAAAAAGTGACAACAAAATTTAGATATATTTGGCATAAGCTGAATATTGCAATTTTGTTTACAAATATCTATTTTACCACGTTTATATTAACTTGCCTTCGTGTATATCTGTCCGGGTGGAATTTTGTAATCGATTTTAAACTAACTTCCCGACTAGCTACAAACTTCAAATTTGGCACAAAGTTCAGAATTGGATGACAATGTATGAAAATGAAGAGAAAGAAGACATGCAAAGTAAAATAATTACCACGTTTATATTAACTTGCCTTCGTGTATGTCTGTCCGGGTGGAATTTTATAATCGATTTTAAACTAACTTCCCGACTAGCCATGCAAAGCAAAATAAAATTGAAATAACGAAAAATTAGTATTTTCGCGATTGTCTTTTGTTGTCGATTCCATTATTTCAAATTAGTATTACATGTCAGGTGAAAAGATTTTTATTGTCGTAGTATTTTTATTGGCTGAAAAATCACGTGGTAGGATCCAGTTTTTCCTCATTCTTTTCCAGATTGTTTTGGTTGTCATCAGCATAAAACTAATGAAAGTCGTAATGGTATTGTTTTTCTATAAAGAATTTTGTATCCCTAATTTAAAATTAAAGTTCTATTATTTTAGAACTTTGGATCTTTTTTTAGAACTTTTATTTTTACTTTAGTTATACTTTTAACTATTTTATAGAACTTTTATAACTTTTCTTTATTTAGAACTTTTATTTTAGGACGACAAGCCATACAGTGGTCTTGTAGTTGTCTTGACAAAGAAAGAAATTTTTTACGATGGTGAAAGAGACAGATACTCAACGCAAGCGACGACTTGAGAAAAAAAACAAAAGCGGTTAGAGACGCTTCAACAAGAATCAGAAGCAGATACGTTTGCAAGACTAGCTAAACAGCGTAAACAAGCGGCAGAAATTCCGAAAAATCAGCGTGTTGTCGGACGAAATAAAGATAAACAAAGAAAGGCTCAAGCGAGATTAAACGAGAATGCAGATACACGTTCTTCTCGACTTAACAATGACGCACGAAGACATTGTGAAACAAGAGCAAACGAAGCAGATTATAAACATTTCTCTCGATTGGATTCAAATCGCCTGAGAAAATCTGACTCAAGAGCTGGAGAGTCAATTCAGGCACATGAAGAAAGACTAAAACGTCGACGTGACGCTTATGCTCCAACGGATAACTGATAGGGCGGATTTCTACTCAACCATAGCCACTTATTGCGACAAGTGCTGTGATATCTGCCAGAAGAAATGCTACCCTAATCAAATAGCTAAATGTCATTTAACGTCAGCAAAGCCATACTTGCCACCGGAACTTGTCGCTAAAAATGTTTTGCTTTTATGCTATCGATGCAATACGCACTTGAAAAGCTCAAAAAGTCATGCTCCACCTAAGGCGTATTGGAATAACTTGCTACCAGATGATATTCCTGGTGAAATTGCAGCAGTAACTGAACCAGGACGACATTTACTTCACCGCATCATTCCGTACATCAAAGTTATTAAATTTCCAGGCAGATTTGGCCAGTACGGTTTTAAAGGACATGCCACATTATTTGCTTTCGATATCTTTGAAGTTAGTGAAAAACTGCCTGAAATGCTTCCTCGATCAAGCTCAGATATAGGAATTATTGTAGTGACTGAAACTCTGCAGAACTTAAATGTAACAAGAAACTTTAACATATCACCGGATCGAGTTTACAAGGCACTTGATTGGCTTATTGCAAATAACCCACTCTACAAAGATGTAATAGTAAATAGATCTGCTCGATTAATTACAAAAGATGTTATTCGCGTTATTCCGGCTCAGTCAAAAGGACCAAATGAACCTGATGACCAAAATGGTGATTCTCCACCTCGTAGTGCTTTCCAACGAATAAGTGACCACTCGTGAATCGTACGTGCTTCCTGGAATCAAAATTATGAAGATATCTTTCAATCCGGACATGCTGGTCACCAATGTTTCGCCATGGATGTGGCAAACTTAATTTGTGCTGCCATTAAACCACCGAGAGAATGGGATACAAATGTTTTAAATCAAAACATGATTGAAGGCGATGAATTTTACGCGCGAATTGATTTGGAATTTGATAATCGTGGCTACTTGGAGATAAAAAATCTGGATGTTGTAAAACATAGCATTTTAATGTTTGACAATGTCTTTTGTATTGAATATGACGATTTAAATGGTGCCTTTAATGGCAGTTTATGTGATAGGGAAAATGATGGAATTAATATCTTAAATCTTCGAGCTGCGATAAACTGCTGCGATTATTCGTCGAACATCAGGTTAGAAATTTGATTATCAATGGCAGTTCATTTGGTCTCATGTATTACGACAACAAATGCTATTTTACCGATTCCTATGCATGTGGACCAAAAGGAAAAATTGGAGCACATAACGGAAAAGCTTGTGTCGTCCAATGCGATACGATTTATTAATTCCTTCGTATTGCCCGCCGAACTACACGTTCTGATGCCGGTACACAGTTTTCAATTAATGCCATCAATGTAGTCGTTAAAGAAAGAGTTGTACCAATGCAGCAAAATTTAAATGCACATTCATCGGTACAGCTAGACGAAGTTCCTGAGAAAAATGAATTAGAACCAGAGCTAGTTAATGCATCACAATTTGTTCCCATACAGACATCTGTAATGGCACCAATTGATCACGAACAGCCAGATGTTAATGATGAATTTGAGGAAAATAGAGATATTAACAAAATTTTACGCAAGACTAAAGACAATATTGTTAATGTAAATCGAGAATTGAAAGCAGAGGAATTCTCATGTTTTTATCTCTTTTCATATGGCAAAAATAGTTTGAATGAAGAGCGTCCTGTGAGAATAACGCCACTGGATTATTTCCAACAGCGAATTCTAGGCTCAGATAACCGTTTTCAAAGAACAGATTATTTATTTTATGCACTGTCAATGTTTGAATATCTACGAGTGCAGTCGACGATCAATGCATGTGGCAAAGCTGTACGAGGACATGAAGGTGTTTTCATTTACATTTAAAGAATCTTAGAGGATCCGCATCATATTGGCGAATAGCTCACAACGAATCAATTGCATTTATTCGTTGCCTTGGTCCTCCAACTTGGTTTATTACTTTGAGCTGTAATGATTTTCATTGGTTAGTTAAGCTCTATTAATTGCAGATGGCAGACCCGATGAAGATCCTAGCCAATTAAATAAGTCCATCATTTGATTGAAATGCATCCCGTTGTGTTGAACCGACATTTTTCTCGTCGTGTCAATGCTTTTATGAAACAGATTAAACAAAATGATAATATTCTTGTAAGGAAAAGTCGTTGATTTCTGGTATCGAGTTGAATTTCAAAACCGCAGAAGCCCACATGTTCACCTTGTAGTATGGGCTGAAAATCCTCCATCTTTTTTTTGAAACACAAGAAGAACATCGACCAAGTGATTTCATGCCACTTACCAAACAAAGATGAAGATCGTAATCTAAGAGCACTTATCAAACGTAATAAAATTTATCGCCATACTCGTACATGCTACAAAAACAATTCGGAAACATGTCGATTTGCTTTTCCTCGCCGGCCATGTCAACAAACTCGTATTTTGCCTCCCAGTTCAGACGAGTTCATTCGAAATGGAGGACGATTTTGTACTTTAAAACGAACACCCAATGAAAAATGGGTAAATAATTATAATCAGCAAATTCTTGAGTTTTGGAATGCCAATATGGACATACAACCTTGCGGATCAAATGAATCAATTGCCCATTAGGTCGCCAAGTATATTTCGAAGACGGAACCAGCAAATGTAAATGAAGGTGTAGCCCAAGCAATTGGGGAAATTCGTCGCGAGGAAACTAGCGTCGCTGCAAAGCTCTTCAAATCGTGCATGCGAATATTGAAAGAGCGACAAGTTTCTGCATCATAATGTGTATATCGACTCTGCCATCTGCTACTACGCTCAAGTTCAAGAAAATGTGTTTTCTTAAATACAAGAAAGCCTGATGAACGATATCGAATGTTGAGATTTCAAAATGATGAAGCAGTTGGACTTTGCTCCAATTTATTTGAGCGATATGCTAATCGTCCAAGACAACAAGAGCAGGGCTATGATTTCCCAAATATGTGTCTACTTGAATTTGCGATGAATTTTGAGATTTTTTATGCAAAAAAATGGAAGAAAATGAAGAAAATATTGATGCAGAGCAACAAACATGACGAATCTGATCAACAACACAAAAATGGTAATTAGAAATGTTCCAGCTGTTGTTCGAATACCGTATTTTCAAATGTCGACCGACCCAGAAAATTCTTTTTATAGTTTGCTGGTACAATATGTACCATTTTACTCTGAGAATGAATTAATTGATGAGCATATTAATGCTCGCGATGCTTTTTTTGCTCGAGAAGAACAATTGAGACAAACGAATGCGTACCTTGAAATTCATCGTGCAAGAGACAGACAACTTGAAACTGCATTCAATCAGGCGCATGCTTTAAATATTTTCGAAAATCCAGAAGAAATTGTTCAAGCAGAACTTGAAGATGAAGTTAATGAACAGGCGATGACAAATGAGCAGTTTCAAAATACCTGTGCTGCAATGAATTTAAGACAGCGAGAATTATTTAACACCATCACTCTCAGCATTCAGAGTCAACTAAATGGAAGTCCAAGTCGCATTAGAATGTTTATCACCGGAAGTGCTGGAGTTGGCAAAACTTTTACTTTAAATGCACTGAAGGAACAGGTCAATGGCTGTTACGGCAAGAAAGCAGCTAAAGTTGGCGCATTGACTGGTGTAACTGCAAGACTTGTTGGTGGAACAACAATCCACACATTATTTAAATTCCCAGTTGAAAAAGGCGGCAAAATCATAGGAAATTTGGCACAACTTACTGGTAACTATTTGAAGGTGTTACGTAATCAATGGAAGGACATAGAATATCTATTTATAGATGAGATTTCCATGGTTTCTTACGAAATGTTTTGTATGATGTGCTCCAGGTTACGACAATTGAAAAAGAAAGAAAATGAACCATTCGGAGGCATCAATATTATGGTTTTTGGAGACTTGTTGCAGTTGCCACCTTTTCGAGGAGCTCCGATATTCGTCCAGCCTACAAGATTTATTCCGGCAACTCATTTGTGGAGACTCTTCAGCCTTGTGGAGTTGACAGAGAACATGCGACAACAAGGTGATACACAATTTGCCGATCTGATAAATGCTCTCCGCGTAGGTGAGTTGAAGGCCCCACATTTTGCTCTAT
Source organism: Parasteatoda lunata (assembly GCA_949128135.1). Lineage (NCBI taxonomy): Eukaryota > Metazoa > Arthropoda > Arachnida > Araneae > Theridiidae > Parasteatoda > Parasteatoda lunata. The sequence continues at coordinate 5,315,890 of OX421975.1, forward strand.
TAGCGTCAAAAATGTTGACAGACTCGTGCAAAAGTTCACGCACATAACACAGCCGTCCTTGAACGATATCGAGCTCAAGGGGTGCGAATATTCAATTATAGGGCTCAGGATGTCTTAATAAATGCGACAAGATATGCAGACAATGCAAACATAGATGACATTGTGTCGGATGACATCAACAAAACTGGTGGATTAGAAAAGGTTTTGAAAATTTTCAACGGAGCCAGAGTGATGCTTCGTTCTAATATTGATATAGAGAAAGAACTTGTTAATGGTAACATGGGCACTATCACTGAAATTATTTGTTCTTTATTTCGACGTGATCAGGTTTACGATACCAATATTCCAGCTATTCGTGTCGACTTTGACAGATATGGAATTCATTTAATCAAGCGAAGGAATTCATTTAGACAAAGCGATTCGGCAAATTAGTCGCGAGGAAACTAACATCGCTGCAAAGCTATTCAAATCTTGCTTGTAAGATTTAAAACGAAAAACGTGGGGCGCATGAAATACATAACAGTTCATCTACACATACATGTACACATTTTCTTTCTCATGCACAGCCACATACACATTCAGATACAATTACAATGACAGATATACATACACATATTCACATGAGCACACATACACACACTAATATAACATTACTCTTATGTATTTTTATTTTATTTTATTTATTTCATTTAATTTATTTATTTCAACTTTGAGAGGAAAAGAAAATAGTTACCAAGTCGCTCCTCTCGAAATCTAACGTGAAATCCTTTTTTTCCCCAGTTACATAGCAGATTACGCATAAAGTTACTTTTTCCCGAGATGCTATTGGAGCTTCGTAGCGCATGCGCGAAAATTTCACTACATATCACAGAATTGCTAAGGCAGAAAAAATCAAAGTAAGACAAAGGTCAAGCAAAATCTCTCTAATGTGATGCTCGGAGCCGCGATGGCTCAGGGGATAGAGCCAATGAGGTGAACCGGGTACGCATCCCAATCATGGCTGGTCGATACGAATTCAGCATCCGGCTTGCACAGACCACGGTGCTGACGTGAGATATCCTAAGTAGTAGAAGGATCATGGGTTAGAATCCCCTTACCGTCAGGCTAAACGTGGGATGTTATCGTGGTTTTTCTCTCCATGTAACTCAAAGGCGGGTTAGTTCCATCAAAAAAAATTACCACTAAGGCAAATTTCTCTCAATACTTGATCCAGGAGTCTTCTGGATTGGTTTCAAAATTACAAGGCTACGGAGATGAGCTTTAGTAGTCGTGAACTCACAAAATTGAGTCTGCAGTTCAACGACTGTTATAAAATAACGTGTTGATGCTCACCTGTTACTCTAAGCTTCCGATGCGTTGAGACAGTCTGGAAGGAAGGTGCATCTGCGGACACTTCACACTTGTAGTTGCCCGTGGTTGTCTCGTCCGTCTCCAGGAGAATCAATGTTCCATTTACTGACCTCAAAGTCTGAAAAAACAAAAAAAGATTACTCTTGCAAGAATCTCCGATTCAGTTCAAAAATTAAAACCCAAATAAATAATATCTGTTGCACCAATGATCGCCCCAAGTCTAAATTCTTGATGGTCCCATCGACATTTTGGGATGGCTGTTGGTTGGTTTCAGAGTGATTCATTATGGTAGAACATAATTTGAAGGTCACCATCATCCAACATTTTCCATTATGGTGTTTGATATGCTAACAAAGTTCCATTATGGAAAATGCCACTTTAAGACTACGATGGTTAACCATCAAGATAAGATTGACTCTCATGGATCAATAATTCATGATGATCCATGATGATTTCAACCATACATTTCTATGATGGTTTACTAGAAATTCTTGTTGGATCTTAGGAATATACCATCAAAACAATTTGGGTTTTTTTTTATGTTGGACTATCATGACTCAGTCCAAATTTCTACATTTAGAGAATGGTTGTTCATAATCGTTTCAACATTTGATTTCTAAGATGGAAAAATCAGTGCGAAATCGGTAGATTCGTTAATCTGATTTTTTCATATTTCCCAGGTACATTGTGTCTGATTTCATAATATCCTCAGCATTATTTAGTTATCATATTTGTGGTCACCCTCTCCCCAAACCATTAAAATTGAGTCCTAGAACGTGAAGATCAAAAGTTATTCAGTATGGTCCGGTTTTTATGGGCGCACTGTACATGACAACTAGATGTATTTTGAAATAGATTACTCTTGATCAGGAAGAAATTGGTTACCCGGAGTGTGATATTTTTAAGCTCCGGTACGAGTGGACCATTTGAATTCATTCTCTTTTCAAGTGTTCCAAGAAAGTTTAGAGCTAAATCGGCACCACATTGTTTCATATTGTAATTAGTGATTTAATACAAATCAAAACTAAATGTTAATTAAAAGAAACGTTTAAATTAATGTTTTGGAAATATACGATTAACCAACTTAATAGCATAGTTTAATTGCTATATTTTAACAGCAGCAAGGGTTATTTCCATAAAGTGAATAATCCCATATTTAGAATGTACAGTATACTCTAGATATCTCAAAGGTGAAAGGATGCTAAAAAAATGACTCCGGACCCTTGAAATAATTGGTGGGGGGGGGACAAAATTTCGAGAAAATTGGGTCGTAGATTGGGTTGCAATAAAGATTTATTTATTTGGCGTTAGGCCCAGAAAACAGCAAAGTCAAGTCGCCGCCTCAAATTTATATTTTAAGATAACCCATAGACTAATTCAATACTAATTTTAAATACTTAAATTAATATATTATAATTCATAAATTATTCTTAAATTCAATACTAAAATTAAATACTTAATTTTACTCTGTTGCTAAGCAGCCAAAATAAAAAAAATAAAAATAATGTTCTGTGATTGCTCGGAGAGGTTTAGTTAATAGAAAATATCTTGAAGTTTCTGGGCAATCGACAATTTTTAAGCTGATTTCTGTCCAAAAAGCAAAGATTTTTCTTTCTTTTTTTTAATCTCCTTTGAAAAGAAAATTTGAATCAATTTATAAATTATTTATGATTTTTTAAGGTTTTAGAATTTGAATACATGAATTTTTTATCTGGCATCATTTGTTTTTTTTTAATGTTGTTTCTACTTTATTTATACGAGGATTTCTTACTAAAGTCTAATTTACTTAACTTATTATAACTATATACAAAGTTTTAGGCATAATCATTTTCACAGCTTTAATCGAGTCTTCTAGCAAGAAAGTTTGAAGAAGTGCATGAAAAATAAAATGTAGATTGTGTAGTAATTCTAATGCACATTCACAAAGTACGATATTTCTTTTTTTCCAAAACTCAAGGAATTGTTGAACGTTAAGTGGCATTTTAAAACATTGAAATATGTTGTGTTTAAGAATAATATATTGAAACAATATGTTGCATAATTGTATGATTCATTGTTAAAAAAATTGCTTCATTCTGCCAAATATTTAGATTACATGGTTCTCTTTGGATAAAAATCATTTGCAAATAGCATCCTGATGTTTTGATACATTCTGAAACTTACTTTCTCAAATTTACCACAAAATGTCGCACAGCATGTTCTTCAATTACGATAAGCTACATTCATTATCAAATAACGCTACTATTATTTCAGTGTTATCTGATACTTAAACAGAGTTCGTAAAGTCTTTAAGATACTGAAATGGTGGCATAAAAACTTAAAAGATAAAATACTAAATTTCATTAACTCAAAATATCTGGTCTCAAAATTTAAATTTTAAAGTTAGTTACAATATTGATGCTACGCTTCTCTTTCGTTTTCAGAGACCACATGAATCCTGTTAAAATATTAAATTGCATATTTTTACTTTTACGAGCATAAAATCAAAATAATGATCAAGACCCAAATGTAAAACAGTATAATTGATGATAAAAACTACACTGGCTTCAAAAAATATGAAGAGAGAAATAAAAGTCGACACGTATCGAGGGTTCAAATATAAGCGCCCATTTTTAAGACTCGCTAGGCTTTTTATTATCATCTATTATTTTTATCTTTTCGATTCATTTTCTTGGGATAATTCATTTAATAACACAGTATATTAAATTACTTCTCTCGATATTAAAATAAGTTTTACGTACGATATAGACATAGGTTCTAAGATTGTAAAAATAATAATTAAACATTACTTTAAAAAAAAATCAATGCAGTTCAATTATTTTTTCACTGCAAGTCTTAATAAAATTTTTTAAGGACATAAAAAATTATGTTTACAATTGAAATTTCAAAAGTCGAATGGAAAAATGGAATGACTCCTAGCACCAAGAATCGAAATTAAATAGTTACAAGGACAGCTATTTCAAACAAGTTAGCGTTTCCGCACAACTCGAAGTTGTTTGAAAAGGTATTTTTTATTTATTGATTCCAAAGTTTTTTCTACATATATTTTAGGGTATACTTTAGGTGTATTTCGATCGAGTTTATTTTTATATCCTTATTTGCTTAAAATTATTAAATAATTTGCTTAAAATAATTTATTCAAACTATATAATTTAAGGCATTTATAGCACACTATTAAACGGGTCTTCCATCGCATACCCTTAAGCTAATTAAATAAATAGAATAAGCTTAGATAAATGATAATATTTAATTTTTTTCCCGTTTTAGGGTTTAAATTAACAGTTCAAGTGCAAACGATTGGGAAATAAGGAATAATATGTTTCGTCCAAACAGATTTCAATTCTAGAAATAACGAGTTTATTGAGTAGGTTCCTTGGAGTAATATCATTCTTATCCTCTTATGATGAAATATAAGAAAAATTGGTTTTCGCAGTTTCTGTAAAGAGTCTGTTAACCTTCTCACCGCGTATTTTCTTTTTATGAAAATAAGTTCGAAAATTGGATTTTTAAATCAGATGATGATTCTAAAATTGGGACATATTTTTTTAAAAGAGCAACTTTCTTAAAATTAACTGAGTAATATTTAAGTATAAAAAATCGAAATATAATTGCGATTCGAGTTTTTTCATTTAAAAAACAAAGCAAGTAGTTGTGGGGTTTTGAATTGCATTATGTGTATTTGCCTTTCACAAACCAAACAACAAAGTAAATAAATGAATAAATATGTTTGTTCAATTTTAGAGAAAAGGGTGCAATTATTTACTACGATCAGTCAGCCGTTTTGCACTGAGTAATTTTAACATAGAAAATGTTTTTAAAATCTTATCAACTGTCTTTAGTTCCGAGACTCGAAAAAAACAACAACTTACTTACAACGAGTGTTATTTTCAAGAAAACCTCTAAATATCAATAAAAATTACACAAAATAGTTTAGTATATTATTGGGAAAAAAATCTACGTGCTAGAATAAAGAAATAATAAAAGATATAATTAGTTTAACAGTTCTGTGAATCACCCTCGGCACACACACTTGAATCACACGTGATATCAACACTATTTTAATAATCTATGTTAAAATCACAAGAAACAAAAAAAAAAAAAAAAAACAATAATTCATTTTCCTTTTTTGAAAAAATAGTATGCTTAGTAAATAGTCAGCTGTTTTGCATCGAATTATTTTAAACTGCATAATGTTTTCAATTTCTTAAAAAAATTTCCTTAGCAACCATGCAATAATTCTAAAATTTGTTTTAACAAAAACTTGACAATAATTAATAAAGGAACTTTACTTAAAATGAAAATCTAAATTAAATTACTAAAAAAAGTTATTTGTATATTAATTAAAAACAATATCCGTGGTAGCGTGAGGAATAATATTTTTAAAAATGTTAAAATTGAATTAAATAGTTGGAGAAATAATTCTGAGAAACACGCACGGACAGGTAAAATATTTATTTTAAGATTAAGATGATATATAAAGTGTTAAGAAATTTTAAGATGCTTAAAAATGATGACGACATATTCGAATTAATAATTATAAAATATATATTGAAGAAATTTTTAAATATATTATTCCAATTCTATGCATGCGTATGTATATTATTGAAACTTCATCAATTATTGAAAAAACAAACTAAAATAGTTAAAATATAATCACATTTAATATAAGCGAAATCTGATGTATTATCATATTCTATCAGAAGCCTGCTTTTATGAAACTTGACATTCGTTGAATAAAATGCTTTATTTGATTTTTTTTTACTAAATAACGAATAAATTTTTAGACGATTAAAAAGGAAACATATTTTATATTAAAAGAAAAAAGATTAGTAATCGGGTATTAGCTAAAAAAATATGAATGAAATTTTAAGCAATGCATGCTAAGTCAAGTTTCTCTCGTAAGTTAACCACATTTTAATATTAATCGCCCCATTCAAATATTTCTTCATTGTCGCCAAATTAGTTTTTTTAAATAATAAATTTTAATTATTCTCATCTTCTACTAAATAAAAACAGTTTTTTTCTTTTCTCTTAATCAAGTAGATAAAATAATGAAAATTATTAAATAATTATCAAAGATTATTTTTACATGAAATTATCGTTGCGCAAATGAGTTTTATGAGTGGGTGCAATTTTTTTTAATTGCTTCATTAGTTTTAAAAATATGACGCAAGAAGTGAAATTATCATTAAAGGGGCCAAACTTCGAATAGCTCTCCTGACCAAACTATGGTTACCCTATTTCTCAGATAGCGGCTACCTCTTATATTTTAAAGATTAAATATCTAAATATGTAAAAAATATATTTATTTATTCAGAGAAAGTACATTTTTGCTTGCGATTTCGTAACTTAATTTATAGTTAGCACTAAATAATTAGCATATAAGAACCATTAAGATTGACACTTAATACATGAAAATCCGATCATTAGAACGAAAGTTATTCAGCACTCTACCCTTTTTTTATTATTTTTTTATTTTGCCCACTGTACAATAATTTTGCATCGTGAATTTTCCGAAAAAATTCAATTGTTATTTCGAAGAAAATTCAACGTAAGGTTTTGAGAAGAAACCCTTCGACATAGGAATTCAAATTAACAATAGGTGGATATATAATGCAAACTGGAGAAAATTGTTTGTTGATATAACCAGGTTTTCGTTAAATACAGGTTCGATATATCGAGAGTATGCTGTAGTTTTCCCTTTGACGAAATATCGTGTTGTTTTGCACCATATTTTGATTTTGCCGGAAATGGTCGACTGGATTTTTGACAAGTACAGTATTTAAGAAAAATATTCTTTTATTGTTTTTTTGACTTAAAAAATTTGATGTTTTCTTTTCGAAAAAAAAGAAAGAAAAAACGCGTATTTTTAAAGAAAACGAAAAAAAAAACAATTTGTAAAACGATTGTCGGTATAAGATAAGACTCTTTTACTGAAAAAACGGCAAAAAAAAAAAAAAAAAACTGTAAGGACCGGGGGGAAAAAACGTTAGTTGTATTTAAAGTAAAGAAAAAAAAACTTTTTTTGAAAGAAAATAAGAAAACGATTAAAAAATAAATTAAGAAAACGATTAAAAATAAATTAAAAAAACGATTAAAAATTAAATTGAGAAAACGATTAAAAAATAAATAAATGCAACGATTGCATTTTTAAAATTACTTTCGGTATAAGATCTGAATTCTAAAAGAGAGAGCAGATAGTTTTTCTTCCGCTTTTTTACAGCGATATAATCACAATCAACAACATAAATTCAAGTTGAAAAAGAAAGAAAATGTATCTAAATGGAAAGTTAAAAGACCGCATCGGGTATACATATGTAAGGTGACCCCTCTTTATTAATGCATACGAGGCTGCCATTTCTGTCGAGTGGTCACTTAGCGGTCTATGATCACGCGATCGGTTGCCTCATCTTGTCCCCACTAATCGACATGCGGCACGACAGTTCTCTAACATAATGATTTGAGATCGACGCACTAAACAAAAAGTACATGGAATAATAAAAATGACAAAAAAAGCAAAGGTGCCACGCTATTTTTGAAATGCGCCAATAATTTTGCGATTCGATTGAGATCCCATTTATTTCTAATTTTTCCAAGCAGCTATTTCTAATTATTATTATTTTTTTTTAATTTTATTTTAAAATATTATGAGCTTTACTCTATTCTCGGTTCTGTAGCCAACTACCTTGCAGATATTTTCTTTTCTTAACACTAAACATATCATAATCAGTCAAATGACCGTTTAAGAACTTTTGCATCGAAAATGAGCTAATCATCTTACCGTTTTTGCACCTTTGACTTCATGACTTTTTCTAACAACTTTATACAGTTAATATTCTATTATTATTATTTTTTAATATTTTTTTGTTTCGAATAATACTTGTCATATACCTATTTCTACCACAACCGGTCATTTGACCGGGAGAACAATTTATTGCTTTATAAGGTTATCGGATCAGAAATAACGATGTAATGCGCGCTAAACGTTTTGCATTCGTTTAGTTGCTCATTTCTGCAAAGATTGTTGCGTAGTGAGTTCAATCACAAGTTCTTGGAAGAAATAATATTATTTATAAGAATAATTATAATTCTTACATATTGCAAATATAAAAATAATTATATGAATTAAAGAAATAATAATAATTAGATGAATTAAAGAAATAATAATAATTAGATGAAATATGTTTGCCGAAAATGTAAAATGAAAACACCCTGAATGTGTAAAAAATGCGTTGAGCTTATGAATTAAAAAATCTTATTCTTTGTAAAACATAAAAATTGGCAATATACAATTTTGTTTAATTATAATAAAGTTTTTGTTAGTTTATTTCCTTCCTAACATCCATATTTCATACAATCAATCAAGAAGTCCAGTCATTTGACCAGCTATGGTAGAAATAGATATCTATTAAGTGTTGGTATGTTAAAGAGCACTTCTTATATCACATCTGGCCAAAAAACAGTTCCCAATACATGATCTCAGACTATGGCATTTTCAAAATCACGTTGAAAAGCGGATATAAATAATTAAAAGCGTGAAAAAGTGATTATTTAATAGCGAGATCCAACTTCATAATTCATAATATCGTATCAAAATATTAAGGTTTTCAATGCCATATAAAAATACAATGTTTTCACAGCCGAAAAAATAACTTGGGATTTACGATGAAATTAGCACAATTAAAATGCATCAATAGGTGATTGCTTAAATGTGCGATTTAAAACTCCGTAATAATATCAGCGTAAAAATACGGGATTTCGTAATCGCGTGGAAATAGCTAGAAACAATTCTTCAGAATTACGATGAAATCGGTACAAAGCGTATTGGGAAGTGATTATTTAAATGGTGAGATTCAACTTCAAGATTCATAATATTATCATATTAAAAATTCCAAGATTTTTAAAACTTCGCGAATATACGGTGTTATTAACTGCCGAATATTAATTACGATGAAATCGGCAGAAATAAATCGCGTCAAAAAGTGATTCATCAAATACGCGATTGATAACTCACGAGTCACAATATCGTATTAAACGCACCGGGATTTTAAAAACCGTACGGCGATAAGTTGTTGTAACCACGAAAAAGTGATCAAAACGTCACTTGTATTTATGATGAAATCGCGAAAAAATAAAGCGAGTCAAAAAATGATTACTGAAATTTAACATTCGCGTATCGTATTAAAAATATTGGGTTTCTTTCAACCATGCGGAATTACATACAATAACAGCGGAAAAATAGTAACAATATGAATAGTTACTTTATTTACGTCACACAATGGGCTGAAAGTTTAGGGGAGAATGATCGGGCCATTTTCATCCTCTGATGGTTCCCCTGCTTTGGTAGCCCGATGACCCATGCCTCGGATCTGTTTGACTTCGGTAATTTGCTAGGAACCCAGTCTTTTCGACCAGTCCACTGCGGGACGAGAAACAATATAGATTTACTACAGAATCTGTGAAAATTGAGCTCGGCAAAAAGTGATAAAAAAGTGCCATTTAAAACTCCCAATATTTTATTTTCAATTTTTCCATAAAAAAATTCATTGTGTTAAGAAGCTTCCGCGGGCCACTCATCAGCAGTCGGCGGGCCGCAGGATACCTTAATCTATATCTTGTTCAAATTTTCAATCGTTCATAAAATACTTTTTCAAATATATTTTTATAAACATGTAGTGGAAGACACTTGATGTTAATACAGTTCTTTTAAACTATTAATTCATTCACTAAATTTAATCAATTAATTTTAGTTTTATAGGGGAGAAAATTTTTTAATTATTTAATAAGAAATAACTAAAATAAAAATTTTCTTCGTTGACCCAAGTAGAAATTAAGTTTCAATTTTTTTTATTACTTATTTCCCAATGCACTGTTTGCACTTGAACTGTTAATTTAAACCCTCAACGCATTACAGTCAGACTAGCAGACAAACAGCAATTGTTTTACTTTAATCTGCGTTCATATACAATATATGAGATTTTTTTTTTTTGCTTTTTTATAGAATTGATTGGATATTTCCTTAAAATTCTTTTCGGGTTAATATGAAGTAATATGAAAGCCTCATACAGTCCAGTATTTAAATATATTGTTAGTTATTAAGTAATCAATTTACAAACAGAAACTAAGTACTATGTTCTATTATACTATTCTCAAAATCACGTTTTAATATTTATATAAAACTCACTTATTGTTGCTACATTTCCCAAACTGTAATAATAGTAAAAATTGCGTATTTATCAAGTTAAATTAATAATATATATTAAAAGCATAAAAAAAATCTTTAAATCGTTATAATAATGAAAACCCATTACAAATTCATAAACTCGAAACTGTTTCAGAATTACTAACATTTTCAAGCATCAGATATAATATAATAGTTTCTTATTTTTACTAATAAAGTTTTTATTTTAAATTGAGTATATGTTATTATACTAGGTTAGTAAATTACGCGTGTTTTTGGATTCTCTATAATAAGTGTGTAGAATTAGATTTTTTTTACATTTGTATTAGCATGCAACCCCTAATATTTTCCTACTTTTTTTTAAAGTTTTGAAAAATGTATGTTATACTTGTAAAAAGTTTACCCTGCAAAAAAGGAGCGGATAATCACGCAGACTTTACCTGATCAAGAATTTTTTTTTCATGAAAAATCTCCTTCTCCTGAATTGATTGATTGATTAGAAGTTGATCTCCTGAAATGAAATGATTAGAAGTTAAACTTCGTAAGATAAGTCGTGATGGCTCAGGTGATAGAGAGGTGTACCGGGTTCGAATCCCAGCGGTGGTGGGTCGATACGAATTCCGCATCCAAACGTCAACTCCAAAAAATTGAGTAATCTATTCAATAAATTATAAAAAAAAAAAAAAATTGTGTGACGCCAAAAACAACAGAGTTATAAAAGAGATAATTTTATGTGGAGATAACCTAAAGATTAGGAAATATTGGATGAAAATAATTCGACATTGTCTAAAGATAATGAAATCTCAATTCGACTATTTGTTTCAAATGGACATGGTTGAAAACAGAGTAGGACATCATTTCGACAGGAACTAATTTTGATTCGATAGAATCTGGTCAAGACGAAATCTCGATTCGGCATCATTTCAATACAAATGGAGTAAATGCTTTATGATTCAAATATAGAAGATAATCAGCGTGCTGTATTTCGATTTTTCGGGCAAATGGACCAAAAATTTATTAGTGCAACAGCATTCACTTTATAGTACTGAATGTTTTTTTCGTCTATAGCAATATTTTGCATGCAAATATTTTGCTGATGATGACGGTATTCTACTGTAGATGAGATTGCTACTCAACCCTTTAAGGACCATGATCACATGTAAAGATGTGATTCTCCATTCACGGCTACGTTATCATATATAAAACGGGCCTTTCTGACTCCAGTGGCCCAAGATGACACGGACATAATCTGAATTCAATTTTCTCGTTTCAATAGGCATATTCAAGTCAAAATATTTGATGGTTTTTCACTGATGGACCAACATAATCTTGATGCTAACCATTCATAATTTCATCATGAAACATTATATTTTTTAATGGTAACCAACATAATTCCTACATTGGGGTAATTATAACCATTACCCCACTGTAGGAATTTGGACTAAATTATGATGGTTCAACATGTGAATAGTAACTTGTTTTGATAGTTTGTTCATGTTGGACCATTAGAAATTTCCATCATAGTTTCTTAGAATTCAAATGTTGAAATGATCATGTACTACCATCATCCCAATGTACGAATTCGGACTGATTTATGATGATCCATCATAAATATGAATGGATGGTATATTTCTGAGAACTGACAAAAATTCCCATTAAACCATCATAGAAATACATAGTTGAAACTATCATGAATCATCATGGATTGTTGGTCCTTGATAATCAATCTTCTGATGGTTAATCATCTAATGGTTAAATATTAAAGTAGCATTTTCCATCATGGAATAATGGAAGTTTGTTGGCATATCAAAAACCATGAAAGCATAATGGAAAATGTTGGATGAGGGTGATGTTGGGCCATCATGAATCGCACTGAAACCAACATAAACCATCAAAATGTTCTGATGAGACCCATCAAGAATTTAGACTCTACGAATGAGCTGGTTGGGCTTTGGGAAGCGCGGGTCCTGAAAGGGTTAAAAGTTTCATGTGGCTGGAAATTCGGCTCTCTGATAAAACGTTGCGTAAGGGCACTAACATTAAAGGATAAAACTGTTTCAGAAGTGATAAATATTTCGACTTACTTAATGTCATTCTTTCATAAATTTTTCAATTCCTACTATTAGTTCACACTCTCCCTATATCTTGTTCAATTGTTCATAAAATACTTTTTATTCATCCACTCAAGTTCAAATATATTTTTTTAAAACTTGTAATGGATGATGTTTATAGAGTATTTTCAAACATTCATTCATTCATTAAATAGGGGTGGGCGACAAACTAAACGGAATTTTCTGATGGGTTAAACGTTAGGCATGGTTTTAAATTTTATTATAAGCTATTCAGTTTTTCACCCATTTTAAAAATAACATTATTGATAATTTCTAACTTATAGCTCGATTTAAATATTAAAAAAATTGTTAATTGCGCACATTTAAATATTTAACTATTTTATATTCGTTGTGTGAGATAAATTCAATAAAGAACATGACGTGGTAGCACGTGTGGTCCACGTCACCGAATTTATACTTTTATAGTTGTCTGTTCCACCACTCACCTTTTCTTGCTATTAATTTCCTACTATTAGTTCATACGTTCCCTCTATATCTTGTTCCAATTTTCAATCGTTCATAAAATACTTTTTAATAATCCATTCAAGTTCAAATACACTTTTTTTTTAAACTTGTCATGCATGACACTTGATGTTAAGACAGTTTTTTTTTCTTCAAATATTAATTCATTCAATAAATTTAATTAATTTATTTCAGTTTCATACGGGAGAAAAAATAGTCATTAATTAAATAAAAAGTAACTAAAATAAAATTCTTCTTTGTTGAACTATTTAGGAAATGAATTTTTTAAAAAAATTACTTTAGATTACTGGTTTAATATACTATTTTAGCTTCTTTTCTCTTTCCGGCTTTTTCTCTCATTGGTTGCAGGAAAAAAGGCTTGAAGTAGGAGGAATTCGCCCAAAGATCGATTCATTTCGAAGTAAAGTCGGAAATGTTCACTCTAGCGCTGCGTACCCCTTAATTTGAAAGTATATATATATATATATATATATATATATATATATAACAGCGACAAAGCTATTTTTTCTACCTCATGAAAACAATGATGAAAATAAAACGCGCAACAAACAACAACTGAGAAGCAAAAATATGGGAAGAAATCCTTTTTTAGGAAAAATAACACCTGAAAGGAAAGACCAGATTGAATCCAGGAAAAGAATAATAGAAGATAAAAAAAAAAAAAAGCCGCAAAAGAAGAATTTGAATGATTACCCCTTTGCCCGAAAGTCGAAAAACACGAGTCGATTGATTTATGATAGAACTTAGTCGGAGGGAAAAAAGGGGAAAAAATGCTATGTTTTTCCCTCTTTGTTACAACCTTCCCTACTATTCTGATTTATGTCTAGAAACGGAAACAAACTGCTTGTTGAATGCATTCATTTTTTTATTCTTCTTGTTTGGCTCCTTATCGCCCGTGAAACAGGCTTCCTTTTGGTATCCAACGCCCTTTTTGCGAGAAGAAGAAAAGAAGACACTGGAAGGAAAGAGTGCGCGACATTCGGCATCTGTTCTGTCCCTATCTGTTTCTCTTTTTTTTCTTCCCTTTTTGCATTGGACAAGCGCACTTGATTCTATTCTTATGTTGACTCACTTATTTATTATTCATTCTTCCATATTTCTTCTCTTTGTAAAGAAGAAGGAATTCCGATCTGCTCCGGAGTATAATTTCGAGGGATTTGATTTTTAGTTGCTCAGGAAAAGACCTTTTTTTTTCTTTTTATTTTCAACTTCGCATTCGCGCAAAATAACAAGCTTTAGAAGAAAGGCACCCCGACAGCTAAAAAGAAAAAGTTTTTTTTTTTTCTCTTTCCAGCGCATTACCACTTTTCTTCGCCGCCTTTATATGTTGGAAGAAAAGTTTTGGACCTCTTTAAATATGTTTCCTTTTTTATCTTCCTTCGGATGACGGGAAAAAAAAAGAAAGGGAAGTTACCCTTTAACATTTCAAATAAAACTCATTCAAACATATATCTTGGAATGACTCTCGGGACGTTTTTGGCATACAAATAACGTTTAATTCGTGTGTTTGGCATCTTCTCGCGGCTACAAACATTCCAAACTAAATTTTAAGAGAGATTGTTTAACAACTCAGAATATTCACAAGGAATGGTGCAAATAACATTGAATGCCTAATTCCCAAATTGACTAGAGGGGTGAAGTACTATTTTTTTTTCTTACAGCAATTGAATGACCCACTCCTCTTATGGAATTCTATTCCAAGGGACGTCATCATTCCTTACGTTATTTGAAATTGCAGCACGGTTCACTGTCATGTATAACATTAATTATGTATGTGGGTAGTTATTGCTGAGGGGATCAAGCGTTCGCCTTCCAATCAGCTGAACCGGGTTCCAATTCCAGCGATGGCGGGTCAACACGAATTCCAATTTCGGCTGGCACAGTGCTGACGTATTCTCTGTTCTTGATAGTCTCCTTGCAGTCAGGATAACCGTGGGAGGTTCTCGTGGTCTTCCTCTCCATGTAACGCTAATGCGGGTTAGTTCCATCTAGAAGTCCTCCACGAAGTCAGATGTCTCACAATACTTGATTCAGGAGTTCATTTGTCTTCTGGGTATGGTTTAAAATGACAAGGTGCCGGAGTTGAGCATTAGAAGTCGTAAACCCAAAAAAATCGCATCGGCTGTTCAATGACTGTTATAATAAAATAAAATTATGTATCGGTAATACCATTAATGCGCGCATGCACATTCCCTAGCTAACCTGCAGACTATTTAATTTGCACCACTGAAGTACAGAATCAAAGGTTTCTCCACATTACCTAGCTTCCGTATCTACTGAGAAGTCATGATCTTAATAACATGCTGTGTGTTGTATTTTAGAGAGTGAATCCTTTGTCTCCCGTAAAAGAGAGGAATTAAAAGTTAGGAAGACAAAATTAAACGCACCAATTACGAGAAAACTATAATAAACATATATTTAAATGTAAAACAAAAATATAATGATTTGTCGGAAATTTATATTATTAATATTTTATAATTATTGACTTCTTCAGATATGATAATAGTTGAACAAGCAAAAGAAAATTTAGAAGATTGGTTTCTAAGTGAGACTGGCTTCCACTATTTGACCCACTCATAAATGTGTATATAGCATGATTGTTATTTTCCAGGTTTTTTTCTTACCCCAAAAATGTAAACAAGTTTTGTGTTGTAACATTCAAAAGCTTATAAGGTTTTAAATTTATAAAATTTTTCTTAGTTTTTCTCTTCTCCTATGTCACAAAATGATACATGCCAAAGGAAAACTAATTATATTAAATTCATTTTGTGTTAGAGCGTTTTGCATTCTTACATTTTTTTACTTGTATCACTGTTTTATTACTTTAGTAGCAAGTTTTAAGCTATGATGTTTTAAAAAATGTACAAATAATATTACAAAACAGAAAGTTAAAAAAAAATAAAGCCTCCGTACCTAGTCGGATACCTAAAGTCAAATAGTTATGATAGTAACTGATGCAGAAATACTCAGTGACATTACTGCGGTTCGTAAAATATGTGACAATATATGGCGCATTACACATTTTTTTTCAAAGGAAAATTCCTAGTTTGATGTTATACAGGATGCAAATGTCAGTAATTTTTATATTTTTGGTATTGATATTGATTTTTTCTTTAATAAAAGGAGTTCTCGGATTATTCGATTGTCCGTGTGACCTGTCCCGGTGATTAACCCGGATAATCGGGAGTGCACTATATATATATACACCACTTTGATTCTAAGTATATAATTATATAATTGATAAAATGAAAGGAGTAAGTGGCAATTTTCTCTGAGGTTTGTAAGTCTTATAACGTATTAAATTTTACCCCTATATCAAAAAATTTGTATCACAAGTTTTTTTTCCCTCACTACTAGTCAATATATGAGTCTTTGATGCAGACTTGTTACAACATGTCGCAATCAAGGGTAGCGAATACAGTTCTAATCCTTCGTCGTAATTGTGTTAAATTACGTAACTGGAAGGCCTGTTTATACAATCCAAGTTAAATTGATATTATATATTGTTTTAATCATATACATCTTGTACATGAATGATTGAAATGGATGGAATAATTGATTGCTTTAATCTTATACATATTGTGTACAAAAGGTTTTATTAATTAAAAAAAGAAAGTCATTTCAATGAAAAATAATAATAAATAACGTCATCTTTTTGCAATCTTAAACAAAATGTATGGTTCTGTTACTTCGGAATAGTTAATTCTGAAAGTCTGTTTCATTGTTGACACGTATTCATAACGTTATCCTTTATTATTTGTAGATTCCCTTGTCCCCCATTTCACAAATAACTTGTTTTAAATATATTTATTTCCAGTCGTAAAGTAATACCGGAAATTAAAAATCGTATTTCATGCTTACGAAATTTAAAGAAAACGATTCATGCGATGGAAAATTGGAAAAGATGAATATATTTCGGAATTGGATTAAAGCCTATAAGGGGAAATTGCTCGTTTTCAGGTTACTTCAACAACATTCAACTTTAATTAAGAAAATTTACAAGAAAAGAAGACGAGTCAACAGTAGGGGAGAGTAATTATTTCGGTGTTTGGGAAAGGAAGAGAAAAACTTCCTTTAAACAGGACCGATTTCCTTGGAGACTTTAACACTCTTAATTATTTTTGCTACGAAAATTACATTAAACTTCCTCTCTCTTGCAGAAGATCTCGCGTCCAGATAAGAAAAGAATTTTACGAACCCCACTTTTACAAACTAGAAGCAAGCATTAGCATTAAAGGAAAAAGCAAGCTTTATAGATCGTTTACAACTTATTATATATATATACTAGAGGGCTCCACCCGCTGCTCTCTACCGCTCGCCAACCCCCGATAATTGCTACGCAATTACCTTTTTGTTTGCTTCGCGAAGAGAAAATATGATAGGATTGTAAAATGTCAGAGGTCCTTAATACTAGCATTATAACTTATATAAAGCAATTTTATTAAAAACAATATAATAAACTCATATAAAGCGAGGAAGCAACATTATTTAACATATTACTATAGGGCATTAGCCGGAGATTAATCTCCGTATCCGAAGCACGCGTGGCAGAGCCTAACTCGAGTAGACTATATTTGAGGGTGCCCCTTGATTCTCGCCAGGTTGTGATCGCGGTTGATCGCCGAGCTGGGCGATGTTGAAACCCAATGGTGATTCTGATTGTTTTATATTTTAGCGTTATTTTTAAATGTTCAACGGTATATGTAATTTCAGAGGTCCGTTAGTTCTACGTTGGATACCGGCTGGTAAGGTTACTTTTGCCTCTGGTCATAAGATCGAAAGTATGTGGGCAGTCATAAAAAGGGACTTTAGAAAAAAATGTCATCGCCAATCCAGTACCTCAGACGCCATTTTCGATTCTTATTTCGCCGAATTTATGTGGTGATGGAGGTACACAGATTCTATTCATGATAAAGTTAGACAGTATATAACTGTTATTTGAGAATTCGGTGCACCTAAATCTGAGGATATTAAAGCTTAACGAAAAAGTGAGTTGTTTTTTTCCTTTTCTTTCTGTGCTTACTCCATTAATTTTTGTTTCGATTCAAAATGCATATAATTTTATATTGGGTTTATTAATATTGCTCATATCGAGTTTATTGCAATTTTATAAAGTGTTGGCCGATGTTTTGTTTTATTTTATTTTATAACCGTCGTTGAACAGCTGACCCAATTTCATGGGTTTACGACTACTAATGTTCAACTCCGTAGCCTTGTAATTTTGAACCAATCCAGAAGACAAGGAAACTCCTGGATCAGTACCCCCAGAGGTTTTGATTTGTTATGGGAACATGGAGGACTTTGAGACTCGACAGATTTAACGTGCATCAGTCACCATTTACTACACGGGGAGTCTTCGGCCGGCGAGGATCAAACCCACGACCTCTTGGACATGGGCCCAGCACCCTACCGACCAGGCTATCCCGGCCTCCCGATGTTTTGTTTTTTTATTTTATTTTTATAACCGTCGTTGAACAGCCGACCCAACTTAATGGGTTTACGGCTACTAATGTTCAACTCCATAGCCTTGTAATTTTGAACCCAATCCAGAAGACAAGGGAACATCTGGATCGAGTATTGGGAGAAATTTGCCTTCGTGGAGGACTTTTTGATGGAGCTAACCCGCATTTGCGTTACATGGAGAGGAAGACCACGAGAACCTCCCACGGTTAGCCTGACGGCAAGGGGACTCTAACCCATGATCCGTCTACCACTGAGGACATTTCACGTCAGCACTGTCGTCAGTGCAAGCCGGATGCGGAATTCGTATCGACTGGGATTCGAACCCGGTTCGCCTCATTGGAAGGCGAACGCTCTATCCCCTGAGCCATCGCGGCTCCCGATGTTTTGTTGAAATTTTCCTATGTTTTACTGAAATATCATTATATTTTGGCAGCCATTCCTGTTACCACGGTGTTCCGCGCAAACAGAAATGGCGCCAAACATAAGTCGCCAATTGTGCCAAGGGGCACGCTCAAGTATATTTTTACCCCTAACTAAAATCATTGTTGATCTTATAGGATGCCGGACGCTCCCTATATGGTGCTTCATCCCCCCCCCCAGTAATTTAAATTTTATACTGAAAACAATTAAAACCTAATGAAAAAAAACTTTAAAATAATGCAAACAAATTAAATCATGTTATATTAATAAGTGATGCTGAGTAATATTTCAAAAGCAAAAACCATTGCAAGTAATTGCCCAATTAACTTCAATACTGTCAGCCGACAAAATATTTTAGTTTCAATCAGACAAAAAGAAAATTATATAATAAAAACATATGTAACTTAAATTCGACAAATTAAATTAAGCAATTTAATTTTTTTGTCACATTGAATACTCATAAAAAAAAACAAATGTAAAATGAAATAAGTATGTTATCAATGATCAATAAACATTTTTTTCTGAATTGTTATAAAAAAAATAAAGTGAAAACAATAATATTAAAAATTATTTGCAATAGATCTTTGAATATTCACAAAACCTAGCTATGTACAGTCGGCAAAAAAAAAAAGATATCACCTTGAATAACTTTCGTTCTAATGCTCGGATTTTCACGAACTAAGTGTCAATCTCAATGGTTCCTGGGGGTGACCTCAAATATGCTAATTATTAGTGCTGACTATTAATTAAGTTACGAAATCAGACACAAAAATGTACTTTCTCTGAATAAACATATATTTTTTTTTTTACATATTTGGAATCTAGACATTTGAATTAGGTGGGGTAGACAAAATTTTAAAAAAATTTAATCGTAAATTGGGTTGCAATAAAGGTTTATATATTTGGCGATAGTCCAGAAAAACGCTAAAAAAAGTCGCCAGCGCAAAAGAATATTTTAAGATAGACTTAAGATAGACTTAAGATTGACTAATTCAAAAGAGGAATGCTTCATTTTACTAGTTTGCTAGGCAACGTAACTCTGTAAAAAAAATTGAAATAATGTTCTGTGATTGCTCGGAGAGGTTTAATTAATTGTTAACAGAAAGTATCTCGAAGTTTCTAGGCAATAGACAATTTTTAAGCTGATTTCTGTCCAAAAAGCAACAAAAAAAATTATTGTAATTTTCTTTGAAAAGAAAATTTGAATCGATTTATAAATTATTTATGATTTTCTAAGTTTTAAGAATTGAAATACATGAACTTTTTATCTGATATTATTTAGATTATTTTGTTTTCGCTATATTTATTCGAGGATTTCATACTAAAATCAAACTAACATTACTTATAGCTACATGCAAAATTTTAGGGTTAATAATTTTTACAGCTTTAATCGATTCTTCTAGGCAAGAAAGTTTGAAGGAAAAAAAAGTAAATCTTGAAAAATAAAATATAGATTGTATAGTAATTCACAAGGTTTTCTATAATTTACGAGATTTCTTTTTTCTATAACTCAAGGAATGACTGAATGTTTAGTGGCATTTTAAAAACATTGAAATATGTTATGTTTATTAATAAGATATTGAAATAATATGTTGCATATTGTATGATTCATTGTTTAAAAAATCGCTTCATTCTGCTAGATATTTAGGTTACATGGTTTTCTTTGGATAAAGATGATTAGCAAATAGTGTCCTCATGTTTCGATACATTCTGAATCTTACGTTCGCAAATTCACCATAAATTGTCGCACAACATATTCTTCAATTACGATAAGCTACATTTACCACCAAATACTGATAATATATATCTGATATTCTCTTTTTCAAAAGAGCTCGTAAGATCCTTTAGATACTTAAGTGGGAGCACAAAAACTTCAAAGATAAAATATTTAATTTCATTAACTCAAAATATCTGGTCTCAATTTTTAAGTTAAATATAACTTTTACAATATTGATGCTTTTACGTTTTTAAAGATCACATGAATCCTATTAAAATATTAAAATGCATATGTTTACTTTAACGAGTGTAAAATCCTTATCAAAATAATTATCAAGACCCAAATCTAAAACAGTATAATTGACGATAAAAACTCAACTGGCTTCAAGACATATGAAGAGGAAAGTAAATGTCGGCATGTTTCGAGCGTTTAAATATAATCGCCCATTCTCAAGACTTGTCAGGCTTGAATAACTTGTGACTTTTATTATTGGACGCTCAAAACACGTCTATTTTTATTTCATCTATTATTTTTTTAATCAATGATGTTTTTATATTTTCGATACAGTTTCCTGGGATTATCCATTTAGTTACACAACATATTAAATTAAAAAAAAAAAAATTATTTTTTTTTCTTCTTTTTTTTCGAAAAATATAGAATGCTTAGTAAATAATCAGCTGTTTTGTATTAAATAATTTTAAACAGCGAAATGTTTTAAATTTCTAAACAAGATTTTATTCTTAGCTAGCAGACAATAATTCTTTTAAAAAAAACTTAATTATAATTTTAAAGGGAACTTTACTTTAAAGAAAATCTAAATTGAAGTACTACAAAAATTGATTAGTATATTAATGAAGAAATAATAAACGTAGTAGGGTAAAGAATATGATTTTTAAAAATGTTAAAATTTACTTAAATAGTTGGCAAAATATTTCTGCTAAACACTTCCGGACAGGTTATTAAAAAAGTACTTTTAAGATTAAGACGATACTATAAAAGATGCTGAGAAATTTGCGATGATGTGAGATATGCTTAAATATGTTTACGTATTTTTATTAATATTTATAAAAAAAAATATTCAAGAAATTGATAAATATTTTTTAAATCTATTCATACGTATGTATATTATTGTAATTGTAACAGTTATTGAGGAAAAAAACTAAACAATAATCACATTAAATAAGCACAATCTGGTGTCGCTTCAGAAGCACGCTTTTATAAAACTAGACATTCGTTGAATAAAGTGTTTTTTATTACTAAATTGCAAATAAATTATTAAAGGACTAAAAAAGAAACATCGTGTTTTTTAGTTTGAAAGAAATAAAATAAAAAGATTAGCAAACGATTATTAGCGAAAAAAAATATGAATGAAATTTTACGCTAAGCGCGCGAATTCAAGTTCTTCGTAAGTTTATCACATTTTAATATTAATCGCCCTATTTAATTATTTCTTTATTGTCGCCAAACTATTTTTTTAAATAATTATTTTTAATTTTTCTCAGCTTCTAAAAAATAAAAACAGTTGAAACTTTAGATTTTTCAATTGAAAAATATGTAGATTAATATAGTATAAAAAAATTCATACCTTTTAATTCAAAATTTTTTTATCCTCAATTTAATTAAAGAATAAAAAATAATTAATAATTATTAAAAATTATTTTTTCATGAAATTATCTTTGGGTAAATGAGTTTTATAAGTGGGTGCAATTTTATTTGAATTGCTTTATTAGTTTTAAAAATCTGACTAAAAACATAAAAAGTGAAATTAACATGAAGGGGTACGAACTTTGGATCGCTCTCCTGACCAAACTATGGGGACCATATTTCCCAGATTGCGGCTACCCCCTATATTTTGAAGGTTAAGAATCCAAATATGTAAAAAAAAAATATATGTTTATTCAGAGAAAGTGCGTTTTTGTGTCTGATTCCGTAACTTAATTAAAAGTTAGCACTAATTAATTAGCATATTTGAGGTCACTCCCAGGCACCATTAAGATTGACACTTGGTTTGTGAAAATCCTATCATTAGCATGAAAGTTATTCAGGGTGATTCGTTTTTCTTTTTTTTTTTCATGGACTGTAAACAGTTGGCTAATATATTTTCAACTTTTTACCTGGAATATAAAACTTCGGTTTTAGCTAAAGCATGGTACCCTTTACCACGGACGTTCTTTAATTATATAAATTTGCTTAACTTCGGGTGCAACGAAAAGATCTCGTTCATTGTCATAGCGATAAAGAATGTTATTTCGAATGAAGTGTATATTGACCTCACCGTTCACAAGCAATGATATAATTGTATTAATTTGTTCATCATTTTTTTAACAGTTTCAATTTTCATCGTGCGAAATTGTGATACACGCATTTCTGCCTAAGGCATCAACGTGTTTCATTTGTGTAGCAGACCGGTGCACCATTTCATATTGAAATTCCTCAAGGTACAAAGCCAATTTCTTTTTTATTCATTGTGTTTTGCAGAGCTGCGTAGTCAGTTACAATTTTAAATGTTGTGCCTAATCAATAACAACGAAATTTTTTCAGTTTTTCAACTATTGTAAGAGTTCCTAATTCATAGCTACTATATTTTTCTTGTTGTGGATTTGTTTTTTCACTAAAATAATGAATAGGATCTCGTTATCAGCTTTTTGTAAGAGTACTGCATCAAACCCGAAACTACTAGCGTCCGTATTCTACACCGAATTCTGACTGTGTATAAGTGAAGAACTGGGTTGTTAGTTAAAGCTAACTTAAGTTTTTGAAAAGATTCTTTCTGATCATTAAAATATTTAAATTAAGTATTATTTCTCAATAAATCAGTAAGGGGTTTAGCTATTTTACTATAATTAGGAATAAATTTACGAACATATCAGTTTAAACTCATAAGTTGTTTATGTGTTTTAGGTAGGGGGAAATTCTTTAAGGGGGTTCGTATAATACTATTTTCAATAAAAACCGACATTTCTTAAAATTTTATTCCAATCCGTTGTCAGCAGCTGTTTTTAATACACGTTTTAATATTTCAAAAATCATTTTTTGCTGGGATGGAAATGAAATCTAAATAAATAACTCAAGTTTTATCTTTTATTAAGGGGGGACCCCACCCTAAGATGGTAAAATATTAACTTTTTTCTTGAAATTTTTTTAAGTAATAGAGACGATGCAGATACTCCTTGTTCTTTTTTATGTTATTTATCTACAATTTATGTCTATTTTAAAAAAAGTTTTTTACAAAATAAAATAAAATAAGTTGGTGGCAGCCCCGTGTGTGGCTGGTCATCAAAAAGTAGCACCTCACTGGCCTCATGGATTTAGAAGTCCTGAAACATAGGAAAACGATTTTGTTTAAATTTTCTGAAACATAAAGACATTATCTAAAAAGTAGCGTAGCGTTTTTTTGATATTCGTAAAATTACCAAAATGGTGGCAACTTAAACAAAAAGTTAAGTGTTTCATTAAAAAAATAATCATTAAAAAAATATTCATTAAAATACTAATATAAAATCGAAATATAAAAATATCAAAAAAATCCTATGCTACTTTCTAAATAATATATTTTTACGTAATTTAAAATAAAGAACAGCTTATTTCGTTGTATAGATCATGAGAAAAACGTTAGGCCAGGTCAAAAAACAGCGTTTTGAGAAAAACGCGTTTAAAGTTTTGATTTATGGTAGGGGAAAACGTTTAATTTCATAAATATAATGGTCGATAAATGAAATGCCTACAATAAGTTTCTATATACAGTCAACAGAATGGATGAGACACAAAAAGAGTGTCGCCCCTCCTAATCCGGCCGAACGGGCCTTTCTACCTGCTTAGCGACGACTCACTATTTTCCGGTATAACTTCCAAACGCAGTTAGGTACCGAGAAATCGTTTAAGACAGACATTAGGAAGGGTACAAAGATTCGAAAAATGCAAGAAATTTTTTTTTGAATTTTTGAAATATTCAGGGTGGGGTCCCCCCTTAAGTCTCTAAAAACGCGCAAAATATATCTCTGAAAAACACTTGGGCTGTTAGCCAAACCAAATGGTACCTGTAAAAATTCGTATTGACCATTATGCGTAGAAAAGGATGCGTATTTACGACTATTTTTTTCTCAATTTTACAATGGTGAAAAGCTGCTTTTAAATCTATAGAAGAAATTATCTGAGCGCCACCTAATTGGTCTAATATGTCCGCCATAAGGGGTAAAGGAAATCGATCGAGAACATTTAAAAAAAATTTAATTTCCTAAAATCGATACAAACTAGCGTGGAAATTATCTTTCTATTTTGCACGGAACTATAGGTGCACAAAAATCTGAACCTCTTTCTTAAATAACACCATCTTTTAACCAGGTGTGTATTAGTTTTTCAACTATTGCCTGCTCTTGAAATGACAAGCGGCGAGCATGTTGGTAAATGGGAATTTCATCCTTTAAAATAATATTCATTTTAATATCCGAGATCTAAATCTGAGAAGGCTTATAGTAATTATAAATCAAAATAGATAAATTCTCTTCGATATTTTTATTAACTACGTGAGATAAATCTATTTCATTGAGGTCAATAGCATTAAGTATCAGAGTTGAAAAAGGAAAAGTTTTACAATCGGGCCATTTCTCATCAATATTCAAATTTTCCGAAGACAAAACAGAATTAGAAAAGTGAACCTTTCTTTGACCATAAATTAACGTAGTAGTGGTTGTCTGCGTATTATTGCTAACCTTAAACCGAGCCTGAGTCGTCGATTAGCGTTGCCGCATAGTCGTTAACCTGCACTAACTGACCTATTTGAAGGGTGGGAGTATGTTGTTCTGCTACTGTAGATTAGGCTAATTATCAAATATTGAAAAAAAATCTATGTTATTCTTATATTTTGAAAAAGAACATATGGTTCACATTCGAGTTGAAAAGTGTTATTTCCCGTTACTACCAATAGACAGGGTTAGTCGCTTTACGGCGTCACCCGCCCCAATGCGTTCCAATAGTAAAATGGAAAAGATGTTTAAGATAGCGTTTCCTTTTGAAACCTGAATTGTACCATTAGGTCATCGTTTTCTTTGTCAGAGCAACAGTCCCTTGCAGGCTTTGGATGTCTCAACAGCTGACGCAACTCCATTCCAATTTCTAATCTTTAGGGTTTTCAGATCATTTAGTAGGGGTTCTGCCTCTGGGTTCTTAAAGGTGACGATTCTCATGCTGCTATTTTCAGGACATCTCTGCCAATTACTGCGGATCATTTGAGCCTGCTTTTAGAGTCGGTAGAGTCAACACCTCCTAGAAAAGAGTCACGGGTTACCATAAATATCCTTTAGTAGGCCAAACGTAAGGACATATTTCGTATTTTCAACCACTGCGCAGCTTAGTACCCCGAACGTAATGACATCTTTCTCATTTTTCATCAACTGCGCAGTTAACTTCGTCACATCGGACTACTAAATTGATCCTTGCTGAGGCCTTCCTTCTTCTAGGAGGTGTTGGTAGAGCTCGATGTTATATTTGTATGTTAGGTGCTAGAAATATATATATATATATATATATATATATATATATATATATTTGTGATATGTTAGGTACCAGAAATTTTTTTTGTGGTGTGTTAGGTACCAGAAAAAAATAATCTGCCATGAGAACGAAGAAAAAAGAAATGAAAAAAAGAACGCAGTTGATTTTTCTTGTCAGAACATTTTAATTCTATTGATTTCTCCGTGTGCCGCGGAAGGGAGACGAGGCATAGAAAATAATTTGATTAACAAGAGATCATAATATTTTTTTATCCTTCTCCTCCTTCACCTTCGCTAAATTATGAAGTTTTTACACGCTTCCTCTCCGAAACACGCGATAAAAAAAAGAGAACGGCGGGGCTAATAACTCCATTTCGAAGTTATTAATGAAGGAGGGGGGGGAGGAGGAAAGATTAAAAGCAAAACTTAATTTGCGTTACGTTAAGAAATGTAAATGCTCTAAGAAGGCGCTCATAACATCAATTAACTAAGTTAACGCGATGAGAAATAAAAGTATTTTTGGATAAATAAAAAGTTATTTCATTTTATTATTTTTTTAATATATAAAAATTATTCATTTTGTTTCCGTTTTTTCTATAAATGGCAGTTAAAAACAGCTTCTTTTTTCGATAAAACTATTATATATATATATATATATATATATATTATATATATATATATATATATATATATATATATATATATATATATATATATATATATATTATATATATATATATATCACATCACATCAATCTCTTCTTCGGAATGAAAACGACGTCCACGTAAGTTCTTTTTTAGATTAAAGAATAATCAAAAGTGTTCTATCACTCACTTTAATTTGTTTTTGTTTTAAGAAACTTAACTGTTAATCCGACTGTATGTTAGGATAATTTATCATGGTGAAGCATTAGTCCCCTAACATTCACTTCTTGTAGAATTTCTGGAAGACATTTAGTGATATACCAGTTTGCCGGCAACTTGATGGCTTTGAACAATTCCGTACTTCTGAAGAAAGCGGCATACACCACTTTTTCCAGTGCGCGTTGTCTTTTCACCATTGTCGGCGTGGGATCAGCTTCAAAGACCCATACTTTGCTTTCTTGACGCGTTGGAACGTCAATAAACGGTATGTACGTTTCATCACCCGTTACAATGTTAGAAATGATGCGGTGGCAACCATCATTTAGCAATTTAGGAGCTTCTTTACTGATTCTGACACGCACCTCTTTTTGTTGCTCAGTTAGATTATGGAGAACCCAACGACAAACTACTTTTTTCATATGTAATTCTTCATGGATAATTTTGTGTATGCCTGCGGATCCAATGTTAAGTTCCTTCTGTATAATTTGATAGGTACAGCGATTATTATCCTTTAACATTTTTCGTATGGCAGACACATTATCCGGGATTACTGCCGACGCCGGCCTTCCTGTGTGTTCTTCATCCTGAAGAAAATTGCGACCTCTGCTAATTACTTTAAACCATCTGAATACAGTAGCACGAGCTAGAGATTCATCACCAAATGCTAAGTGCAACCGTTGAACGCATTCTTCTTGATTTAATCCTGCTTTAAAACCGTCGAAAATCATAGAGAGAAAATGTTCTCGCGTCAACTCCATTTTCTCTTCTGTTTAAAATTTATTCTACTCTAAACAAGTTGAAGTAAGTCAGCAAAAAATCGTCTGCTGAGTTAAAATACTTTGTATTTTAAAATTAAACCGTTATTTTTATTTAGTAAATTCTCGTCTGCGCGTATCTTAAAAATTTCAGAGATATATATACACCCCAAGCATATGGGCACTCGACTGTTACAATGCAATACAATACAATTTGACAACCACAATAAAATACAATAACTACAGTTACAAAAAAATAACAATGACATTAGAGCACAGATGATTTCGTTACAATAAAGACAGCTGAAGTCTAAAAGCATGAAAAGAACTCTTCGAAAGAGGACGGTTTGATGGTTAAAAACAATTTGAAAATGTATAATTGATAGCCAATTTACAACAAAATCAATTTAAAAATTAATCAAATTTGAAAATAGGTATATAAAGCAAAGATTAAAATCAAAATATCCAGAGCAATTCAGGATCCAATGAATTAAAAAAGCTAAGCACCAAAAATAAAAGCATCGGTGCCCAAAATCATTAAAAAAGGTAAAAATAGGAATCAAAACCAGAGTATAGGTACCGTCAAACGGGGTGACTAAGTTCCATACTTGGTGCCATACTGGATTTTCGAACTCAAGTGGCAGATGGCGCCAGAGGAATGAACCGATCGAAAAAGGAAAACTACCGCTAGGTAGCGGGATAGTAGGACTATTTTAACTGGGATACTACACCAATTAAATTATAACCTAAATTGTAACCTACCATTATTTGTGTCGACGTGGATTTGTGGTGTTGTGATCTGGAAAAAAAGTGTGGTCTGGTAATCATATTTCGGAAGCAGCCAGAAAAAAGGTAAGTTCAGTTTTTTGTTACCTAACTCTCAAAAAAGTTCTACACGTTTCAAAATGAAGTTTTGGTTACCAGTTATAACCATTAATTCAATTTTCGAAGACGTGTGGGGTGACAAGGTGTCATCTTGTTTTGCAGTGTTTTGGTCATTTTTATGATTCCAGAGTGTTTATTGTTTAAGTGGAGAGACAACCATCGATGTCCTAGATGTTGACCACCCATCTACAACAGTCTCTGATCAACCGTTGACAAGCAGTGAGTCAGTCAATGACGCAAAAACACTGGCACTGTGCAAGGTGACTTTTCTGCAGTAAAATATAAAGGAAAAATGTACCCGGGTCAAATGATTTCTGATTTCGACAGTAGCAACGAGGCATGTGTGAAATGCATGGAGAAAAGTGGACAATTCTGGAAGTGGCCTGACACCCCGCCCCGGATGTTTTGTGGCACAAAAAGAAATAAATCCTGAATAAGATTATCCTCCCGAACCTCTACCAAATGGCGACAAATTTCTGGTTATTCTGAATTCAGATTAACTGAGGAGAGAATTTCTATCTCAAATTTGTAGTTTGTGTTTCGTTTAATAAATTGGGTCATTTTGAAAAACATTTTGAAACGTTTCTTTAATAAATAGCATTTTTCCATATGTATGGCCATTTTAATTTTAAAATTTGAAGGTATACTCATAAAAAAATTAACTTATAATAGCTAAAATGACAAGAAGATGAATTCAGAAAAGTTAGTAGTTGCCAGCTATCGTTTCTAATAGATTTAAAAGGCGGAAACATGCGTGGCACTTAGTCACCCTCATGTGCGGGGTAAGAAAGTGCCACTTAGAAAAAATTATATCTCCCCTTCGCGATATCTTAGAATCATTTTCAATATGTGATTTGAAAGCTAAGATGTGTAATTATGTTGCATTAAATAATCAACCTGATGGGTGAAAATTTAGAGAAAATATGACACGAAAACGTCAAAAAGTGGCACATAGTCACCCCGTTTAACGGTATTTAAAATCAGTAAAATCAAATTCATTAAAGCTAATTACAAATTTGAAATTTAATAATCGAATAGTCTAAGCAACAGAGAAGTTAACTCTGATAATTTTAAATACTTATGAGATGGTAAACAAGGGGTCGTTTGGGGACATTATGTCACAGTATTTAATGATATTTCTTATGGTTTGTTTTTGTTTCTCTGTTCTGCACCACGATCCCATGTCTCCCTGGTATTTAAAAGCGGTGCCACGGAGTGTTATAAATTTATTGCATTCCGTTAGTAAATGTTTGATGGTTTGGCATTTGCTGCAATATTTGCAGCTTGATGTCTTTTTAAATAGTTGATGTACACCAAACACTCCGTTGCCAGTGTAAAACTGGTTGAGATAGAAGCCCACTTATAAGTATTTTGGTACTTACTTGTGGGAAAAGGCTGTAGGTATGTCCACCATTATTCGACCTATCCCACCTCTGTTGCCAAAGTTTATTGCTGGCGTCCCTGAGAAGTTTTCTTAGTTAGGCTCGAGTGATGTGGCAGTTTATATCCACCCAATCGAGCTCAGTGCCCATTTTAGCTAAAGTATCTGCCTCCTCGTTGCCCTCATTCCCTGTGTCTGCCCTAATCCAATTTAACATATGTCCTTTGCCCATACTATGTTTGATCTCTTCAACTTGTTTATTTGTGGGCACGGGGTTTTCGAGTGAGTTCAACGAGGAGCGAGAATCAGTGTAAATTGTTGCCGAATAGATGTTGTTTTCATTTAGCCAATTGATGGCTAGTTTGGTGGCCTGCAGCTCAGACGGGTAGATACTTTACTCGTTGTTAAGTCTAATACAATTTCTATAGACAGTTGAACCATTTAATTTGACGACATATCCTCACCCCACTCTTTTTTCTTTGTCACCCGTGTTATTATCGAATATTTCTCTCTTACTACCATCGGTGTATATTTCATAACCCAGACCCGTCGGTGGGCTGAAGCCCCATTCTATTGCCCTGAATTCAACTGGATTGGTGTATGGTATTGTATTCGGGTCGTACAATTTTACTGCTGGGCTATCGAAGTCTGGATCCAGGGTGGTACTGTTACTATTAGGCCATTTAAATGTCCTTACAAAGTTCTCCTCTCTTATCTTAATATCTATTGGTAAGGTGCCAGCGAGAATTTGTAGTGCCTCTGTGCTTACAGTACAGTAGCATTTTGTGATATTTATTAAGCAAAGTCGTTGTATGGATAACAGACGATTATTTATTTTAACTGTTGGTTTATACCAGACTAACGAGCCATACATTATAATTTTCTCCATTGCCTGTAAGTAGATTGTTTTCAGTATTGTAGGTTTTAGGCCCCATGTTGCTCTTGAGCAATGGCTAAGTTTATGGTAGATTATATATACTTTCTGCTTAATGTCTTCAAGGTGTGGGATCCAGCTCAACCTGGGGTCTAGGGTTACGCCTAAGTATTTCAAATTGTGCTCGTTCTTTATGTAAGCTCTTATAGTGCTGCACATTTTGATACGGGATGATTTTAATTTTTTTTTTTTTTTTTTTGTTTTTTGGAAAAGTAATTGTTTTTGTTTTGTCAGATTCGAATTCTAATTTGTGGCTTTCTGCCCATGTCGTCAGTAATTCGACTGTCTCAGTGCCTAGTTTGTCAATTTTGTTTAGTATTGAGTCCTTCATAAGAAGAAGAACATCATCAGCGAACGCCAGCAGCTTAAAATGAGGTTCAATAGGAATGCTAAAAATAGTGTTGATTAAAATTAGCCAAAATATTGGACCCAGTGAGGAGCCCTGC
The DNA here is from genome assembly GCA_949128135.1 of Parasteatoda lunata. Taxonomy (NCBI): domain Eukaryota; kingdom Metazoa; phylum Arthropoda; class Arachnida; order Araneae; family Theridiidae; genus Parasteatoda; species Parasteatoda lunata. The sequence continues at coordinate 5,347,369 of OX421975.1, forward strand.
GGCACCCCCACATTTGTCAGCATATCAAGAACAGCATCATTAAAGTTAAAGATGATAAATCGTTTGTTTAAAAAGCTAAAAACTAGTTTTAAGATCTGGTCACCCAGGTCAAGTTTATTAAGTTCAGTTTTCAGTATATACCAATTTGCGTTATTGAAGGCGTTTTTAATGTCCATGGCCACCCCCACCGTATGTTTACACTCAAGTTTAGCTATATTGATACAAAAGATCACTTCTTTCAGGGCATCTTCTGTTCCTCGTCCCTTTCTGAATCCGTATTGTTGATTGTCCAGTAGTTTGTTATTTTCCAAATAAAATACTAGACTTTGCGTGATCAGTTTGTCCAGTATTTTGCCCCAGACCGGTAGTAATGATATAGGTCAGTGGTTTTGGGGGTGGGTCGGGTCTCTATTTGTCTTTTGTATAAGGCAGGCTTTCTTCCATGATGTTGGGAAGTGGCCTAAGGTTAAGCATTTATTTATAAGAGTAGTAAACCATTTTTTATTAGCATAGAATAAGTCATGGATGACCTCCGCTGGTATTCCATAACATCCTCCGTAAATTCTTTGGTAGTGCTGTTCTCCTGTATTATTTCTATATCTTGAATAGGCGTGAAAGGAAAATGATAACTTAATATGTTTGTTATCGATTCTTTCAAGTTTGTCGTGACATCGCCATTTTGCAGCTTAGTAAGAACAACTGGCGTTTTTCTGGCATCTATATTTCCGGCAATTTTGTATGGTTTGCCGAAATAAAATTATCTGTGAGTTTGATTATGTAATTTTTGATAGCTTCTCTTTTTTCAATTCGGATTAGTCGTTTGTATATTTCAGATGTTTGCTTATATATTATCTTATAGTGGTTTCCTCTTGCAGCGCACCTTGAGAGCGTCTTCTTGCTGCCCTTACTTTTTTCCTCATGGTGTTAAGCCGTGTAGTTCACCAAAAGTCCTTCACACCTGTTCTCGGTTTATGTTTCCTTTTGCTAATACTGTTTGTATATCAGTGTTCTATGAATTTGTCAAGTTCATCCTCACTTGTGATATTATTAGTGGTAATGTCAGTTCTTAATCTAAACCAGTCCAACAGACAGTACCTAACGATTTGAATGGGTTGGTTAGCATGGTTATTGTCCGATTTATAGTAGTTACAAGTTATCAAATCATGGTCCGAGGGCGAGATATGTTCGTGAACTCAGTATTGTTCGAATTCTGTACAGTTAGTGATGACTAGATCTATCCAGCTGAGGCCTATGGTTGAGTTAAAAGTTGGGGGTCATTTAACAAAATTAGATTGTGGCGATTAATTAATTGAATGATTGGTTCAGACATGTGATTAATGTTACCCCCCCCCCCTAAGGTGGTGACTTAGCGTTGAAATCGCCACATATGATTAATTTATCTTGTTCGTGGCGGGTGACCAAGGACTCAAGTTTTACCAGATTTGGTGCTAGATCTCCCCCTGGGGGGCATGTAAATTGAGATGAGAATGTGATTCGCCCATTCATGGCAATATCTAATGACCACGAGGTTTTGCTCGCATATAATTAGAAAATCTTCGTGATCAATTTAACATAAAAATCTATATAACATAAAAAGCTTCTATTAATCTTTTTGTGTTAGTTCTTCACTATAAAACTTAATTCTAATTAATTATTCAAATCGAAGCTCTTTATCATACTTTTAAAAGCCACATCCTGTTTCTAAATCTTTTTTCGGCTTAACTATGCATAAACTTAAATAAAGACATTTTTCCCTTTAAGCTTCGTGGGAATTAATCAACCTAGTTCATTAACCAATGATAATTTCTAAGATTTACCTCTTTTCCCTAAATAGAGTGGATTTTTGCAAGATTTTCCCTACCAGAAAGACTGAATGGAATTAACATGACTTTTCGCTCTCCACTGAACAAAGAATGACCTAAAAAAATTCTTTTGATTTAATTAAAATCATGCATCCTGATTGCATTAAAGCAACTACAAAGAAACCAACAAACGTCACGATTTGGGCCGAATTCAAGTGATTGATGGCATCCTGAATGCCAAAAAAATACATCGAAACTGTCCTGAAACCAAAATTGATACCTTCCATCAGGGATCTCTTCCCAAACAACGCACCCCTCCATGCCACACAGCAAAAGTATGCAATGCATGGTTTCAAAATAAAGGCATAGATATATTACCATGGCCAGGAAAGAACCCTGATCTCAATCCAATTGAAAATTTGTGGCGACGTTTGAAAATTCATGTACGAAAAAAACGTCTATCCAATAAAAGACAACTTATTGAAACTATAATTGATTATTGGCACCATGTGATTACGAAAGAGGAACTCAAACACTCGTTCACTCGATGAAAAGACGCTGTGAAGCTGTCTTAAGAAATAAGGGTTATCCTACTAAGTATTGATTGTGTAAGTATCACTTAAAAAAAATGCAAATCTAAAATAGATCTTACTATTAGTTGCATAACTTTTTTTGTAATACAGATATTGTAATACTGTATTTATTATTAAATTACCTTCAATTTGATATATAAACGTAGAATAGCCAAATAAAAATATAAATTGCCAGATCTTCCCAATCTGAATAAAAATTATAGTGCTAACCCATTTTGAAAAACTTAAAAAGAGAGCAAAACATTCAATGATTAAAAAAATATCCAACTAAGTGCTGCCATCTATAGTTTTCATTAACCAAAAATCCTTAATTTCACCGTATTGGATAATTTATTCGGGCTTCAATAGTAAGTAGCGGATTACACAGGGCTCGCCTGGCTAAAGAACATCTTAAATTCGAAGATATTTAGAGAACGAAGATGCAAATCACCTTTCCAAACCTGAATTGTATCTCAGGGATGATTTTGGAAGAACAGCTCCTACCTTGGCTTAAGAAATTCTTTAATGGTCGAGTGGAAAATCGTTGTCCCAAGTCGTGAGAACAGAACCGTGGTAGCACAGCTGATAGAGAGTTTGCCTTCTATTTTGAATCCCAGCTATGACTGGTCGATTCGAATTCTGCACCCGGCTTGAATCGACCACAGTGATGACATAAAATATATTCAGTTGTATATGGATCATGTGTTGGAGTACCATTGCCATCAGGGTAACCTTGGGAGGTTTTCGTGGTTTTCTTCTCAATGTAATGCAAATGCTGGTTAGTTTCACGAAAACATCCTCCACGAAGGCGAATTTCTCCCACTACTTGTTCCAGGAGTTCCCTTGTCTTCTGGATTAGGTTCAACATTATAAGGCTATGGAGTTCAACATAAGTGGTCGTAAAGACAAAATTGTATTGCTGTTCAACGATGATTTTAAAATAAAATCTCGAAAAGAACACGAAAGTTCATTGCATGACTTGTATTGCCGCCATGCACTGTAATTTTCGAGAGTTTACCCTACATTGGGGTTGTACCCTACATAAAAACCCACTGACAGTCGTAATGTGATATAATCTCTTCATCAGCTCACACGATAATATAAACAAAAAGGAGTGCTTTCTAATATGGTATCATATCATAGTATATAATATTAAACGCTAAAGCTGCATTAAATAGGATCGCTAAAACATAACGCAATAAATAAATACGAAGGCTACTACGGTTTTTAATGAATGTGTATTATTCTATTTTGATTCAAGAAATTTTTTGAGTGCTCTTCACACTATTGTATTTATTATTTTGCTTTGGCTATATTGATACAGTATTAGAAAACACTCCTTCTTGCGGATATAATCGTGTGAGCTGATGAAGAGATTATATTTTCATTTTCTGCATTTTTATTAAAAAAATTTTTTAATAATTATATATATATATATATATATATATATATATATATATATATATATATATATATATATATATATATATATATATATATATTCGCGCAGATCATGTGATGCCATTTTGTGCCTGATATCTTAAACGTGATCTGGCATCATCTTTTCGTTGGAAGTAAAACTATTTGTGAAGTTGAAAAAAGAAAGTATTTTTTAAGGGCGGGAAGAAGATTTAGTCATGCATAAATAAAGATGGTTTTCATGTGTGTCTCTTTTAAAGAAAGGCAGTGAGTGTTTAAAATATTCATGAGTCGATGGATACTTGAAGAACGGCAGCAGGAAGCGGGCAACAAGTTGCGTGCAGAACAAAAGGCAGAAGGAAATTTCGTTGGCAGGTGTTGAAGCCTCCTCTCATGACAGGATGATATCGATCAAGAGGGAAAACGACACACAAAGGATCGTCTGCACTCCACATTTTTCTGCAGAAAGAAGCTCTTTTTTTAATACGGGACATACATTTTTATTTTTTTTCTTTCTTTTTATAGGGTCATGATCGGAGTATGAATTTATATATATATATATATATATATATATATATATATATATATTTTAAATAGGTCGTTTTAATAAATACATCTAAATGACTCTTTGAAAAATAACTTTCTTTGTAAAATGCTGTTTATGGAAACCATAAGTAACAACAGAAAATTTTTCATTTTCAGTTTATATTTAAATATAAAAAAATATATATACATAACTGATATGTTTAAAAAGCTATTGAAACAGTTTTAATTTTAGTTTTTGTAAAGCTGTTTTTTTTTAAAGAAACATTTGATGATAGTATATCGTTTGACAGCACTATAAAATATAAAAAGTGAAAAAATAAAGAAACCGTTCACTGCTTTATTAAAATTGAAGAAGTAGTAGTTTAGTTTTTTTTATAAAAAAATGTGCGCAAAACTGACTCCTTTTGTTGGTGCTCGAAACATGGGGGCTTTTTAAGTTCTGAAGCAAGCGAAAGTTTTTCATATACGCGTTCAGTTTCTCGGGATAATTAACTTAAATATCCACACGGCTGCAGCCGTAGTGGTTCAGGGATTAGAGTGTTTTCCTTTCAATGAGCTGAACCGGCGATGGGTGGTCGATACGAATTTCTCACCTGGTTCACACCGACCCCAGTGCTGGCGTAAAATATCTTCTGTGATAGACGGATTATGGGTTCCTTTGCCGACAGGCTAACCGTGGGAGGATTTCCTCTCCATGTAATGCGAGTGAGTTCTATCCTCCACAAAGGTCAACCACTACTTAATCCAGTCTTTTGTATTGGGTTTAAAGCGATGTAGTTGAATCTGATTAAACCCAAAAAATGGGTCAACTGTTGAACGACGGTTATAAAATAAAATATCCACCATAATTCAAACCATGTATGACATTTTGAATAAATCTATAAGAGAGTCATTCTTAACGCAAAAATTTTATTTGAAAACAAAAAATCCATTTTAGAAGTGCGAGGATTTTAAAAAAATTTATTTTTTTGACTTTTTATACTATAAACACACACTTAACATTAAAGGTAAGACACAATACTGCTTAAGTTCTGTAGGGCGGAGTTAGAGTATAAAAGGAGGATAAAAGCATATTAAAAAAAAACTTTCATATTTTCGTTTTAATGATGTTCCATAATTTACGCAGAGTAATCATAATTGAGGCGGATATTTTTATTGACATATGTTGGTTAGAATGAAGGATTTTAAACAACTCCTAACACAGAAATTTATGTGGTGATGGGTTCGCCGCTCATCGTAAAATCAAGTGTATATTATCTGTTTGTCTTTAATCAATTGTGTTTTTACTTATTTTCGAAGTGAACTGAATTAAGAGTTCTGACGTCATCATATTCTTAGAATTGTATAGCACGCATACCTGCCTGTATCTCTCCCATCACCTGCTGTGGTGATGTTTCTTGTAATTCAACCCAACTTGTATATAATGTAAATATGTTCAATAAAATATTAGTATACCAAAGGAGCTATCTTCGCTTACTTATAATTGCGCATCAAGGGAAATTCTAAAACTTACTTCTTCCAAATGTAGTTTCTAAGTAGTGTTTATAAAGCATGTATGTAAAGATCGATGTCTTTAAAAAAAATTGGACCTCAAGTAAACGATGAACTAACAAATGCTGTTTTGAAAATATAAATATATGAATTTTGAAAATATTACGTTGTGAAGAAGTATTCCACACAATGTAATTGGATACGTGCATATCAAGAAGACCCCCCCCCCGTACCTACACATGTGACCTATGACGTCAACGCCAGCTAATCTTTATTAGATAAATTTTGTATTAAAGTTTCTCTACATAAGTTATATTGTTAATTAAATACAGAGCCGTATCGAACATCGAATGAGTTGAATTTTATTGTAACCGTTATATATATATTTTTGTTTTGCGTACCTGATAACTTCGATGCATCATTAGTTTGTCTATGTTCCACCTCTCTTTCTTTTAAGTTTCTGTGTAAACGTATGGGGAAGGAATTGAAATCGTTGTGAAAGAATTTGGAATGTGTCACTTAAGAGAATTGATAATTAACGAGCTTGGTTTACTCGAAATAGAATGGAAAGATCAGTTGCTAACGTAAACAAATGCCATAACCCATCAGGATCGAGATACCCACACAAACGTCACATCCCATTCTAGTGCATTTTGATTCTTTCAACATTTGACACTTCATGGTTTTCCGGAATTTACTAAAATTTATATTTTAAATTACCAATGGAGATGAAACAAAACCCCTGTATAGAGTCCTCTTAACACTAAATATACCATAACCGGTCAAATAACCGTTTAAGGATTTTTGCATCGATAATGCGCTTATCATCTTATCTTTTTTGCACATTTGACTCCATGGCTTTTTCGAACAATTATATATAGTTAATATTCTATTTTTTTCGTGTATTTTGTTTGTTTCGAATAATACTTGTCGTCGACCTATTACTACCACAACCGATCATTTGACCGGGAGATTTATAAGGTTATCAGCTCAGAAATTACGAGGTCATGCGTGTTCAATGTATTGCATTCGATTCGTTGCACATTTCTACAAAGACTGGTGCGTAGTGAGTTCAATCAGAATAACTATGAATTCAAATTTCAACCTAAAATTTTAGATTGGCATTTTTTGTGTCAGGAAAGTGAAAAAAACTGAATGTTTTGGTAAGCAGCTTATATTTTATTTTGATAGCTTTACTTCAATTCCACCTAACTGTTAGTTTTTATACAGAAAAATGTCGATACAATCAAGGCAGCACAAATTATTATAAGAAATAATATTAATTATAAGAATAATTATGAGAATTATAATTATATGAGTTATAGAAATAATATTAATTCGAAGAAATATGTTTGTGGAAACATTAAGGGTAAGGGTAACATACGTAAAAAATGCGTTGAGCAATAAATAAAAAAAATTCTTATTCTTTGTGCTTGCAATATATAAACATTGGCAATATACAATTTTCTTTAATTATAAGAAAATTTTTGTTAGTTTATTTCGTTCCTAATAATATCCATATTTCATGCATTTAATCAAGAAACATAAAGTTCGGTCATTTGACCGACTATGGTAGAAATAGGTATATATTAAGTGTTGGTATGTTTAGTGTTAAGACCCTTGCATTTAGAATACGCTCAGATTATTGCATGCATGAAAATAATAGAGAGAAAAAAAAATTTAAAAAGTTTTTAAAGTGATTAGAATTATTCAATTTTGATTATCACTGGTTCTGCGGAAATAGCACTCTTGCCCCACCCTTGTGATGGCGAAAAACAGTCATAGAAAGAAAAAAAACAGTCTCTCAAAAAATCTTCGTTGAAGCTTTATAAGGCATCGAATTCTCCTGGCGTGTTCAAACGATTTTTATCACCCTATCGTTTGTCAGATATGAAAGAATCACGAGTGTTATCTTTTCTTTTCACTTAATTTAACAGCTTTTTTATCTAACAGTGTATCGTAACAATATGCGTAGGGGGACTCCGCACGACACAGCATTCGATTCATTCCTACTCCCTCCCTCCCTTCGCAAAAAAGTCTTAATTATTTCGTTTCCTGTCCAAACATTGTATGCGAAACCGACATCTAGAGGGGGGTGTCACGCACATATTTCTTCTCTCGTTCAACATTAATCGTTCGATAATGGTGGACTTGCGTGGCGTCACGTTCAGCAGAAGTATTCCCGATCTTGACCGCCCCTTCTCCCTCTGAATTCTCGACTTGATAAAATCGTTTTCTGAAAGATGTGGCCGAAATCGAAGTGCAAACGAAATTTTTCTGCAGCCATTTTCGCCGTTTAACTTTACGTTCACTTTTTGCCATTTTTTGGAATTTTTGAGAAATGTGTATGGATTCGTTAAACTATTACACGATTCTAAATGCGGAATATTCTTTCGAAAATATCCGTTAAACTCTGTTGTTAAGTTTACGAGACTTGTTCGATATTCTTTTACTATTGATATTTGTATTAGAACTTAATTTTAAAATTCTGTAATTTATAAATTCTGTAATCGTTTTAGGAAAATCAATATAATGGCATAAATCGTTTGCCACGCTTTGAAGTCAGTCTTTCAGTTTCAGCTAAAGTTAAATGATTTAAGCATGCAAGTCATTTTTTTTATCCGTCGCTGAACAGCCGTCCCAATTTTTGGGTTTACGACTACGAATGTTCACCTCCGTAGCCTTTTCATTTTGAACCCAATCCAGAAGACAAGGGAAGGGAACTTCGAGTCGAGTATTGGAAGAAATTAGCCTTCGTGGAGGACTTTTGGATGGAACTAACCGGCATTTGCGTTACATGGAGAGGAATACGACGAGTAACCTTCCACGGTTAGACTGACGGCAAGGGGACTCTAACCCATGATCCGTCTACCACTGAGGATATTTCACGTCAGCACTGTGGTCGGTGCAAGCCGGATGCGGAAATCGTATCGACTTAGATTCGAACCAGGTTCGCCTCATTGGTAGGCAAACGCTCTATCCCCTGAGCCATCATGCGAGTTATATTGTAAAATACAATAATAATATAGATTAGCGTATTCTTCACACTAAATCACACGCGGGAGTCTTAAACCCGGAAATCTTATTTTAAACCGCTCATGTTAGGGTTCTATAAGATATTTTCTTCGTCAGTTTTGAACAAACCGATTCGTTCTAAAGTTCGATATTGATTCGGGGATTCAAAAAATTGATTCGAATCACTAATCCAAATCACTTGAATTGAATAATGATAGTGGAATTGTGATTTTCCATTGATTCGTTGAGTTGCGTTATTAAAGTCAGTTAACTGTGTCACTTTATTCGAATCACTTCATTCAAATTATGACTTGAATAATATGATTAAATCACTGATTTGAATCAAGTTAACACGTTATCTAATTTTCGAATAGAGTTCCAAATCAAAATAAAGTTTTTGAATCAACAAGTGATTTGAATCAGTAAGTGGTTTTAATAGACAAGTGATTTCTATCAGTCATATATTCAAATATATTCATTCGATGATTCATTTTTGCCTAATTCGCTCTCTTTCATACCTCTATCTATCACTAATCGCTTTTTTTTAATACAGCGACAACGCCTATAGGAAGCTAAACGATTCATTTAAAACACTCCTTTATTTATAGCGTGTATAATAAATATTAAAAGAAATCACACCGAATGGAAGAAAGATGATAAAATGAAAACTCATTTTAGCTCGCGTTTAAAAATGTAGAAATTTTTGTAAGTTTATTATAAATCAATGCATACCAACGTGAAGAAGTAAAATAAACAGTGAAAAAAAAAGTCAACATTCTGAATAATCGGATTTTCAAACACTCAATCTTAAATGTGCTAAATAATTAGAGCAGACTATACTTCAAGTCACAAGATAAGACGCAGTTTTTCTAAATAAAAGTAGACCCTAAAAATGCATGTATGTCCATATGTAAAAGATATGACTGTACAATATATCTATGTATGTACATACATTGCATGCATACATTGGGTGTATCCATATGGACAGAGCACCAAAAAGAAGAAATGGACCAGTCTAAATAACTTTTGATCTAATTATCGAATCTTTACGTTCTAAGACTCAAACTTAATGGTTTGGGTGACCTCAAATATGTTAATTATTATTGCACACGATATTTTAAGTTACGAAATCACGTACAAAAGCATACTTTCTCAGAATAAAAATACCTTTTTTCGACAGATTCGGACTCCCAAAATATATGGGGTAGCCGTGATCCTGGAAATTTAGCCCCCATAGTTTGATCAGGAAAGCAGTCCTAAGTTTTCATGTTAATTTTACTAGTTTCATATTTCACTTTCTAAGCAAATCGAAAATCTTTGCTAACACTTTAAAATTAGTTTATCCAAGATAATTCTATGGAAACAATAAATTTTGGCATATACTTAAAATTTTTATTATTTTATTTAATAATGATCGAAAAAAATTTTAATTGAAATTTATGCAATTTTTTACATCATTGTAAACTATACAAAATTTCAGCGAAATCGGTTGAATTGTATCAAATTTTAAATATACGACTTCTTTAAAATTCAATTTTTCAGAAACTATTCAACCAACTTCGCTCAAATTTTCTATTTTGCCATGTAAAATTACATAATTTTCAATGATGTAGAAGTTTTTAGGCCTCACAATTCAAAAGGTTTTCGACTATTATTAACTAAAATAATAAATATATACTAAAATTTATTTATTTCAAGGAATTATCTGTGAGTAAACTTTGAAACTTTGGGTAAGTGTGAACAATTTTTTTTTTAAAATTCGCTTTAAAAGTTCTCGAGATATGGCGAAATACATAAAAAGTAAAATAATCATTAAAGGGTTCAAACTTTGGACCGCTTTTCTGACTAAACTATGGGGACCGTATTTCCGAAATTATGCTCTATATTTTGTGGGTCAGAAATCCGAATCTGAGGAAACAAGGGTATGTTTATTCAGAGAAAGTACGTTTTTGTGTCTGATTTCGTGACTTAAAAATATCGACTGCACTAATTAATTAGCGTATTCGAGGTCACCTCCTTGAACTATTAAAAATGAGTTATAGAACTTGAAGATGATTGATTAGATTAAATTATTTTGGATGGTCCGTCTTTTTAATGCTCTGTACATCTATTGCATGTACAGATACATACAATGAATTATATTGTGCAGTGACTATATTGATTTATTTTACAAATGTATAATATATGCATGTTCATATGTACAACAGATGCACTTCTAATTTTACGTTTAATGCAATATATACTATGTACGTTATTTGTCTGAATTGAACAACTTTGATTATAACAACTGATGATAGCGTAATTTATGTATATGTACAAGGAATATCTTGATAAATTAAATTTATATGTACAATTCAATAGATACAATGTATTTATGTTATCTAAATTTAATATCTTTAAGTATAACAACCACTGATAACAATAAGAAGCCATGCAAGTAGACAAAATCAAACGATATTTAAAACCAACTGTCAGGTTAAATTGTTCTATATCATTTAAAAAAAAAATGGAATAAAAAAGATTTTCGGGGATTTTCATAAAATTTTTGAGACTTCAAATTAATGTATTTTATAACGCCGCGCTTAGTTCATAGAAAATTTTAGTAGATAAAAAAAGTAAAGTTTAATTTTATACATGGAAATTATAATTAGAAATTTAAAATAAGACTATCGTTTGCCTTCCAAAACAATACGAAATTTAGTTTTAGAACTAATTTTAAAATGAACTGAATTAACTGTTATAAACTGTTTTAACACAACTAAACATATGAAGTTATAAACCAATGATGTTACGCAGGAGTACGTTATAATTACATAAAAATAAATATTTATATTTTCCTTAAGATAAAGAGAAAACGATGTTTTGCATCTCGAATCGTGGAATCATATTTCTTGGATGGTTAAAAAATTTGACAAGCATGGCAGTTTTCCATTGTTCTCAATGCATTTTTATTGGCTGGAAAATCATATGGTAGGATCCAGTTTTCTCACATTCCTGTTCATCAGCATTAGATTGATATAAGTTATTGTTTTCCTATAAATATTTTTGTTTCTCTAATTTAAAGAACAAAATTACCTGTACTGTTTTTAATTTTGTTTGATTTCTTAATTAAGATTGGATTGTTTTTATTATTATTCGAATAATGTAATTCTACGGGATACGTTAAGATAAAGTTATTTAAATCGGATCTTATGTTTCACAATTATTATTTTTTGATAACATTAATACATGAATTACCGTGAAAGAGATTCCTTAAATGAACTTCATTCACAAATTGAAATAAAGTTTGGTAACATTAAATTACAGTGGCCCAATTTTTTTTTTATAACAATATTTTTTGGATGTTATTTCAAAATATGATTACTTCAAAAAATGATTTATGTTTACTTAATAGTATCACAAGAGAAATATTTATGTTCTTTTAAGTACATATTTGAATAATTTCAACTGTATTATTCCCAGAAGCAGTAATTATTGTTGCGCAATCATCGGGGTTGGTAAGCGTCAGCGAGCAGGGGGCCTAGCTGTCTAGTGGTTCAAATATCATTCGAGTTCATTCTCAGGAAATATGTCATTTTGAGTGTATTTTATTAAAAATTTGAATGAGAACCAACTCTAGAGGTGCTTTTTGCAGGTGTTGATTTAAAAATGCATCAAGTGCTCACAGGAAATATTATATTTTTGACTTGAACAACTGTATTCTTTTTTTTTTTTTTTTTTTTTTTTGAATAATCAAATATCGAATAAAATTTTGATTCTGTTCAAAGTATTTGCTATAAGTTTAAGACCAAATTTCTTTAAAATATTGGTTTAATTGAATAAATTAATATTAAATTGGTTTAATTTAATAACTGGTCATTCGGTTTAACCAATTTGCATACAATATATTTTTCACTTTCATGCTTTCTAAAGTGTACCCTAAATGCACAGTTTTTTTTTAAATAATAGAAAAAAAATCATGAAAAATTATAGAAGTCTTTTCTGTTACGTAACTAATTTTAGAATAATCATAATTTTTTCTAGTTTACTGGTTGAGATTTTTTTTTTCTTCTTTTTTTTTTTTTTGAATAATCGAGAATCGAATAAAATTTTGATTCTGTTCAAAGTATTTGCTATGAGTTTAAGACCAAATTTCTTTAAAATATTGGTTTAATTGAATAATTTAATATTAAATTGGTTTAATTTAATAACTGGTCATTCGGTTTAACCAATTTGCATACAATATATTTTTCACTTTCATGCTTTCTAAAGTGTACCCTAAATGCACAGTTTTTTTTTTTAAATAAAAGAAAAGAAATCATGATAAATTATAGAAGTCTTTTCCGTTACGTAACTAATTTTAGAATAATCATAATTTTTTCTAGTTTACTGGTTGAGATTTTTTTATTTTTTTTTTATTGAATAATCAAGAATCGAATAAAATTTTGATTCTGTTCAAAGTATTTGCTATGAGTTTAAGACCAAATTTCTTTAAAATATTGGTTTAATTGAATAATTTAATATTAAATTGGTTTAATTTAATAACTGGTCATTCGGTTTAACCAATTTGCATACAATATATTTTTCACTTTCATGCTTTCTAAAGTGTACCCTAAATGCACAGTTTTTTTTTTAAATAAAAGAAAAAAAATCATGTTAAATTATAGAAGTCTTTTCCGTTACGTAACTAATTTTAGAATAATCATAATTTTTTCTAGTTTACTGGTTGAGATTTTTTTTTTTTTTTTTTTGAATAATCAAGAATCGAATAAAATTTTGATTCTGTTCAAAGTATTTGCTATGAGTTTAAGACCAAATTTCTTTAAAATATTGGTTTAATTGAATAATTTAATATTAAATTGGTTTAATTTAATAACTGGTCATTCGGTTTAACCAATTTGCATACAATATATTTTTCACTTTCATGCTTTCTAAAGTGTACCCTAAATGCACAGTTTTTTTTTTAAATAAAAGAAAAAAAATCATGTTAAATTATAGAAGTCTTTTCCGTTACGTAACTAATTTTAGAATAATCATAATTTTTTCTAGTTTACTGGTTGAGATTTTTTTTTTTTTTTGAATAATCAAGAATCGAATAAAATTTTGATTCTGTTCAAAGTATTTGCTATGAGTTTAAGACCAATTTTCTTTAAAATATTGGTTTAATTGAAAAATTTAATATTAAATTGGTTTAATTTAATAACTGGTCATTCGGTTTAACCAATTTGCATACAATATATTTTTCACTTTCATGCTTTCTAAAGTGTACCCTAAATGCACAGTTTTTTTTCTTTTTAAATAAAAGAAAAAAAATCATGATAAATTATAGAAGTCTTTTCCGTTACGTAACTAATTTTAGAATAATCATAATTTTTTCTAGTTTACTGGTTGAGATTTTTTATTTTTTTTTGAATAATCAAGAATCGAATAAAATTTTGATTCTGTTCAAAGTATTTGCTATGAGTTTAAGACCAAATTTCTTTAAAATATTGGTTTAATTGAATAATTTAATATTAAATTGAATTAATTTAATAACTGGTCATTCGGTTTAACCAATTTGCATACAATATATTTTTCACTTTCCTGCTTTCTAAAGTGTACCCTAAATGCACAGTTTTTTTTTTTTTTTTTAAATAAAAGAAAAAAAATCATGATAAATTATAGAAGTCTTTTCCGTTACGTAACTAATTTAGAATAATCATAATTTTTTCTAGTTTACTGGTTGAGATTTTTTATTTATTTTTTTTTTTTGAATAATCAAGAATCGAATAAAATTTTGATTCTGTTCAAAGTATTTGCTATGAGTTTAAGACCAAATTTCTATAAAATATTGGTTTAATTGAATAATTTAATATTAAATTGGTTTAATTTAATAACTGGTCATTCGGTTTAACCAATTTGCATACAATATATTTTTCACTTTCATGCTTTCTAAAGTGTACCCTAAATGCACAGTTTTTTTTTTAAATAAAAGAAAAAAAATCATGATAAATTATAGAAGTCTTTTCCATTACGTAACTAATTTTAGAATAATCATAATTTTTTCTAGTTTACTGGTTGAGATTCTTTATTTATTTATTTTTTTTTTTGAATAATCAAGAATCGAATAAAATTTTGATTCTGTTCAATGAATTTGCTATGAGTTTAAGACCAAATTTCTTTAAAATATTGGTTTAATTGAATAATTTAATATTAAATTGGTTTAATTTAATAACTGGTCATTCGGTTTAACCAATTTGCATACAATATATTTTTCACTTTCATGCTTTCTAAAGTGTACCCTAAATGCACAGTTTTTTTTTAAATAAAAGAAAAAAAATCATTATAAATTATAGAAGTCTTTTCCGTTACGTAACTAATTTATAATAATCATAATTTTTTCTAGCTTACTGGTTGAGATTTTTTTTTTTTTTTTATTTTTGAATAATCAAGAATCGAATAAAATTTCGATTTTGTTCAAAGTATTTGCTATGGGTTTAAAACCAAATTTCTTTAAAATTTTGGTTTAATTGAATAATTTCATATTAAATTGGTTTAATTTAATAACTGGTCATTCGGTTTAACTAATTTGCATACAATATATTTTTCACTTTCATGCTTTCTAAAATGTACCCTAAATGCACAGTTTTTTTTTTAAATAAAAGAAAAAAAATCATGTTAAATTATAGAAGTATTTTCCGTTACGTAACTAATTTTAGAATAATCATAATTTTTTCTAGTTTACTGGTTGAGATTTTTTATTTTTTTTTGAATAATCAAGAATCGAATAAAATTTTGATTCTGTTCAAAGTATTTGCTATGAGTTTAAGACCAAATTTCTTTAAAATATTGGTTTAATTGAATAATTTAATATTAAATTGGTCTAATTTAATAACTGGTCATTCGGTTTAACCAATTTGCATACAATATATTTTTCACTTTCATGCTTTCTAAAGTGTACCCTAAATGCACAGTTTTTTTTTTAAATAAAAGAAACAAAATCATGATAAATTATAGAAGTCTTTTCCGTTACGTAACTAATTTTAGAATAATCATAATTTTTTCTAGTTTTCTGGTTGAGATTTTTTATTTATTTATTTTTTTTTTGAATAATCAAGAATCGAATAAAATTTTGATTCTGTTCAAAGTATTTGCTATGAGTTTAAGACCAAATTTCTTTAAAATATTGGTTTAATTGAATAATTTAATATTAAATTGGTTTAATTTAATAACTGGTCATTCGGTTAAACCAATTTGCATACAATATATTTTTCACTTTCATGCTTTCTAAAGTGTACCCTAAATGCACAGTTTTTTTTTAAATAAAAGAAAAAAAATCATGTTAAATTATAGAAGTCTTTTCCGTTACGTAACTAATTTTAGAATAATCATAATTTTTTCTAGTTTACTGGTTGAGATTTTTTATTTATTTTTTTTTTTTGAATAATCAAGAATCGAATAAAATTTTGATTCTGTTCAAAGTATTTGCTATGAGTTTAAGACCAAATTTCTTTAAAATATTGGTTTAATTGAATAATTTAATATTAAATTGGTTTAATTTAATAACTGGTCATTCGGTTTAACCAATTTGCATACAATATATTTTTCACTTTCATGCTTTCTAAAGTGTACCCTAAATGCACAGTTTTTTTTTTAAATAAAAGAAAAAAAATCATGTTAAATTATAGAAGTCTTTTCCGTTACGTAACTAATTTTAGAATAATCATAATTTTTTCTAGTTTACTGGTTGAGATTTTTTTTTTTTTTTTGAATAATCAAGAATCGAATAAAATTTTGATTCTGTTCAAAGTATTTGCTATGAGTTTAAGACCAAATTTCTTTAAAATATTGGCTTAATTGAATAATTTAATATTAAATTGGTTTAATTTAATAACTGGTCATTCGGTTTAACCAATTTGCATACAATATATTTTTCACTTTCATGCTTTCTAAAGTGTACCCTAAATGCACAGTTTTTTTTTTAAATAAAAGAAAAAAAATCATGTTAAATTATAGAAGTCTTTTCCGTTACGTAACTAATTTTAGAATAATCATAATTTTTTCTAGTTTACTGGTTGAGATTTTTTTTTTTTTTTTTGAATAATCAAGAATCGAATAAAATTTTGATTCTGTTCAAAGTATTTGCTATGAGTTTAAGACCAAATTTCTTTAAAATATTGGTTTAATTGAAAAATTTAATATTAAATTGGTTTAATTTAATAACTGGTCATTCGGTTTAACGAATTTGCATACAATATATTTTTCACTTTCATGCTTTCTAAAGTGTACCCTAAATGCACAGTTTTTTTTCTTTTTAAATAAAAGAAAAAAAATCATGATAAATTATAGAAGTCTTTTCCGTTACGTAACTAATTTTAGAATAATCATAATTTTTTCTAGTTTACTGGTTGAGATTTTTTATTTTTTTTTGAATAATCAAGAATCGAATAAAATTTTGATTCTGTTCAAAGTATTTGCTATGAGTTTAAGACCAAATTTCTTTAAAATATTGGTTTAATTGAATAATTTAATATTAAATTGAATTAATGTAATAACTGGTCATTCGGTTTAACCAATTTGCATACAATATATTTTTCACTTTCATGCTTTCTAAAGTGTACCCTAAATGCACAGTTTTTTTTTTAAATAAAAGAAAAAAAATCATGATAAATTATAGAAGTCTTTTCCGTTACGTAACTAATTTTAGAATAATCATAATTTTTTCTAGTTTACTGGTTGAGATTTTTTATTTTTTTATTTTTTTTTTTGAATAATCAAGAATCGAATAAAATTTTGATTCTGTTCAAAGTATTTGCTATGAGTTTAAGACCAAATTTCTATAAAATATTGGTTTAATTGAATAATTTAATATTAAAATGGTTTAATTTAATAACTGGTCATTCGGTTTAACCAATTTGCATACAATATATTTTTCACTTTCATGCTTTCTAAAGTGTACCCTAAATGCACAGTTTTTTTTTAAATAAAAGAAAAAAAATCATGATAAATTATAGAAGTCTTTTCCATTACGTAACTAATTTTAGAATAATCATAATTTTTTCTAGTTTACTGGTTGAGATTCTTTATTTATTTATATTTTTTTTTTGAATAATCAAGAATCGAATAAAATTTCGATTCTGTTCAATGTATTTGCTATGAGTTTAAGACCAAATTTCTTTAAAATATTGGTTTAATTGAATAATTTAATATTAAATTGGTTTAATTTAATAACTGGTCATTCGGTTTAACCAATTTGCATACAATATATTTTTCACTTTCATGCTTTCTAAAGTGTACCCTAAATGCACAGTTTTTTTTTAAATAAAAGAAAAAAAATCATTATAAATTATAGAAGTCTTTTCCGTTACGTAACTAATTTTAGAATAATCATAATTTTTTCTAGCTTACTGGTTGAGATTTTTTATTTTTTTTTTATTTTTGAATAATCAAGAATCGAATAAAATTTCGATTCTGTTCAAAGTATTTGCTATGGGTTTAAAACCAAATTTCTTTAAAATTTTGGTTTAATTGAATAATTTCATATTAAATTGGTTTAATTTAATAACTGGTCATTCGGTTTAACTAATTTGCATACAATATATTTTTCACTTTCATGCTTTCTAAAATGTACCCTAAATGCACAGTTTTTTTTTTAAATAAAAGAAAAAAAGTCATGTTAAATTATAGAAGTCTTTTCCGTTGCGTAACTAATTTTAGAATAATCATAATTTTTTCTAGTTTACTGGTTGAGATTTTTTATTTTTTTTTTGAATATTCAAGAATCGAATAAAATTTTGATTCTGTTCAAAGTATTTGCTATGAGTTTAAGACCAAATTTCTTTAAAATATTGGTTTAATTGAATAATTTAATATTAAATTGGTCTAATTTAATAACTGGTCATTCGGTTTAACCAATTTGCATACAATATATTTTTCACTTTCATGCTTTCTAAAGTGTACCCTAAATGCACAGTTTTTTTTTTTAAATAAAAGAAACAAAATCATGATAAATTATAGAAGTCTTTTCCGTTACGTAACTAATTTTAGAATAATCATAATTTTTTCTAGTTTTCTGGTTGAGATTTTTTATTTATTTTTTTTTTTTTTTTGAATAATCAAGAATCGAATAAAATTTTGATTCTGTTCAAAGTATTTGCTATGAGTTTAAGACCAAATTTCTTTAAAATATTCGTTTAATTTAATATTAAATTGGTCTAATTTGATAACTGGTCATTCGGTTTAACCAATTTGCATACAATATATTTTTCACTTTCATGCTTTCTAAAGTGTACCCTAAATGCACAGTTTTTTTTTTTTAAATAAAAGAAAAAAAATCATGATAAATTATAGAAGTCTTTTCCGTTACGTAACTAATTTTAGAATAATCATAATTTTTTCTAGTTTTCTGGTTGAGATTTTTTATTTATTTTTTTTTTTTTTTTTGAATAATCAAGAATCGAATAAAATTTTGATTCTGTTCAAAGTATTTGCTATGAGTTTAAGACCAAATTTCTTTAAAATATTGGTTTAATTGAATAATTTAATATTAAATTGAATTAATTTAATAACTGGTCATTCGGTTTAACCAATTTGCATACAATATATTTTTCACTTTCATGCTTTCTAAAGTGTACCCTAAATGCACAGTTTTTTTTTTTTTTTTAAATAAAAAAAAAAAATCATGATAAATTATAGAAGTCTTTTCCGTTACGTAACTAATTTTAGAATAATCATAATTTTTTCTAGTTTACTGGTTGAGATTTTTTATTTATTTTTTTTTGAATAATCAAGAATCGAATAAAATTTTGATTCTGTTGAAAGTATTTGCTATGAGTTTAAGACCAAATTTCTTTAAAATATTGGTTTAATTGAATAATTTAATATTAAATTGAATTAATTTAATAACTGGTCATTCGGTTTAACCAATTTGCATACAATATATTTTTCACTTTCATGCTTTCTAAAGTGTACCCTAAATGCACAGTTTTTTTTTTTTAAATAAAAGAAAAAAAATCATGATAAATTATAGAAGACTTTTCCGTTACGTAACTAATTTTAGAATAATCATAATTTTTTCTAGTTTACAGGTTGAGATTTTTTATTTTTTTATTTTTTTTTTGAATAATCAAGAATCGAATAAAATTTTGATTCTGTTCAAAGTATTTGCTATGAGTTTAAGACCAAATTTCTTTAAAATATTGGTTTAATTGAATAATTTAATATTAAATTGGTTTAATTTAATAACTGGTCATTCGGTTTAACCAATTTGCATACAATATATTTTTCACTTACATGCTTTCTAAAGTGTACCCTAAATGCACAGTTTTTTTTTTTTAATAAAAGAAAAAAAATCATGATAAATTATAGAAGACTTTTCCGTTACGTAACTAATTTTAGAATAATCATAATTTTTTCTAGTTTACAGGTTGAGATTTTTTATTTTTTTTGAATAATCAAGAATCGAATAAAATTTTGATTCTGTTCAAAGTATTTGCTATGAGTTTAAGACCAAATTTCTTTAAAATATTGGTTTAATTGAAAAATTTAATATTAAATTGGTTTAATTTAATAACAGGTCATTCGGTTTAACCAATTTGCATACAATATATTTTTCATTTTCATGCTTTCTAAAGTGTACCCTAAATGCACAGTTTTTTTTTTTTTTAAATAAAAGAAAAAAAATTATGATAAATTATAGAAGTCTTTTCCGTTACGTAACTAATTTTAGAATAATCATAATTTTTTCTAGTTTACTGGTTGAGATTTTTTATTTATTTTTTTTTGAATAATCAAGAATCGAATAAAATTTTGATTCTGTTCAAAGTATTTGCTATGAGTTTAAGACCAAATTTCTTTAAAATATTCGTTTTAACCAATTTGCATACAATATATTTTTCACTTTCATGCTTTCTAAAGTGTACCCTAAATGCACAGTTTTTTTTTTTAAATAAAAGAAAAAAAATCATGATAAATTATAGAAGTCTTTTCCGTTACGTAACTAATTTTAGAATAATCATAATTTTTTCTAGTTTTCTGGTTGAGATTTTTTATTTATTTATTTTTTTTTTTTTGAATAATCAAGAATCGAATAAAATTTTGATTCTGTTCAAAGTATTTGCTATGAGTTTAAGACCGAATTTCTTTAAAATATTGGTTTAATTGAATAATTTAATATTAAATTGAATTAATTTAATAACTGGTCATTCGGTTTAACCAATTTGCATACAATATATTTTTCACTTTCATGCTTTCTAAAGTGTACCCTAAATGCACAGTTTTTTTTTTTTTTAAAATAAAAGAAAAAAAATCATGATAAATTATAGAAGTCTTTTCCGTTACGTAACTAATTTTAGAATAATCATAATTTTTTCTAGTTTACTGGTTGAGATTTTTTATTTATTTTTTTTTGAATAATCAAGAAACGAATAAAATTTTGATTCTGTTCAAAGTATTTGCTATGAGTTTAAGACCAAATTTCTTTAAAATATTGGTTTAATTGAATAATTTAATATTAAATTGAATTAATTTAATAACTGGTCAATCGGTTTAACCAATTTGCATACAATATATTTTTCACTTTCATGCTTTCTAAAGTGTACCCTAAATGCACAGTTTATTTTTTAAATAAAAGAAAAAAATTCATGATAAATTACAGAAGTCTTTTCCGTTACGTAACTAATTTTAGAATAATCATAATTTTTTCTAGTTTACTGGTTGAGATTTTTTATTTTTTTTGAATAATCAAGAATCGAATAAAATTTTGATTCTGTTCAAAGTATTTGCTATGAGTTTAAGACAAAATTTCTTTAAAATATTGGTTTAATTGAATAATTTAATATTAAATTGAATTAATTTAATAACTGGTCATTCGGTTTAACCAATTTGCATACAATATATTTTTCACTTTCATGCTTTCTAAAGTGTACCCTAAATGCACAGTTTTTTTTTTTTTTTTAAATAAAAAAAAAAAAATCATGATAAATTATAGAAGTCTTTTCCGTTACGTAACTAATTTTAGAATAATCATAATTTTTTCTAGTTTAGTGGTTGAGATTTTTTATTTATTTTTTTTTGAATAATCAAGAATCGAATAAAATTTTGATTCTGTTGAAAGTATTTGCTATGAGTTTAAGACCAAATTTCTTTAAAATATTGGTTTAATTGAATAATTTAATATTAAATTGAATTAATTTAATAACTGGTCATTCGGTTTAACCAATTTGCATACAATATATTTTTCACTTTCATGCTTTCTAAAGTGTACCCTAAATGCACAGTTTTTTTTTTTTAAATAAAAGAAAAAAAATCATGATAAATTATAGAAGACTTTTCCGTTACGTAACTAATTTTAGAATAATCATAATTTTTTCTAGTTTACAGGTTGAGATTTTTTATTTTTTTATTTTTTTTTTGAATAATCAAGAATCGAATAAAATTTTGATTCTGTTCAAAGTATTTGCTATGAGTTTAAGACCAAATTTCTTTAAAATATTGGTTTAATTGAATAATTTAATATTAAATTGGTTTAATTTAATAACTGGTCATTCGGTTTAACCAATTTGCATACAATATATTTTTCACTTACATGCTTTCTAAAGTGTACCCTAAATGCACAGTTTTTTTTTTTTTAATAAAAGAAAAAAAATCATGATAAATTATAGAAGACTTTTCCGTTACGTAACTAATTTTAGAATAATCATAATTTTTTCTAGTTTACAGGTTGAGATTTTTTATTTTTTTTGAATAATCAAGAATCGAATAAAATTTTGATTCTGTTCAAAGTATTTGCTATGAGTTTAAGACCAAATTTCTTTAAAATATTGGTTTAATTGAAAAATTTAATATTAAATTGGTTTAATTTAATAACAGGTCATTCGGTTTAACCAATTTGCATACAATATATTTTTCATTTTCATGCTTTCTAAAGTGTACCCTAAATGCACAGTTTTTTTTTTTTTTTAAATAAAAGAAAAAAAATTATGATAAATTATAGAAGTCTTTTCCGTTACGTAACTAATTTTAGAATAATCATAATTTTTTCTAGTTTACTGGTTGAGATTTTTTATTTATTTTTTTTTGAATAATCAAGAATCGAATAAAATTTTGATTCTGTTCAAAGTATTTGCTATGAGTTTAAGACCAAATTTCTTTAAAATATTCGTTTTAACCAATTTGCATACAATATATTTTTCACTTTCATGCTTTCTAAAGTGTACCCTAAATGCACAGTTTTTTTTTTTAAATAAAAGAAAAAAAATCATGATAAATTATAGAAGTCTTTTCCGTTACGTAACTAATTTTAGAATAATCATAATTTTTTCTAGTTTTCTGGTTGAGATTTTTTATTTATTTATTTTTTTTTTTGAATAATCAAGAATCGAATAAAATTTTGATTCTGTTCAAAGTATTTGCTATGAGTTTAAGACCGAATTTCTTTAAAATATTGGTTTAATTGAATAATTTAATATTAAATTGAATTAATTTAATAACTGGTCATTCGGTTTAACCAATTTGCATACAATATATTTTTCACTTTCATGCTTTCTAAAGTGTACCCTAAATGCACAGTTTTTTTTTTTTTTAAAATAAAAGAAAAAAAATCATGATAAATTATAGAAGTCTTTTCCGTTACGTAACTAATTTTAGAATAATCATAATTTTTTCTAGTTTACTGGTTGAGATTTTTTATTTATTTTTTTTTGAATAATCAAGAAACGAATAAAATTTTGATTCTGTTCAAAGTATTTGCTATGAGTTTAAGACCAAATTTCTTTAAAATATTGGTTTAATTGAATAATTTAATATTAAATTGAATTAATTTAATAACTGGTCAATCGGTTTAACCAATTTGCATACAATATATTTTTCACTTTCATGCTTTCTAAGGTGTACCCTAAATGCACAGTTTTTTTTTAAATAAAAGAAAAAAAATCATGTTAAATTATAGAAGTCTTTTCCGTTACGTAACTAATTTTAGAATAATCATAATTTTTTCTAGTTTACTGGTTGAGATTTTTTATTTATTTTTTTTTTTTGAATAATCAAGAATCGAATAAAATTTTGATTCTGTTCAAAGTATTTGCTATGAGTTTAAGACCAAATTTCTTTAAAATATTCGTTTAATTTAATATTAAATTGGTCTAATTTGATAACTGGTCATTCGGTTTAACCAATTTGCATACAATATATTTTTCACTTTCATGCTTTCTAAAGTGTACCCTAAATGCACAGTTTTTTTTTTTTAAATAAAAGAAAAAAAATCATGATAAATTATAGAAGTCTTTTCCGTTACGTAACTAATTTTAGAATAATCATAATTTTTTCTAGTTTTCTGGTTGAGATTTTTTATTTATTTTTTTTTTTTTTTTTGAATAATCAAGAATCGAATAAAATTTTGATTCTGTTCAAAGTATTTGCTATGAGTTTAAGACCAAATTTCTTTAAAATATTGGTTTAATT
This sequence comes from Parasteatoda lunata, assembly GCA_949128135.1. Classification (NCBI taxonomy): domain Eukaryota; kingdom Metazoa; phylum Arthropoda; class Arachnida; order Araneae; family Theridiidae; genus Parasteatoda; species Parasteatoda lunata. Next base: position 5,371,631 of record OX421975.1, read on the forward strand.
GAATAATTTAATATTAAATTGAATTAATTTAATAACTGGTCATTCGGTTTAACCAATTTGCATACAATATATTTTTCACTTTCATGCTTTCTAAAGTGTACCCTAAATGCACAGTTTTTTTTTTTTTTTTAAATAAAAAAAAAAAAATCATGATAAATTATAGAAGTCTTTTCCGTTACGTAACTAATTTTAGAATAATCATAATTTTTTCTAGTTTACTGGTTGAGATTTTTTATTTATTTTTTTTTGAATAATCAAGAATCGAATAAAATTTTGATTCTGTTGAAAGTATTTGCTATGAGTTTAAGACCAAATTTCTTTAAAATATTGGTTTAATTGAATAATTTAATATTAAATTGAATTAATTTAATAACTGGTCATTCGGTTTAACCAATTTGCATACAATATATTTTTCACTTTCATGCTTTCTAAAGTGTACCCTAAATGCACAGTTTTTTTTTTTTAAATAAAAGAAAAAAAATCATGATAAATTATAGAAGACTTTTCCGTTACGTAACTAATTTTAGAATAATCATAATTTTTTCTAGTTTACAGGTTGAGATTTTTTATTTTTTTATTTTTTTTTTGAATAATCAAGAATCGAATAAAATTTTGATTCTGTTCAAAGTATTTGCTATGAGTTTAAGACCAAATTTCTTTAAAATATTGGTTTAATTGAATAATTTAATATTAAATTGGTTTAATTTAATAACTGGTCATTCGGTTTAACCAATTTGCATACAATATATTTTTCACTTACATGCTTTCTAAAGTGTACCCTAAATGCACAGTTTTTTTTTTTTTAATAAAAGAAAAAAAATCATGATAAATTATAGAAGACTTTTCCGTTACATAACTAATTTTAGAATAATCATAATTTTTTCTAGTTTACAGGTTGAGATTTTTTATTTTTTTTGAATAATCAAGAATCGAATAAAATTTTGATTCTGTTCAAAGTATTTGCTATGAGTTTAAGACCAAATTTCTTTAAAATATTGGTTTAATTGAAAAATTTAATATTAAATTGGTTTAATTTAATAACAGGTCATTCGGTTTAACCAATTTGCATACAATATATTTTTCATTTTCATGCTTTCTAAAGTGTACCCTAAATGCACAAATTTTTTTTTAAATAAAAGAAAAAAAATTATGATAAATTATAGAAGTCTTTTCCGTTACGTAACTAATTTTAGAATAATCATAATTTTTTCTAGTTTACTGGTTGAGATTTTTTATTTATTTTTTTTTGAATAATCAAGAATCGAATAAAATTTTGATTCTGTTCAAAGTATTTGCTATGAGTTTAAGACCAAATTTCTTTAAAATATTCGTTTTAACCAATTTGCATACAATATATTTTTCACTTTCATGCTTTCTAAAGTGTACCCTAAATGCACAGTTTTTTTTTTTAAATAAAAGAAAAAAAATCATGATAAATTATAGAAGTCTTTTCCGTTACGTAACTAATTTTAGAATAATCATAATTTTTTCTAGTTTTCTGGTTGAGATTTTTTATTTATTTATTTTTTTTTTTGAATAATCAAGAATCGAATAAAATTTTGATTCTGTTCAAAGTATTTGCTATGAGTTTAAGACCGAATTTCTTTAAAATATTGGTTTAATTGAATAATTTAATATTAAATTGAATTAATTTAATAACTGGTCATTCGGTTTAACCAATTTGCATACAATATATTTTTCACTTTCATGCTTTCTAAAGTGTACCCTAAATGCACAGTTTTTTTTTTTTTTAAAATAAAAGAAAAAAAATCATGATAAATTATAGAAGTCTTTTCCGTTACGTAACTAATTTTAGAATAATCATAATTTTTTCTAGTTTACTGGTTGAGATTTTTTATTTATTTTTTTTTGAATAATCAAGAAACGAATAAAATTTTGATTCTGTTCAAAGTATTTGCTATGAGTTTAAGACCAAATTTCTTTAAAATATTGGTTTAATTGAATAATTTAATATTAAATTGAATTAATTTAATAACTGGTCAATCGGTTTAACCAATTTGCATACAATATATTTTTCACTTTCATGCTTTCTAAGGTGTACCCTAAATGCACAGTTTTTTTTTAAATAAAAGAAAAAAAATCATGTTAAATTATAGAAGTCTTTTCCGTTACGTAACTAATTTTAGAATAATCATAATTTTTTCTAGTTTACTGGTTGAGATTTTTTATTTATTTTTTTTTTTTGAATAATCAAGAATCGAATAAAATTTTGATTCTGTTCAAAGTATTTGCTATGAGTTTAAGACCAAATTTCTTTAAAATATTCGTTTAATTTAATATTAAATTGGTCTAATTTGATAACTGGTCATTCGGTTTAACCAATTTGCATACAATATATTTTTCACTTTCATGCTTTCTAAAGTGTACCCTAAATGCACAGTTTTTTTTTTTTAAATAAAAGAAAAAAAATCATGATAAATTATAGAAGTCTTTTCCGTTACGTAACTAATTTTAGAATAATCATAATTTTTTCTAGTTTTCTGGTTGAGATTTTTTATTTATTTTTTTTTTTTTTTTTGAATAATCAAGAATCGAATAAAATTTTGATTCTGTTCAAAGTATTTGCTATGAGTTTAAGACCAAATTTCTTTAAAATATTGGTTTAATTGAATAATTTAATATTAAATTGAATTAATTTAATAACTGGTCATTCGGTTTAACCAATTTGCATACAATATATTTTTCACTTTCATGCTTTCTAAAGTGTACCCTAAATGCACAGTTTTTTTTTTTTTTTTAAATAAAAAAAAAAAAATCATGATAAATTATAGAAGTCTTTTCCGTTACGTAACTAATTTTAGAATAATCATAATTTTTTCTAGTTTACTGGTTGAGATTTTTTATTTATTTTTTTTTGAATAATCAAGAATCGAATAAAATTTTGATTCTGTTGAAAGTATTTGCTATGAGTTTAAGACCAAATTTCTTTAAAATATTGGTTTAATTGAATAATTTAATATTAAATTGAATTAATTTAATAACTGGTCATTCGGTTTAACCAATTTGCATACAATATATTTTTCACTTTCATGCTTTCTAAAGTGTACCCTAAATGCACAGTTTTTTTTTTTTAAATAAAAGAAAAAAAATCATGATAAATTATAGAAGACTTTTCCGTTACGTAACTAATTTTAGAATAATCATAATTTTTTCTAGTTTACAGGTTGAGATTTTTTATTTTTTTATTTTTTTTTTGAATAATCAAGAATCGAATAAAATTTTGATTCTGTTCAAAGTATTTGCTATGAGTTTAAGACCAAATTTCTTTAAAATATTGGTTTAATTGAATAATTTAATATTAAATTGGTTTAATTTAATAACTGGTCATTCGGTTTAACCAATTTGCATACAATATATTTTTCACTTACATGCTTTCTAAAGTGTACCCTAAATGCACAGTTTTTTTTTTTTAATAAAAGAAAAAAAATCATGATAAATTATAGAAGACTTTTCCGTTACATAACTAATTTTAGAATAATCATAATTTTTTCTAGTTTACAGGTTGAGATTTTTTATTTTTTTTGAATAATCAAGAATCGAATAAAATTTTGATTCTGTTCAAAGTATTTGCTATGAGTTTAAGACCAAATTTCTTTAAAATATTGGTTTAATTGAAAAATTTAATATTAAATTGGTTTAATTTAATAACAGGTCATTCGGTTTAACCAATTTGCATACAATATATTTTTCATTTTCATGCTTTCTAAAGTGTACCCTAAATGCACAGTTTTTTTTTTTTTTAAATAAAAGAAAAAAAATTATGATAAATTATAGAAGTCTTTTCCGTTACGTAACTAATTTTAGAATAATCATAATTTTTTCTAGTTTACTGGTTGAGATTTTTTATTTATTTTTTTTTGAATAATCAAGAATCGAATAAAATTTTGATTCTGTTCAAAGTATTTGCTATGAGTTTAAGACCAAATTTCTTTAAAATATTCGTTTTAACCAATTTGCATACAATATATTTTTCACTTTCATGCTTTCTAAAGTGTACCCTAAATGCACAGTTTTTTTTTTTAAATAAAAGAAAAAAAATCATGATAAATTATAGAAGTCTTTTCCGTTACGTAACTAATTTTAGAATAATCATAATTTTTTCTAGTTTTCTGGTTGAGATTTTTTATTTATTTATTTTTTTTTTTGAATAATCAAGAATCGAATAAAATTTTGATTCTGTTCAAAGTATTTGCTATGAGTTTAAGACCGAATTTCTTTAAAATATTGGTTTAATTGAATAATTTAATATTAAATTGAATTAATTTAATAACTGGTCATTCGGTTTAACCAATTTGCATACAATATATTTTTCACTTTCATGCTTTCTAAAGTGTACCCTAAATGCACAGTTTTTTTTTTTTTTTAAATAAAAGAAAAAAAATCATGATAAATTATAGAAGTCTTTTCCGTTACGTAACTAATTTTAGAATAATCATAATTTTTTCTAGTTTACTGGTTGAGATTTTTTATTTATTTTTTTTTGAATAATCAAGAAACGAATAAAATTTTGATTCTGTTCAAAGTATTTGCTATGAGTTTAAGACCAAATTTCTTTAAAATATTGGTTTAATTGAATAATTTAATATTAAATTGAATTAATTTAATAACTGGTCAATCGGTTTAACCAATTTGCATACAATATATTTTTCACTTTCATGCTTTCTAAAGTGTACCCTAAATGCACAGTTTATTTTTTAAATAAAAGAAAAAAATTCATGATAAATTACAGAAGTCTTTTCCGTTACGTATCTAATTTTAGAATAATCATAATTTTTTCTAGTTTACTGGTTGAGATTTTTTATTTTTTTTGAATAATCAAGAATCGAATAAAATTTTGATTCTGTTCAAAGTATTTGCTATGAGTTTAAGACCAAATTTCTTTAAAATATTGGTTTAATTGAATAATTTAATATTAAATTGGTTTAATTTAATAACTGGTCATTCGGTTTAACCAATTTGCATTCAATTTATTTTTCACTTTCATGCTTTCTAAAGTGTACCCTAAATGCACAGTTTATTTTTTAAATAAAAGAAAAAAAATCATGATAAATTATAGAAGTCTTTTCCGTTACGTAACTAATTTTAGAATAATCATAATTTTTTCTAGTTTACTGGTTGAGATTTTTTATTTATTTATTTATTTATTTATTTTTTTGAATAATCAAGAATCGAATAAAATTTTGATTCTGTTCAATGTATTTGCTATGAGTTTAAGACCAAATTTCTTTAAAATATTGGTTTAATTGAATAATTTAATATTAAATTGGTTTAATTTAATAACTGTTCATTCGGTTTAACCAGTTTGCATACAATATATTTTTCACTTTCATGCTTTCTAAAGTGTACCCTAAATGCACAGTTTTTTTTTAAATAAAAGAAAAAAAATCATGATAAATTATAGAAGTCTTTTCCGTTACGTAACTAATTTTAGAATAATCATAATTTTTCCTAGTTTTCTGGTTGAGATTTTTTATTTATTTATTTTTTTTTTTTTGAATAATCAAGAATCGAATAAAATTTTGATTCTGTTCAAAGTATTTGCTATGAGTTTAAGACCAAATTTCTTTAAAATATTGGTTTAATTGAATAATTTAATATTAAATTGAATTAATTTAATAACTGGTCATTCGGTTTAACCAATTTGCATACAATATATTTTTCACTTTCATGCTTTCTAAAGTGTACCCTAAATGCACAGTTTTTTTTTTTTTTCTAAATAAAAGAAAAAAAATCATGATAAATTATAGAAGTCTTTTCCGTTACGTAACTAATTTTAGAATAATCATAATTTTTTCTAGTTTACTGGTTGAGATTTTTTATTTATTTTTTTTTGAATAATCAAGAATTGAATAAAATTTTGATTCTGTTCAAAGTATTTGCTATGAGTTTAAGACCAAATTTCTTTAAAATATTGGTTTAATTGAATAATTTAATATTAAATTGAATTAATTTAATAACTGGTCATTCGGTTTAACCAATTTGCATACAATATATTTTTCACTTTCATGCTTTCTAAAGTGTACCCTAAATGCACAAATTTTTTTTTAAATAAAAGAAAAAAAATCATGATAAATTATAGAAGTCTTTTCCGTTACGTAACTAATTTTAGAATAATCATAATTTTTTCTAGTTTACTGGTTGAGATTTTTTATTTATTTTTTTTTGAATAATCAAGAATCGAATAAAATTTTGATTCTGTTCAAAGTATTTGCTATGAGTTTAAGACCAAATTTCTTTAAAATATTCGTTTTAACCAATTTGCATACAATATATTTTTCACTTTCATGCTTTCTAAAGTGTACCCTAAATGCACAGTTTTTTTTTTTAAATAAAAGAAAAAAAATCATGATAAATTATAGAAGTCTTTTCCGTTACGTAACTAATTTTAGAATAATCATAATTTTTTCTAGTTTTCTGGTTGAGATTTTTTATTTATTTATTTTTTTTTTTGAATAATCAAGAATCGAATAAAATTTTGATTCTGTTCAAAGTATTTGCTATGAGTTTAAGACCGAATTTCTTTAAAATATTGGTTTAATTGAATAATTTAATATTAAATTGAATTAATTTAATAACTGGTCATTCGGTTTAACCAATTTGCATACAATATATTTTTCACTTTCATGCTTTCTAAAGTGTACCCTAAATGCACAGTTTTTTTTTTTTTTAAAATAAAAGAAAAAAAATCATGATAAATTATAGAAGTCTTTTCCGTTACGTAACTAATTTTAGAATAATCATAATTTTTTCTAGTTTACTGGTTGAGATTTTTTATTTATTTTTTTTTGAATAATCAAGAAACGAATAAAATTTTGATTCTGTTCAAAGTATTTGCTATGAGTTTAAGACCAAATTTCTTTAAAATATTGGTTTAATTGAATAATTTAATATTAAATTGAATTAATTTAATAACTGGTCAATCGGTTTAACCAATTTGCATACAATATATTTTTCACTTTCATGCTTTCTAAAGTGTACCCTAAATGCACAGTTTATTTTTTAAATAAAAGAAAAAAATTCATGATAAATTACAGAAGTCTTTTCCGTTACGTAACTAATTTTAGAATAATCATAATTTTTTCTAGTTTACTGGTTGAGATTTTTTATTTTTTTTGAATAATCAAGAATCGAATAAAATTTTGATTCTGTTCAAAGTATTTGCTATGAGTTTAAGACCAAATTTCTTTAAAATATTGGTTTAATTGAATAATTTAATATTAAATTGGTTTAATTTAATAACTGGTCATTCGGTTTAACCAATTTGCATACAATTTATTTTTCACTTTCATGCTTTCTAAAGTGTACCCTAAATGCACAGTTTATTTTTTAAATAAAAGAAAAAAAATCATGATAAATTATAGAAGTCTTTTCCGTTACGTAACTAATTTTAGAATAATCATAATTTTTTCTAGTTTACTGGTTGAGATTTTTTATTTATTTATTTATTTATTTTTTTTTTTGAATAATCAAGAATCGAATAAAATTTTGATTCTGTTCAATGTATTTGCTATGAGTTTAAGACCAAATTTCTTTAAAATATTGGTTTAATTGAATAATTTAATATTAAATTGGTTTAATTTAATAACTGTTCATTCGGTTTAACCAGTTTGCATACAATATATTTTTCACTTTCATGCTTTCTAAAGTGTACCCTAAATGCACAGTTTTTTTTTAAATAAAAGAAAAAAAATCATGATAAATTATAGAAGTCTTTTCCGTTACGTAACTAATTTTAGAATAATCATAATTTTTCCTAGTTTTCTGGTTGAGATTTTTTATTTATTTATTTTTTTTTTTTTGAATAATCAAGAATCGAATAAAATTTTGATTCTGTTCAAAGTATTTGCTATGAGTTTAAGACCAAATTTCTTTAAAATATTGGTTTAATTGAATAATTTAATATTAAATTGAATTAATTTAATAACTGGTCATTCGGTTTAACCAATTTGCATACAATATATTTTTCACTTTCATGCTTTCTAAAGTGTACCCTAAATGCACATTTTTTTTTTTTTTTCTAAATAAAAGAAAAAAAATCATGATAAATTATAGAAGTCTTTTCCGTTACGTAACTAATTTTAGAATAATCATAATTTTTTCTAGTTTACTGGTTGAGATTTTTTATTTATTTTTTTTTGAATAATCAAGAATTGAATAAAATTTTGATTCTGTTCAAAGTATTTGCTATGAGTTTAAGACCAAATTTCTTTAAAATATTGGTTTAATTGAATAATTTAATATTAAATTGAATTAATTTAATAACTGGTCATTCGGTTTAACCAATTTGCATACAATATATTTTTCACTTTCATGCTTTCTAAAGTGTACCCTAAATGCACAAATTTTTTTTTAAATAAAAGAAAAAAAATCATGATAAATTATAGAAGTCTTTTCCGTTACGTAACTAATTTTAGAATAATCATAATTTTTTCTAGTTTACTGGTTGAGATTTTTTAATTATTTTTTTTTGAATAATCAAGAATCGAATAAAATTTTGATTCTGTTCAAAGTATTTGCTATGAGTTTAAGACCAAATTTCTTTAAAATATTGGTTTAATTGAATTATTTAATATTAAATTGGTTTAATTTAATAACTGGTCAATCGGTTTAACCAATTTGCATACAATATATTTTTCACTTACATGCTTTCTAAAGTGTACCCTAAATGCACAGTTTTTTTTTTTTAAATAAAAGAAAAAAAATCATGATAAATTATAGAAGACTTTTCCGTTACGTAACTAATTTTAGAATAATCACAATTTTTTCTAGTTTACTGGTTGAGATTTTTTATTTTTTTTGAATAATCAAGAATCGAATAAAATTTTGATTCTGTACAAAGTATTTGCTATGAGTTTAAGACCAAATTTCTTTAAAATATTGGTTTAATTGAATAATTTAATATTAAATTAAATTAATTTAATAACTGGTCATTCGGTTTAACCAATTTGCATACAATATATTTTTCACTTTCATGCTTTCTAAAGTGTACCCTAAATGCACAGTTTTTTTTTTTTTTTTAAATAAAAGAAAAAAAATCATGATAAATTATAGAAGTCTTTTCCATTACGTAACTAATTTTAGAATAATCATAATTTTTTCTAGTTTACAGGTTGAGATTTTTTATTTTTTTTATTTTTTTTTGAATAATCAAGAATCGAATAAAATTTTGATTCTGTTCAAAGTATTTGCTATGAGTTTAAGACCAAATTTCTTTAAAATATTGGTTTAATTGAATAATTTAATATTAAATTGGTTTAATTTAATAACTGGTCAATCGGTTTAACCAATTTGCATACAATATATTTTTCACTTTCATGCTTTCTAAAGTGTACCCTAAATGCACAGTTTTTTTTTTTTTTAAAATAAAAGAAAAAAAATCATGATAAATTATAGAAGTCTTTTCCGTTACGTAACTAATTTTAGAATAATCATAATTTTTTCTAGTTTACTGGTTGAGATTTTTTATTTATTTTTTTTTGAATAATCAAGAAACGAATAAAATTTTGATTCTGTTCAAAGTATTTGCTATGAGTTTAAGACCAAATTTCTTTAAAATATTGGTTTAATTGAATAATTTAATATTAAATTGAATTAATTTAATAACTGGTCAATCGGTTTAACCAATTTGCATACAATATATTTTTCACTTTCATGCTTTCTAAAGTGTACCCTAAATGCACAGTTTATTTTTTAAATAAAAGAAAAAAATTCATGATAAATTACAGAAGTCTTTTCCGTTACGTAACTAATTTTAGAATAATCATAATTTTTTCTAGTTTACTGGTTGAGATTTTTTATTTTTTTTGAATAATCAAGAATCGAATAAAATTTTGATTCTGTTCAAAGTATTTGCTATGAGTTTAAGACCAAATTTCTTTAAAATATTGGTTTAATTGAATAATTTAATATTAAATTGGTTTAATTTAATAACTGGTCATTCGGTTTAACCAATTTGCATACAATTTATTTTTCACTTTCATGCTTTCTAAAGTGTACCCTAAATGCACAGTTTATTTTTTAAATAAAAGAAAAAAAATCATGATAAATTATAGAAGTCTTTTCCGTTACGTAACTAATTTTAGAATAATCATAATTTTTTCTAGTTTACTGGTTGAGATTTTTTATTTATTTATTTATTTATTTTTTTTTTGAATAATCAAGAATCGAATAAAATTTTGATTCTGTTCAATGTATTTGCTATGAGTTTAAGACCAAATTTCTTTAAAATATTGGTTTAATTGAATAATTTAATATTAAATTGGTTTAATTTAATAACTGTTCATTCGGTTTAACCAGTTTGCATACAATATATTTTTCACTTTCATGCTTTCTAAAGTGTACCCTAAATGCACAGTTTTTTTTTAAATAAAAGAAAAAAAATCATGATAAATTATAGAAGTCTTTTCCGTTACGTAACTAATTTTAGAATAATCATAATTTTTCCTAGTTTTCTGGTTGAGATTTTTTATTTATTTATTTATTTTTTTTTGAATAATCAAGAATCGAATAAAATTTTGATTCTGTTCAAAGTATTTGCTATGAGTTTAAGACCAAATTTCTTTAAAATATTGGTTTAATTGAATAATTTAATATTAAATTGAATTAATTTAATAACTGGTCATTCGGTTTAACCAATTTGCATACAATATATTTTTCACTTTCATGCTTTCTAAAGTGTACCCTAAATGCACAGTTTTTTTTTTTTTTCTAAATAAAAGAAAAAAAATCATGATAAATTATAGAAGTCTTTTCCGTTACGTAACTAATTTTAGAATAATCATAATTTTTTCTAGTTTACTGGTTGAGATTTTTTATTTATTTTTTTTTGAATAATCAAGAATTGAATAAAATTTTGATTCTGTTCAAAGTATTTGCTATGAGTTTAAGACCAAATTTCTTTAAAATATTGGTTTAATTGAATAATTTAATATTAAATTGAATTAATTTAATAACTGGTCATTCGGTTTAACCAATTTGCATACAATATATTTTTCACTTTCATGCTTTCTAAAGTGTACCCTAAATGCACAAATTTTTTTTTAAATAAAAGAAAAAAAATCATGATAAATTATAGAAGTCTTTTCCGTTACGTAACTAATTTTAGAATAATCATAATTTTTTCTAGTTTACTGGTTGAGATTTTTTAATTATTTTTTTTTGAATAATCAAGAATCGAATAAAATTTTGATTCTGTTCAAAGTATTTGCTATGAGTTTAAGACCAAATTTCTTTAAAATATTGGTTTAATTGAAATATTTAATATTAAATTGGTTTAATTTAATAACTGGTCAATCGGTTTAACCAATTTGCATACAATATATTTTTCACTTACATGCTTTCTAAAGTGTACCCTAAATGCACAGTTTTTTTTTTTTAAATAAAAGAAAAAAAATCATGATAAATTATAGAAGACTTTTCCGTTACGTAACTAATTTTAGAATAATCACAATTTTTTCTAGTTTACTGGTTGAGATTTTTTATTTTTTTTGAATAATCAAGAATCGAATAAAATTTTGATTCTGTACAAAGTATTTGCTATGAGTTTAAGACCAAATTTCTTTAAAATATTGGTTTAATTGAATAATTTAATATTAAATTGAATTAATTTAATAACTGGTCATTCGGTTTAACCAATTTGCATACAATATATTTTTCACTTTCATGCTTTCTAAAGTGTACCCTAAATGCACAGTTTTTTTTTTTTTTTTTAAATAAAAGAAAAAAAATCATGATAAATTATAGAAGTCTTTTCCATTACGTAACTAATTTTAGAATAATCATAATTTTTTCTAGTTTACAGGTTGAGATTTTTTATTTTTTTTATTTTTTTTTGAATAATCAAGAATCGAATAAAATTTTGATTCTGTTCAAAGTATTTGCTATGAGTTTAAGACCAAATTTCTTTAAAATATTGGTTTAATTGAATAATTTAATATTAAATTGGTTTAATTTAATAACTGGTCAATCGGTTTAACCAATTTGCATACAATATATTTTTCACTTACATGCTTTCTAAAGTGTACCCTAAATGCACAGTTTTTTTTTTTAAATAAAAGAAAAAAAATCATGATAAATTATAGAAGTCTTTTCCGTTACGTAACTAATTTTAGAATAATCATAATTTTTTCTAGTTTACTGGTTGAGATTTTTTATTTATTTGTTTTTTTTTTTTGAATAATCAAGAATCGAATAAAATTTTGATTCTGTTCAAAGTATTTGCTATGAGTTTAAGACCAAATTTCTTTAAAATATTGGTTTAATTGAATAATTTAATATTAAATTGGTTTAATTTAATAACTGGTCATTCGGTTTAACCAATTTGCATACAATATATTTTTCACTTTCATGCTTTCTAAAGTGTACCCTAAATGCACAGTTTTTTTTTTAAATAAAAGAAAAAAAATCATGATAAATTATAGAAGTCTTTTCCGTTACGTAACTAATTTTAGAATAATCATAATTTTTTCTAGTTTACTGGTTGAGATTTTTTATTTTTTTTTTATTTTTGAATAATCAAGAATCGAATAAAATTTTGATTCTGTTCAAAGTATTTGCTCTGGGTTTAAGACCAAATTTCTTTGAAATATTGGTTTAATTGAATAATTTAATATTAAATTGGTTTAATTTAATAACTGGTCATTCGGTTTAACCAATTTGCATACAATATATTTTTCACTTTCATGCTTTCTAAAGTGTACCCTAAATGCACAGTTTTTTTTTAAATAACAGAAAAAAAATCATGATAAATTATAGAAGTCTTTTCCGTTACGTAACTAATTTTAGAATAATCATAATTTTTTCTAGTTTACTGGTTGATCATTTTATTTTTTTATTTTTTTTTTTGAATAATCAAGAATCGAATAAAATTTTGATTCTGTTCAAAGTATTTGCTATGAGTTTAAGACCGAATTTCTTTAAAATATTGGTTTAATTGAATAATTTAATATTAAATTGAATTAATTTAATAACTGGTCATTCGGTTTAACCAATTTGCATACAATATATTTTTCACTTTCATGCTTTCTAAAGTGTACCCTAAATGCACAGTTTTTTTTTTTTTAAAATAAAAGAAAAAAAATCATGATAAATTATAGAAGTCTTTTCCGTTACGTAACTAATTTTAGAATAATCATAATTTTTTCTAGTTTACTGGTTGAGATTTTTTATTTTTTTTGAATAATCAAGAATCGAATAAAATTTTGATTCTGTTCAAAGTATTTGCTATGAGTTTAAGACCAAATTTCTTTAAAATATTGGTTTAATTGAATAATTTAATATTAAATTGGTTTAATTTAATAACTGGTCATTCGGTTTAACCAATTTGCATACAATTTATTTTTCACTTTCATGCTTTCTAAAGTGTACCCTAAATCCACAGTTTATTTTTTAAATAAAAGAAAAAAAATCATGATAAATTATAGAAGTCTTTTCCGTTACGTAACTAATTATAGAATAATCATAATTTTTTCTAGTTTACTGGTTGAGATTTTTTATTTTTTTTGAATAATCAAGAATCGAATAAAATTTTGATTCTGTTCAAAGTATTTGCTATGAGTTTAAGACCAAATTTCTTTAAAATATTGGTTTAATTGAATAATTTAATATTAAATTGGTTTAATTTAATAACTGGTCATTCGGTTTAACCAATTTGCATACAATATATTTTTCACTTTCATGCTTTCTAAAGTGTACCCTAAATGCACAGTTTTTTTTTTTTTAAATAAAAGAAAAAAAATCATGATAAATTATAGAAGTCTTTTCCGTTACGTAACTAATTTTAGAATAATCATAATTTTTTCTAGTTTACTGGTTGAGATTTTTTATTTATTTATTTATTTATTTTTTTTTTTGAATAATCAAGAATCGAATAAAATTTTGATTCTGTTCAATGTATTTGCTATGAGTTTAAGACCAAATTTCTTTAAAATATTGGTTTAATTGAATAATTTAATATTAAATTGGTTTAATTTAATAACTGTTCATTCGGTTTAACCAGTTTGCATACAATATATTTTTCACTTTCATGCTTTCTAAAGTGTACCCTAAATGCACAGTTTTTTTTTAAATAAAAGAAAAAAAATCATGATAAATTATAGAAGTCTTTTCCGTTACGTAACTAATTTTAGAATAATCATAATTTTTCCTAGTTTTCTGGTTGAGATTTTTTATTTATTTATTATTTTTTTTTTGAATAATCAAGAATCGAATAAAATTTTGATTCTGTTCAAAGTATTTGCTATGAGTTTAAGACCAAATTTCTTTAAAATATTGGTTTAATTGAATAATTTAATATTAAATTGAATTAATTTAATAACTGGTCATTCGGTTTAACCAATTTGCATACAATATATTTTTCACTTTCATGCTTTCTAAAGTGTACCCTAAATGCACAGTTTTTTTTTTTTTCTAAATAAAAGAAAAAAAATCATCATAAATTATAGAAGTCTTTTCCGTTACGTAACTAATTTTAGAATAATCATAATTTTTTCTAGTTTACTGGTTGAGATTTTTTATTTATTTTTTTTTTGAATAATCATGAATTGAATAAAATTTTGATTCTGTTCAAAGTATTTGCTATGAGTTTAAGACCAAATTTCTTTAAAATATTGGTTTAATTGAATAATTTAATATTAAATTGAATTAATTTAATAACTGGTCATTCGGTTTAACCAATTTGCATACAATATATTTTTCACTTTCATGCTTTCTAAAGTGTACCCTAAATGCACAAATTTTTTTTTAAATAAAAGAAAAAAAATCATGATAAATTATAGAAGTCTTTTCCGTTACGTAACTAATTTTAGAATAATCATAATTTTTTCTAGTTTACTGGTTGAGATTTTTTAATTATTTTTTTTTTTGAATAATCAAGAATCGAATAAAATTTTGATTCTGTTCAAAGTATTTGCTATGAGTTTAAGACCAAATTTCTTTAAAATATTGGTTTAATTGAATAATTTAATATTAAATTGGTTTAATTTAATAACTGGTCAATCGGTTTAACCAATTTGCATACAATATATTTTTCACTTACATGCTTTCTAAAGTGTACCCTAAATGCACAGTTTTTTTTTTTTAAATAAAAGAAAAAAAATCATGATAAATTATAGAAGACTTTTCCGTTACGTAACTAATTTTAGAATAATCACAATTTTTTCTAGTTTACTGGTTGAGATTTTTTATTTTTTTTGAATAATCAAGAATCGAATAAAATTTTGATTCTGTTCAAAGTATTTGCTATGAGTTTAAGACCAAATTTCTTTAAAATATTGGTTTAATTGAATAATTTAATATTAAATTGAATTAATTTAATAACTGGTCATTCGGTTTAACCAATTTGCATACAATATATTTTTCACTTTCATGCTTTCTAAAGTGTACCCTAAATGCACAGTTTTTTTTTTTTTTTAAATAAAAGAAAAAAAATCATGATAAATTATAGAAGTCTTTTCCATTACGTAACTAATTTTAGAATAATCATAATTTTTTCTAGTTTACAGGTTGAGATTTTTTATTTTTTTTATTTTTTTTTGAATAATCAAGAATCGAATAAAATTTTGATTCTGTTCAAAGTATTTGCTATGAGTTTAAGACCAAATTTCTTTAAAATATTGGTTTAATTGAATAATTTAATATTAAATTGGTTTAATTTAATAACTGGTCATTCGGTTTAACCAATTTGCATACAATTTATTTTTCACTTTCATGCTTTCTAAAGTGTACCCTAAATGCACAGTTTTTTTTTTTAAAATAAAAGAAAAAAAATCATGATAAATTATAGAAGTCTTTTCCGTTACGTAACTAATTTTAGAATAATCATAATTTTTTCTAGTTTACTGGTTGAGATTTTTTATTTATTTTTTTTTTTTTTTTTGAATAATCAAGAATCGAATAAAATTTTGATTCTGTTCAAAGTATTTGCTATGAGTTTAAGACCAAATTTCTTTAAAATATTGGTTTAATTGAATAATTTAATATTAAATTGGTTTAATTTAATAACTGGTCATTCGGTTTAACCAATTTGCATACAATATATTTTTCACTTTCATGCTTTCTAAAGTGTACCCTAAATGCACAGTTTTTTTTTTAAATAAAAGAAAAAAAATCATGATAAATTATAGAAGTCTTTTCCGTTACGTAACTAATTTTAGAATAATCATAATTTTTTCTAGTTTACTGGTTGAGATTTTTTATTTTTTTTTTATTTTTGAATAATCAAGAATCGAATAAAATTTTGATTCTGTTCAAAGTATTTGCTCTGGGTTTAAGACCAAATTTCTTTGAAATATTGGTTTAATTGAATAATTTAATATTAAATTGGTTTAATTTAATAACTGGTCATTCGGTTTAACCAATTTGCATACAATATATTTTTCACTTTCATGCTTTCTAAAGTGTACCCTAAATGCACAGTTTTTTTTTAAATAACAGAAAAAAAATCATGATAAATTATAGAAGTCTTTTCCGTTACGTAACTAATTTTAGAATAATCATAATTTTTTCTAGTTTACTGGTTGATCATTTTATTTTTTTATTTTTTTTTTGAATAATCAAGAATCGAATAAAATTTTGATTCTGTTCAAAGTATTTGCTATGAGTTTAAGACCAAATTTCTTTAAAATATTGGTTTAATTGAATAATTTAATATTAAATTGGTTTAATTTAATAACTGGTCATTCGATTTAACCAATTTGCATACAATATATTTTTCACTTTCATGCTTTCTAATGTGTGCCCTAAATGCACAGTTTTTTTTTTAAATAAAAGAAAAAAAATCATGATAAATTATAGAAGTCTTTTCCGTTACGTAACTAATTTTAGAATAATCATAATTTTTTCTAGTTTACTGGTTGAGATTTTTTATTTATTTATTTATTTATTTTTTTTTGAATAATCAAGAATCGAATAAAATTTTGATTCTGTTCAAAGTATTTGCTATGAGTTTAAGACGAAATTTCTTTAAAATATTGGTTTAATTGAATAATTTAATATTAAATTGGTTTAATTTAATAACTGGTCATTCGGTTTAACCAATTTGCATACAATATATTTTTCACTTTCATGCTTTCTAAAGTGTACCCTAAATGCACAGTTTTTTTTTAAATAAAAGAAAAAAAAATCATGATAAATTATAGAAGTCTTTTCCGTTACGTAACTAATTTTAGAATAATCATAATTTTTTCTAGTTTACTGGTTGAGATTATTTATTTATTTTTTTTTGAATAATCAAGAATTGAATAAAATTTTGATTCTGTTCAAAGTATTTGCTATGAGTTTAAGACCAAATTTCTTTAAAATATTGGTTTAAGTGAATAATTTAATATTAAATTGGTTTAATTTAATAACTGGTCATTCGGTTTAACCTATTTGCATGCAATATATTTTTCACTTTCATGCTTTCTAAAGTGTACCCTAAATGCACAGTTTTTTTTTAAATAAAAGAAAAAAAATCATGATAAATTATAGAAGTCTTTTCCGTTACGTAACTAATTTTAGAATAATCATAATTTTTCCTAGTTTTCTGGTTGAGATTTTTTATTTATTTATTATTTTTTTTTTGAATAATCAAGAATCGAATAAAATTTTGATTCTGTTCAAAGTATTTGCTATGAGTTTAAGACCAAATTTCTTTAAAATATTGGTTTAATTGAATAATTTAATATTAAATTGAATTAATTTAATAACTGGTCATTCGGTTTAACCAATTTGCATACAATATATTTTTCACTTTCATGCTTTCTAAAGTGTACCCTAAATGCACAGTTTTTTTTTTTTTCTAAATAAAAGAAAAAAAATCATCATAAATTATAGAAGTCTTTTCCGTTACGTAACTAATTTTAGAATAATCATAATTTTTTCTAGTTTACTGGTTGAGATTTTTTATTTATTTTTTTTTTGAATAATCATGAATTGAATAAAATTTTGATTCTGTTCAAAGTATTTGCTATGAGTTTAAGACCAAATTTCATTAAAATATTGGTTTAATTGAATAATTTAATATTAAATTGAATTAATTTAATAACTGGTCATTCGGTTTAACCAATTTGCATACAATATATTTTTCACTTTCATGCTTTCTAAAGTGTACCCTAAATGCACAAATTTTTTTTTAAATAAAAGAAAAAAAATCATGATAAATTATAGAAGTCTTTTCCGTTACGTAACTAATTTTAGAATAATCATAATTTTTTCTAGTTTACTGGTTGAGATTTTTTAATTATTTTTTTTTTGAATAATCAAGAATCGAATAAAATTTTGATTCTGTTCAAAGTATTTGCTATGAGTTTAAGACCAAATTTCTTTAAAATATTGGTTTAATTGAATAATTTAATATTAAATTGGTTTAATTTAATAACTGGTCAATCGGTTTAACCAATTTGCATACAATATATTTTTCACTTACATGCTTTCTAAAGTGTACCCTAAATGCACAGTTTTTTTTTTTTAAATAAAAGAAAAAAAATCATGATAAATTATAGAAGACTTTTCCGTTACGTAACTAATTTTAGAATAATCACAATTTTTTCTAGTTTACTGGTTGAGATTTTTTATTTTTTTTGAATAATCAAGAATCGAATAAAATTTTGATTCTGTACAAAGTATTTGCTATGAGTTTAAGACCAAATTTCTTTAAAATATTGGTTTAATTGAATAATTTAATATTAAATTGAATTAATTTAATAACTGGTCATTCGGTTTAACCAATTTGCATACAATATATTTTTCACTTTCATGCTTTCTAAAGTGTACCCTAAATGCACAGTTTTTTTTTTTTTTTAAATAAAAGAAAAAAAATCATGATTAATTATAGAAGTCTTTTCCATTACGTAACTAATTTTAGAATAATCATAATTTTTTCTAGTTTACAGGTTGAGATTTTTTATTTTTTTTATTTTTTTTTGAATAATCAAGAATCGAATAAAATTTTGATTCTGTTCAAAGTATTTGCTATGAGTTTAAGACCAAATTTCTTTAAAATATTGGTTTAATTGAATAATTTAATATTAAATTGGTTTAATTTAATAACTGGTCATTCGGTTTAACCAATTTGCATACAATTTATTTTTCACTTTCATGCTTTCTAAAGTGTACCCTAAATGCACAGTTTTTTTTTTTAAAATAAAAGAAAAAAAATCATTATAAATTATAGAAGTCTTTTCCGTTACGTAACTAATTTTAGAATAATCATAATTTTTTCTAGTTTACTGGTTGAGATTTTTTATTTATTTATTTTTTTTTTTTTGAATAATCAAGAATCGAATAAAATTTTGATTCTGTTCAAAGTATTTGCTATGAGTTTAAGACCAAATTTCTTTAAAATATTGGTTTAAGTGAATAATTTAATATTAAATTGGTTTAATTTAATAACTGGTCATTCGGTTTAACCAATTTGCATACAATATATTTTTCACTTTCATGCTTTCTAAAGTGTACCCTAAATGCACAGTTTTTTTTTTAAATAAAAGAAAAAAAATCATGATAAATTATAGAAGTCTTTTCCGTTACGTAACTAATTTTAGAATAATCATAATTTTTTCTAGTTTACTGGTTGAGATTTTTTATTTTTTTTTTATTTTTGAATAATCAAGAATCGAATAAAATTTTGATTCTGTTCAAAGTATTTGCTCTGGGTTTAAGACCAAATTTCTTTGAAATATTGGTTTAATTGAATAATTTAATATTAAATTGGTTTAATTTAATAACTGGTCATTCGGTTTAACCAATTTGCATACAATATATTTTTCACTTTCATGCTTTCTAAAGTGTACCCTAAATGCACAGTTTTTTTTTAAATAACAGAAAAAAAATCATGATAAATTATAGAAGTCTTTTCCGTTACGTAACTAATTTTAGAATAATCATAATTTTTTCTAGTTTACTGGTTGATCATTTTATTTTTTTATTTTTTTTTTGAATAATCAAGAATCGAATAAAATTTTGATTCTGTTCAAAGTATTTGCTATGAGTTTAAGACCAAATTTCTTTAAAATATTGGTTTAATTGAATAATTTAATATTAAATTGGTTTAATTTAATAACTGGTCATTCGATTTAACCAATTTGCATACAATATATTTTTCACTTTCATGCTTTCTAATGTGTGCCCTAAATGCACAGTTTTTTTTTTAAATAAAAGAAAAAAAATCATGATAAATTATAGAAGTCTTTTCCGTTACGTAACTAATTTTAGAATAATCATAATTTTTTCTAGTTTACTGGTTGAGATTTTTTATTTATTTATTTATTTTTTTTTTTTTGAATAATCAAGAATCGAATAAAATTTTGATTCTGTTCAAAGTATTTGCTATGAGTTTAAGACGAAATTTCTTTAAAATATTGGTTTAATTGAATAATTTAATATTAAATTGGTTTAATTTAATAACTGGTCATTCGGTTTAACCAATTTGCATACAATATATTTTTCACTTTCATGCTTTCTAAAGTGTACCCTAAATGCACAGTTTTTTTTTAAATAAAAGAAAAAAAAATCATGATAAATTATAGAAGTCTTTTCCGTTACGTAACTAATTTTAGAATAATCATAATTTTTTCTAGTTTACTGGTTGAGATTTTTTATTTATTTTTTTTTGAATAATCAAGAATTGAATAAAATTTTGATTCTGTTCAAAGTATTTGCTATGAGTTTAAGACCAAATTTCTTTAAAATATTGGTTTAAGTGAATAATTTAATATTAAATTGGTTTAATTTAATAACTGGTCATTCGGTTTAACCTATTTGCATACAATATATTTTTCACTTTCATGCTTTCTAAAGTGTACCCTAAATGCACAGTTTTTTTTTAAATAAAAGAAAAAAAATCATGATAAAT
Source organism: Parasteatoda lunata (assembly GCA_949128135.1). NCBI lineage: Eukaryota > Metazoa > Arthropoda > Arachnida > Araneae > Theridiidae > Parasteatoda > Parasteatoda lunata. The sequence goes on from OX421975.1 coordinate 5,392,482, forward strand.
TATAGAAGTCTTTTCCGTTACGTAACTAATTTTAGAATAATCATAATTGTTTCCAGTTTACTGGTTGAGATTTTTTATTTTTTTTTTATTTTTGAATAATCAAGAATCGAATAAAATTTTGATTCTGTTCAAAGTATTTGCTATGGGTTTAAGACCAAATTTCTTTAAAATATTGGTTTAATTGAATAATTTAATATTAAATTGGTTTAATTTAATAACTGGTCATTCGGTTTAACCAATTTGCATACAATATATTTTTCACTTTCATGCTTTCTAAAGTGTACCCTAAATGCACAGTTTTTTTTTAAATAACAGAAAAAAAATCATGATAAATTATAGAAGTCTTTTCCGTTACGTAACTAATTTTAGAAAAATCATAATTTTTTCTAGTTTACTGGTTGAGATATTTTATTTTTTTATTTTTTTTTTTTTTTGAATAATCAAGAATCGAATAAAAGTTTGATTCTGTTCAAAGCTTTTGCTATGAGTTTAAGACCAAATTTCTTTAAAATATTGGTTTAATTGAATAATTTAATATTAAATTGGTTTAATTTAATAACTGGTCATTCGGTTTAACCAATTTGCATACAATATATTTTTCACTTTCATGCTTTCTAATGTGTACCCTAAATGCACAGTTTTTTTTTTAAATAAAAGAAAAAAAATCATGATAAATTATAGAAGTCTTTTCCGTTACGTAACTAATTTTAGAATAATCATAATTTTTTCTAGTTTACTGGTTGAGATTTTTTATTTATTTATTTTTTTTTTTTTTTGAATAATCAAGAATCGAATAAAATTTTGATTCTGTTCAAAGTATTTGCTATGAGTTTAAGACGAAATTTCTTTAAAATATTGGTTTAATTGAATAATTTAATATTAAATTGGTTTAAGTTTATAACTGGTCATTCGGTTTAACCAATTTGCATACAATATATTTTTCACTTTCATGCTTTCTAAAGTGTACCCTAAATGCACAGTTTTTTTTTTTAAATAAAAGAAAAAAAATCATGATAAATTATAGAAGTCTTTTCCGTTACGTAACTAATTTTAGAATAATCATAATTTTTTCTAGTTCACTGGTTGAGATTTTTTATTTTTTATTTTTTTTTGAATAATCAAGAATCGAATAAAATTTTGTTTCTGTTCAAAGTATTTGCTATGAGTTTAAGACCAAATTTCTTTAAAATATTGGTTTAATTGAATAATTTAATATTAAATTGGTTTAATTTAATAACTGGTCATTCGGTTTAACCAATTTGCATACAATATATTTTTCACTTTCATGCTTTCTAAAGTGTACCCTAAATGCACAGTTTTTTTTTTAAATAAAAGAAAAAAAATCATGATAAATTATAGAAGTCTTTTCCGTTACGTAACTAATTTTAGAATAATCATAATTTTTTCTAGTTTACTGGTTGAGATTTTTTTTTTTTTTTTTTTTTTTTTAAGTAAGCGAAGTGCAGAATATTATGTCGGTCTGTAGTGAATTATCAAGAACTTTTCAGAATTTCTATACAGGTTGAAATATCGCTACTGGTTTAGAGATTATTTTTCTTAAAATACGTTTTTCATTTAACCAATTTGTTTACAATACATTTTTCGTTTTCCAATTTTTTATTTTTAAAGCACATATCAAAACTTCTTCGGTTCTTAAGATCTCATCTATTAATTTTAGAACAATCTAAATTTTTCTTTGTTGTTGTTAAGCGTCTTTAAGTTAGGTCAAAAAAAAAAAAATGGTAAAGCTCAAAATATCGCGTTCTAAAATAAAAGTGAATTACCAAGAAATACGCTGGAATTTTCGATTTTTGTTTTCGATGAAGATAAATTAGGAATATCCGAAACTTGACGAAGAAAAACAGCTCTCTGTGGGTCCATTGGGAATTCCCTTTCTTTCCCCTACGGATGAGATGCATGATTTCATTTTTATACTCCCGGCGATTTTCCCCTCTTTCTTTTCCTTTTGAGGCGAATTTCCCCTCTTCTATTACTTTTTTTTTTCTTAGATAGGGGCAAGGGAAGAGAGGAAGTCGACCACACGTGGGAGGATTAAGAATCGGATGAGGATCTGGAGAAGGTGAAGACATATTTGTCTTTCCTTCTCAAAACAAAAAAGGATTCACCGATTGATCTTAGGGGGGATCAAAGACAAATTTCGCGAATAACCTCTTGTTCCCACACACAAATAAGAATCAATTATTCTTATGGGATAATGGAAATAGGGTGGATGCAGTCGCTCCCGAAAATAAGTGGTTTTATTCTTCGTTATAATACTCTTAGAGTTCTACACCAAGTTTTTAGGATATTTTTCGTAGCTTTTTCCTCGATTGAAAATAAAAAAAGCCACTTTACAAGTGTTTTAAATTTGGATTAAAAAAAAGAGACAAAATTTAAACTATGCGTAACATCTTTCCATAAAGAACTATCTGGACAATAGAGCGAGCAAATGGCTTCAATGTTTAAGTTTTTATTTTTTTGAAGGCTCTGTCATCAATTGAAATTACTTTTTTTTTTTGTTTCGAATGATATGCTATTTTCATTCCTGCAGGGAGTTAGCATCAGTTTTTTGTGTCTGTTAGGTAATGTTTAACCTACCTTTCGCTAGAGTCTTCTATGTTAATTCTGAATGAAAATAGGGCAAAACGTAAATATGAAAAAATACAGTTTTGTGAAAATGAAAAGAATTTAGATTTAAAAAGTAACTCCAACTATGTATTAAAACAATGTAAAACAAGTAATATATATAAAAAAAAAATTTAAACCATTTCTACCTAGGTCAACAAAGAAAATATTTCTTTAGCTACTTTTTATTAAATAATTACAATTTTTTCTTCCATACAAACTTAAAATTAATGAATTAAATTAAATGAATGAATTAATATTTTAAAAAACTGTATCCACATCAAGAGTTATCGACTACAAGTTCACAAAAATGTATTTGAACTTGAATGGATGAATAAAAAGTATTTTATGAACGATTGAAAATTTGTACAAGATATAGGGAGAGTGTGAACTAATAGTAGGAATTGAAAAAATTGTGAAAAAAATTATAGCTATTTGTCTAAAATTATTCATGGACTTAGATATTTTTCAAGTAAGTGGAACAAATTTCGCCATTTGTCAAATTTTAAAAAAGTTTAATAACTTCTTAAATATTTAAGTTATTTGTCAGTCTAAAATCCCAGATATTTCCTGTTTTTTAACCCTTCCAAAGGAAATAAAATTTCCATTAAGATTAGATTCCTTTTGCCAGCTTAATTAAAATAATTTTCAAGAAAGAATTGTAAGAAAAATCCCTTGTTAAATCGGTTTTGTACTCGATTTAACAAAATTTTAATATTTCGCCAGCGCAAGCAAATTAAACTATTTTATTTATTTAATTTTTTTAAAAAATAATCGTGACCTAAAAGATAATAAAACATAGTTATAAAAATAATATTAAGAAAACACAACATTGAATTTAGTGACATTAAATAAGCATCTTTATCGATATTATCCCTTCTGAAATGGCCAGACTTTCATATAATTTAAAAAGTTGAATCGATTACACACAGGATATTTTAGCAATGTAGTTAAAAATTTGGAAAGCACTTAGATGACACTAGCATATCAAAGTATAGCCAAAAATGCCGCCACTTTTGGCACCATCTTTGGATCCGAAAGTGCAAACCGGTTTAAGCTACGTAAAAACAATAAAGCTGTATCAAAATCTTATCAGTATTTGTTGTAGTTTTATTTACGTCGTAGATGCATAATGAGCTATTGGCGACGGTCTCGGAAGCATCCCTGAGGATGATCCGAAAACATGTTATCACAATTTTGATCCTCTGCAGTGGCGATGGCACTCCCGCTTCGGTAGCCCGACGACCTGCATGCGAAGTCGAGCACTTTATGGTAGAACCGTTTAACGAGGAGCCATATTGCACACCCTCGGTCCCTACGCAGACTGATCCAAGCGGTCACCCACCGGCACCCTGACCGCAGCCAGTGATGCTTGACTTCGGTGATCTGCCGGGAACCGTGTCTTAACGATTAGCCCTCTGCGGGACTATCAGTATTTGTATGCTCGTTATTAAATTGTTCATTCTCGTTATAAAGTTTTCGCAAATAAATATTGGCGACAAAAAGAGAGAGAAAATGGTGATACCATGGGGTCCTGTGCACTACTTTTTTACCCCCATCATTTTTTATATCGTGTAATATATATATATATATATATATATATATATATATATATATATATATAAACACCACACGAAAAAGTAGTCACCCATACTCAGTCCCTATAAATATTCAGTAACTTAGTTTACAATAGAAAACATCGAGTTGACGAATGTATACCGCTTGTAACTTTGCTCATGTTTTTTTAATATTTACTGGGAGAGAAAGAAAAGGAATAACTATAAATCAGACTCATCTTTTTTTGTTTTTCTGACTAATGGAGAAGTACACAGATTTTTTTGTTTTTTTGTTGCCAGAAATTTAAAATCGGACAAAATAATACTTTAGGTGATGGTTGTAATGATGAAATTAACTTACATTTTAAATATTTACACCCAAAAATACACTACGTTTAAGCAACAAGTTTTAATACAATAACGGACATATAAATACAACCTATTTTATATATATATAATACTAACTACTTTTTAATACTCCAACTATAATTTAATAATTGTTCGCTCGTATAAATTTTTAAAACCGTGACTTTATGATTATATTTTTTGAGGAAAAAGGAAAAAAAAAATTTCATAAATTTAAAAATGGAAGAAAAAAATTACGCCTTTAATAAAGACCCTGAGGGTAGATTAATTTTATTTTGAATTCCGTTCACTGCAAAATTTAAATTTTTACACCCATAAATCCACTAGGTTTAAGCAACAAGTTTTAATACACAAACGGACATATAACCTATTTTACAAAACTAATTATTAATAATCAAACTATAATTTAATAATTATTCACTCGAATCAATTTTCAAACCGCCACTTTATTTTCATTTTTATGATCATATTTTTCTAGAAAAAGAAAGAAAACAAATTTTTCATGAATTTAAAAATGGAAAGAAAAAAAAAACATTTTTTACGCGTTTACCGGACCGCCTTTAATAAAGACCCCGAGGAAAGATTAATTTTATTTTAAATTCTGTTCTCTGCAAAGAAATAAAAAAAAAACAGAAAATAAAATAAATGAATCAGCAGAAGAGGAGATATTTTTGATAGTTAATTGATCATTACTTGCTTTAGGCTTCTGGAGTGGTTTGTGTTTTGAAAAGGTATTTTTCAAAAGATGTCTGTTTTTAATGAGAGACATTTTCAAAAACAGTTTTAGGAGAATTTTCATACAGCTTTTCAAAACGTTTCATTTTAAACGTTTACCTTATGGCAATTTCTTCTCTGTCGACATTTAAAAAATAATTGAGATGAAAGGTGTTGGCAATCAAAATTTCTTCTCTTTAGTAACTGGATTCATAACAAATAAAAGAAAAAAAACTGTTTTACGTTTATATTTTACTGTATTTTAATCGCTTCTCTCTCTTACCAATTGTTTTGAAAAAAAAAGCAAAAAATTATTATATTTTTTTTATTTCATTAATAAATACAAGGAACTAAAGCAAAGCATAATAAACAAGTTTTAAGTTGAATTTTTAAATTTTTTATGCGTAGAAATGATTTAATTTCCCATCCGTTTACTATACAGAAGAAATTTGAGTGTTTACTGATTTTTAATATTTATTGATTATAAATTTGTAATAAGTAATATATATATGCTTAATAAATATAGTAAATAGAGGTTTGGGAAAACAAAAAGATTAATAAACTTGTTCCTTTTATATTACTGTTGCATTTATATTTTATAGTGCTTCAGATAAAAATTGTGAAACGTTATGTATTTAACAATAAAGATTCAAACACGTATTAGTGCTAGTACATTATTTAAACTTATTTTAATTTTATTAGATATATATATTTTAGATAAACTTTTTGGATTTATTTATATTTTTAAGCTTATACAACACTATTTAATAAATAAAAATATTTACACAGTAAAATTTTATGAGCACAAAGTGAAAAACCCAATTTTTCCCGGATGTGTTCAATAAAACCCGGGCGGGTTCGGTTTTTTCAAAAATCAACGGGTATTTTCAAACCCTGTTAAAATTAGATATCTATTTTGTTTACTCTTTTCCCCATATTATTTTAAGCTTTTTTTTTTTTTTTTATCTTTTTAAGTATTCCTTTTCTCTTCGACATACTTTCTGCTTTAACTTTTTTTTCCAGCTCTTTCAATCTCTTTAAATTTTCGTTCTTTTTCTGATGTTAATGCAAAAAAGTAATTTATTTCTTTTTCTTTTGATTTAACCTTCCTCTTTTTCCAAATTTTTGGCCAATGTAAATGTATCTTCGAAATTTCTTTTGATTTTCCAGTACCATTTCTGGAATTCCTCACTGGATAATAAATTTGAAAAAGGAGTTTCGAAGTTTGAGTAAAATCCATCTCTCATTGATTTATATCTAGTGGGTCTTCAGCAGTACTTACCATTTACTTATGGAACCAATTGTTTTTGCAACTAACAATGCCTCAAGAGGACTTATCTCAAAGTCAGTTATCAAGAAACTTTCATTATCAATGTTAGTTGTATTAGCTTCAGTGCCAAAATTTGACTTAACCAAATGTTCTTTTCGAAATAAACTCTTCCATATTGAGAAAAGCACAAGCTATTGGATATTTGGGAGATTAAACTCGTCTGTCAATGTTCCTCTAAGAATTTAAAATATAACTTGTGAAATTTCTTTCTCAAGCTTCTGAAGAAATAGTGCATCGTTACTCTCGAAGTATGTGTTTTGTTGATAAGCTGTCTTGCTCATTAACTCTTGGTGAAAATTTTGCATGCATTTGTTAAAGTCAACGTTTTCTACATCGAATGGAAAAATATCGCATTTCATAAAAGCATTTTAACTCCATCAGTTGATGCGTCAAAATCTTATTTAAAAATGGATGTAAAATTTTCTCGACATATTGTTTTACAATTCTTCTGTTTTCAAGATCCAACGGGAGATTTTCATGAATTAGGTAGAAACCTAAAACAGAAAATTTGTTTTGATGAACAACACTTGCTCAGTTTCAAATTGATATGAGATTTATACCTATCCAGAAGAAGCAAAATAGGGAAATTGATAGTATTTTTAATTAGCCATGGGTAGAAACATTTGCAAAATGTTGCTGCGGTCATCGTTTCATTTCATGAATCGCTTTTTCCAATTAAATATATAGCAGGGACTGATTCTATAAAATCTCAAAGAATTCTTCAGTAAGGAAAAACTAACAATGGAGGTTTTTTTCTTTCCTAGGTACTTTAGAATATAAATCCATATAATTTTTAGGGCCAAAGATTTTTCCCGTTTAAGGGCAGTATTCAACTCTTGTTTCGTTCGCATTGTAAATGCAATAATTTTCTAAGAAGTTGCCAGGGCTACTTCCCTCCTAAAGATTCTTCTAAACTTCTTAAAACCAGTATTTCTAATATTATTCTCTAAGGTAGTGTTTCCCAACGTGGGGCCCACGCCCCACTGGGGGGCAATTTGATTGTTAAGGGGGGCAATTCGAAAATGGACTCATCACAAGTTAAACCCTTTTGCTCTGGGTCATTTAAATGCAATGCTAGATTTCGGTGCCAAAGTTGGATGAAAAAAGCAAATTCTTAAATAATTGCGGCCGATAAATATTATGTGACTTAGCGATTTTTTAAGCGACAAACCTGAAATGAAGTATCTGTTAACAGTTGATGGTAAAGCATTTGTGAGTTATTTAGCCGATATCTTTGAAAAACTAAATATATTAAATAAGCAACTTCAAGGAACAAATGAAACTCTTGATGCAAAAGCGAAGATATTTGGTTTTATTACCCTTATTAAGTTATATCAGAAATATATTAACAACAAACACTTTGAACAGTTTCATAGGCCCCAAAAATGTGAAATAAATGATACCGATTTATTTGTTATAGTCGATCATCTGAAAACTCTATCGACTGATTTACAAGAAAGATTTTCTGATTTAAAACAAATTGATTTTCCAACACGGATGACGCAGTCAATGTTAGTGAATTTGTCTGATATATCAAATAAGCAGTATCATGAAGAACTTGGAGAAATTATGAGTCAGTTAAAACTTTATTTAATATAAACAGGGTGCGTAGCCAGAATTTTCATCAAAAATAAGCATCTTTTAAGTACCTTTTAAGCACTCAAAAAATATTTTTAATCACTTTCCAAAGAAAACAATCATAACTAGGATATGTTACTTAATTTATAAACATAAAATCAATAAAATTCAAAAACATTTTCAAACATTTTCACATCGGTGGATGTCGCGTTAAAAAAAAAAAAAATTTCACCCGTTTTTCACCTGGATGATTGTCTTTAAATGGATTTTTCAAACCATTTCCCGTCAGGACGTTAAAGACCGCAAAAAGATAATAATTTAGCTAATTATTGGCACAAAAGCCTGCAAATTTCCATTCAAGCTTTTATTATTATATTTAGTTGTTATATTTAGTCAGTAAACATAGTTTATTAAGGTGTCTAAGGTATGATGTAATAACTGATCACTACATTTATAAAGATCAATAATAAATAAATTATTATTATAATTCTTTAAATAAATTTAGCAATTAAATTTGCATTTTAAAATGAAATTGTTATAGGAACTATTCATACAACGTTTAACTGAATTTTATGTGTCATCTATATCGCAGAACTAATTATTCATGTAAAATCATATTTCACACAAACTGTCCATTCACTGGGAAATCTATTCCCCGTGAAGGAACATGCCTGTTCATTCACTGGTTACAAATTGTATTTTTAACATGATTTTGATGTATAATATGACTAAAAGTACAAGGAAATTAAATTTTTTCTTTAATTTTCATTAGCATGAAAAAATCCCAGTAAAGGAACACTTGTTTATTCATTGGTTTTTCATCGTTTGGTAATACAAATAAACACCCCCTAATCTCAGTACTTGCTTATGTTATGATGCTTAAAATAAATAAAACATAACTTCAATAAACATATTTTGAATTCTCTTCTTCCCAATGAGAAAAAAAACATTATTATATGCAATTAATTGTACTTTAAACGGATAACTACAAACACTGACCTTATAATTTTGTCAAAGAAACAAGGCGTTGAGCAGATATTAACAAATTCAAAACTTTTCCCAGAAAAGACTCTAAGACCAGGTAACTCAATGTATTGTTATATGATTTCCTATTGTTAGGTAGTAAGCTACTGTTACCAATCAATCTAAATTAAAACGTTTAAAATCTTATTTTTAAAAAATATCTATGAAATGTTCCTTCACTAAAGTGTGTTCCTTCACTGGTTGGTTTACCCTATAACGTCTTAATCTTAAAAGATATTTCCGGAAATGTTCGCAAAGCAGCTGATTATTTGCTAAGCCTACTATTTTTTTCTAGAAAAGGAATATAAATTATTGATTGTCTTTTTCTTGTTGTTTTTTTGTTTTTGTTTCGTGTGACTTCAACATAGATTATCTAAAATAGTGTTGATGTACTAGTTGATGTGACAGTGTTGATCTTGACACTAATAAGTCACTACAAAGAGCATAAAGATACCAAACATAAAAAGGTGTCGAATAAGTAACCAAAATTTTTAAACGTCTTAAAATATCACAGTATCTTAAATGTCATCCTAACATCTTAGCTGTGAAATTAAATTTTTTACTATCTGACCACGTGTGATTCACTAATTATTTCATTATATCTTTTACTCTTTCTTTATGATTCCATGAAGATTTTTTTCCGGATAATATACTAAACTATTTTGTTTTATTTTGTTAATTAAAGTATGATGTAATATCTAATCTTTACATTTATAAAGATTAATAATAAATAAATTATTATTATAATTCTTTAAATAAATTTAGCAATTATATTTGAATTTTGAAATCAAATTGTTATAGGAACTATTCATACAACATTTAAATGAATTTCAGGTATCCTCCATATCGCAGAACTACTAATTATTTCACACATACTGTTCATTCACTGGGAAATCTATTCCCAGTGAAGGAACATGCCTGTTTCTTCACTGGTTAGAAGTTTTTGTATTTTGAACATAATTTTGATGTATAATATGACTAAAGGTTCAAGAAAATTAAAATTTTTCTTTTATTTTCATTAACTTTAAAAAATCTCAGTAAAGGAACATTTGTTTATTCATTGGGTTTTCATCGTTTGGTAATCCAGTTAATAAACACCCCCTAATCTCAGTACTTGCTTATGTTATGATGCTTAAAATAAATAAAACATAACTCCAACAACCATATTGTGAATTCTCTTTTTCACAACGAGAAAAAAAAAGCATTATTATATGCAATTAATTGTACTTTAAACGGATAACTACAAACACTGACCTTATAATTTTGTATAAATAATAAAAGAAACAAGGCGTTTAACAGATACTAACAAATTCAAAACTTTTTCCAGAGAAGACTCTAAGACCAGGTAACTCAATGCATCGTTAGATGACTTCCTATTTTTAGGCAGTAAGCTACTGTTACCAATCAATCTAAATTAAAACGTTTAAAATCTTATTTTTAAAAAATATCGATGAAATGTTTCTCCACTGGTGTGTGTTCCTTCACTGGTTGGTTTACCCTATATCGTCTTAAACTTATAAGAAATTTCTGGAAGTGTTTCGCAGAGCTATTGTACCAACTATTTAATTAAATTTTAACATTTTTAAAAATCTTAATCTTTACCCTACTACATTTATTATTTCTTCATTAATATACTAATCAATTTTTTTTAGTTCTTTAATTTAGGTTTTCTTTAAAGTAAAGTTCCTTTTTAAGCTATAGTCAAGTTTTTTTAAAAGAAATATTGTCTGTTACCTAAGAATAAAACCTTGTAAAGAAATTAAAAACATTCCGCTGTTTGAAACTATTTAATGCAAAACAGCTGATTATATGCTAAGCATACTATTTTTATTTTCGAGAAAAGGAACATAAATTATTGATTGTCTGTTTTTTTTCTTTGTTTTTTTGTTTTTGTTTCGTGTGACTTCAACATAGATTATCTAAAATAGTGTTGATGTACTAGTTAATGTGACAATGTTGATGTTGACACTAATAAGTCACTACAAAGAGCATAAAGATACCGAACATATATATATATATATATATATATATAAACTGCTGTTTGTAGAAAATGCAACACCATGAAGGAATCATCAGAATCAAATGAAATTCGCAGCAAATGTCAATTATAGGATATTATGCAAATTAATAAAGTTTCAGAGCCATCGCGCGTGCGTGGCGCGCGCAGCGCCCTCTGAATTGATGCTGAAAGCGTATAAATAAAGTGCTGTAGCGGGACGTTGAAAATAGTCTATGATTATTTGTTAGTGGCAAACGTTTAGTGAGACCTGAGTATGCCTCCACGACGGAAGAATAAGAAATTCAAGCAACTTACGGAGTTTGAACGAGGGAGGATAATCGGCCTTCGAGAAGGAGGATTTTCCTATCGCGCAATAGCAGCTCGTATGCAGCGGAACAGTTCCACAGTGATGCGAGTTTGGAAGCAGTGGACCGACGAGCACCGAACAACTCGAAAAACAGGCACTGGACGACAGAAGGTGACGTCAGAGCGCGATGATCGACACCTGCTCCGCATGGCGGTGAATGATCGCACAGCTTCCTCCAGGCAGCTGGCAGCACATTGGTCTACTGCTACAGGTGTACAATTGTCGGCTTCGTCAATTCGTCGTCGTCTGCTGCGCCGTGGATTGCGTGCAAGGGTGCCATTATACAGGATTCCCCTCACGGCGGATCATCGACGGCTGCGTCGGCAGTGGGCTCTTGAGCACAGAGACTGGCGAGCTGATTGGCACCAAGTTGTCTTTTCAGATGAATCACGCTTCAATTTGTGGACCCATGATGGCCGTGTTCGTGTTAGACGTTATGCCGGTCAACGCTGCCTTCCTGAGTGTATTATTGAACGACATAGTGGTCGAACACCCGGAGTTATGGTCTGGGGTGCGATTTCGTATCATGGACGATCCAATTTGATACGAATTGAGGGTAATCTCAATAGCAACAGATACGTCCGTGAAGTGCTACAGCCCGAAGTCGTTCCTTTCCTTCAAGGCATCCCTGGAGCTATCTTTCAGCAGGATAATGCACGCCCACATGTTGCGCGGACTGTTAGAGACTTCTGTTCAGCACAACGCATGCAACTTCTTCCTTGGCCTGCTTATTCGCCGGATATGTCGCCTATTGAGCACGTGTGGGATATGGTTGGTCGGCGTCTCACTCGTGATCCGCGTCCTGCAGTTTCCAAAGACGAACTTTGGTTGCGCATACAAGCGATATGGAATTCTCTTCCTCAAGCAGATATTCAACATCTGTTTGACTCCATGCCACGTCGTATAGCAGCACTTATTGCAGCGCGTGGTGGCTGCACCAAATACTGATTTCGGACGCTTAATTTGTTTCTTTTGTTTTGAAAATTTCATCATTTATTTGTATCAGTACAAGTCGTTTCTGCATTAAATTTCATTTGATTCTGATGATTCTTTCATGGTGTTGCATTTTCTACAAACAGCAGTTTATATATGTTACATATTACGATACATATATTTGTATATTTGAAATAGCTCAGTCATGATATCGAGTGAACCATCTCTTCTTGGTTGTTTTCTTTGTTGAGTGAGTATGCGTGTTGTGAAACAACTTTTACAGAGAATTTCTGACACGTTCTTTCTTATCCCATTCATCCCGATGACAACAATGAGTGATTTTTATTCTAGCATGCAATATAATAAGAATTAAAACATTTTTGAATTGTAACTTAAAATATCTAAAATTGAAATTTAGGTTTTACTGAGTTAAGCTGTTTCCAAACATTTTCAAGCAGTTAATAACTTTCGGGGGAAATTGTTGAAAAAACTCAATTAAATGATCAAGAAGAGTGCCGCTTGTCCTCCCTAGTTTTAATTGAGTGTTAACAATAAAATTATATTAAAATTAACTTTCATGTTTTCAAGTTCTTTTATATAAATGTATAAAATTATATATATGTATTCTTTTATATATATATGTTCTTTTATATAAAGTATTTGCTGAGTAAGTTTTCATGTTTATTACAGATTTTCTTAAAATAAGTCAAATCAAAATGGTTAAAATAACGTATTATGTGTAATTAAAAAAAATTGTAATAGTGATACATTTTGCTTTGGCTATGTTAATGCAATATTAGAAAGCAATCTTTAGAGCGGATATAAGCGTGTAAGCTGATGACGGGATTATATGTTTTCATTATTTTGCTTTCCGGGATCTTAATTTTTGTTAATTTTTTTTTTTAAATCATTAAATATTTTTTTTTAAATATTTTATTTTAACCCTCATATTTTTTATGTTTTCAATTTATTCTTAACTAATGAGTTTCATGTACTTGCAGCTTATGCGCAATAAATAAAATCTTTCTTAGTTTTCTGCGTTAATCTCTCTTTTCTTTAAACCTTTTTGTCTTTATTCTGTTTATATATATATATATATATATATATATATATATATATATATATATATATATATATATATATATATATATATATATATATATATATATATATATATATATATATATATATATATATATATATATATATATATATATATATATATATATATATATATATATATATATATATATATATATATATATATATATATATATATATATATATATATATATATATATATATATATATATATATATATATATATATATATATATATATATATATAATGAGATAATAAAGACAAAAAGATTGTTTTTACATTAAATGTTAGAAATTTCTCTAAATTCAACCTTATTAATACTAAAATTTTTTAATTAAAATTCAATCTTAATAATGTAAAACTTTGAATTATCCAGTATAATATTATTACATTGCACACATCCAAACTCGGGAGAATTCACGGTAACTAACAAATCAAATACGCTTCTGTAAGAACGCGCCATTGCTTGATTCCCTTGATGCTCTATTTAAGCTTCGATTGTCATATTTTGTAATCTGGCAAACTTGTTCCGAAAACATTTGAAATCATTTTTGAAAAAATGCTTGTAAAATTGAGTACATTTGAATTTGCTACTCACTTTATATACGATAATATTGTTTACGCAAAGCAAATTTTTTTGCCTTGGATATTTTAGTCACAAAACAGTAATACTTCTGATTAATGCTTTCAAATATTTTTGGAAAAGGGCTTAACAGTGACATATATTTCAGAAAAAATGGAGGGAAAAAATATTGCTTAATTTTGCTATAAAAGTTAGAAAATGGTTTTTTATTACAAAAATAATTTTTTAAATGCAATAACTACTGTATTTATAATTTTTACATACACATAAAAAAGTAGTGAATTCCACACACATCTTATTCAATTAGAATAAATGAAACAAAATTTTGAAGCTAAATGTAATATAAAAACACAACAATATGATTTTCGATACTTACAATCTTTTACAGTAGGGTATATTGCCTACCGCACTCTCGAAAAACTAGGACCCCTAATTCCATCTATTAGGAAAATAGTGAATTAAGTATCCAAAAGTAGAAACGAATCCAGCTTCATAAAATAGAAACGTCTCCTTCGGGCATCACAAATTCTGAACGTAGTAGTTGCCCGAACTAGATTCGGGTTAAGTAGACCTGTAGTTTTTGCAGTCATTTAAATATTTTTTTTTTTTAATGAACAGGAATGATTTTAGTTTGCTTTGTAAGTTTTGAAGTTCATAAAGTATTTTATTTTCATAGGAGGCTGCTAATACTTCCCTACAATAGCGTCTTAATTAAAAAGTTTTGAGAGAGAGCATTTCATTATTATACAGTCCCTGACCAAATGATTAGACGCACTATAGGATTCTATGTAAAATCTTAATTACTCAGGTGATTATATACGGCTTTATTGTTTTTACGCGACTGAAACCGGTTTGTACTTGCTTATGTTCGTGTGTCAATTGGTAAAATTAGACACTATATTATATAAATTCGACGATTGGATACATTAGACAATATATTATGTAAATATAGAATATTTATCATATCAGGTATAATATTAGTATATTATAGTAATTAGACTCAATTATTAGACGCACTGTAGTGTTTTAATAATTGCACAAGTTTATATGCAATACTCTTATATTTACTCATACATGTAATGGATTTTTATTCAGGAGATTCCTATTTGTATATATTTTTAACGTATTGCTTTACAATGTAAACCAATTAATACACGAACAAGTGTAAACAGTCGCGTAAAAACACTAAAGCTCTGGAGTATCACCTGATAATTAAGATTTTACTGTGCGTCTAATAATTTGGCCAAGGGATTGTAGGTTTCACTCTAAAATACATTGTTATAATTTTCGCAGAATTTTTGTAATAGGTCATATTTTTGAAAAAAGCAGTTTATTTTCTTTAACGGAAAAAAAATGTTGTAAAGCATTTGGTGTAGTAAAAAGGGTTTTGTCCGTATTCTTCTTTTTCAATAGAGTATCGTCTTTATTGGCTTTATTTAATTTGGTGATCGCATTTTTCTCCCGTATTAAATTCTAAGGCAACGTCAGCAACCTGGGGGAAGGGTCAAGGGTGTGGAGGAGAGGGTGGAGATGTCGCGAAGAGGCAGCTTTTCTATTATTAATTCGATTTACCCTGGAAGGAATTTTTGATAAATCTCGAATCTCTCTTCTTCTGCTTCTGCAAAAGTGATGTTTTACAAGAAAATGTTTGGACTACAAACAGAAAAAAACGAGTGAGTTTTTCATTTTTACTTAGTTATTGCTTTAAAAGAGTCGATTTAACCTTTATTTTTTTATTCTTTGCTGCTTTGAAGAAGAAAGTGTAGACAAGAATTCTTTTATTGTGCCTCTCTATTAAATTTCGAGGGAACAAAATTTCATAAAATAAAACTTCATAAAACAAAACTTCATAAAGAAGAATGTTTTTTCTCTCGTTCATTGCCTTCGAGTATAATTTTGAGCTACGCATCTTACGAATTAAAAATAAAATTGTATTATTGTTTTTTTACACAATTCGAATTTAGTCTTTATTTTCGGATGAACGTAGGAAATATAAAAGATTCTTGATAGCTGAAATACGTGATTTTTTTTTAATCGAAAACTACATACATTTCTTTAGAGCTGCTTTCGAAAATACACTGGTGGAAAAAATGAAGAGAATTTGCTGATTATCTCTAGAACTACAGGATCGATTTTAATTGAATTTGATCTGTACATACATTGATACAATAAAAAACAAATAACCTTTCAACAATTGTAATACAGACGCATGATCGTGCGTAACACTCGTTGGAATCGAAGGTATGAAACAGCAGTTAATAAAACAGTCCTCGAAGCGTGATTTCACACTTGAAATAAAGCAGTTTATCATTTCCTGTGGACATTCTCGACTCCAAAGATCATGCATTACGATTGTCGCACGGGTTATTTGTTTTGTATTGTATTAATGCATGTAAATATCAAATTTCATTAAAATCGGTTCAAGAGATCTGCAAAATCTCTTCATTTCTTATACCAGTGTATTATACAGTGTTAGCACAACTGGAGAAATCCCAATAAGTTGTTTGAAAAATAATCTTTACACTCCATTAAAGTTTTACACTTGTTTCCATTAGTTCACGGAAAATTAACATTTTAAAAACACATATCGATAGCAATAAATAAAATTGAAGATTTTCAGTTATGTTATGTTCGATGTGTGATCATCCTTCAGCTACGTCGAATCTCTAACTAAGTTTATTTCACAAAACTTGTAGTTTTTACGCTGTTGGTTTTAATAGTATCCCAGCGGTCGGAAAAACTACATTTTCTTTACAACTGCAGCCATTTTTTTAAATTTTTTTTTTCTTTTTTGAAAATGTAGCGACTACGAATTATTTTCGAAATGTAGTCACTACTTCGCGACTTTTAGAAGATAAACTTAACTGGCCCACTTAACTTTCACCACTCTATAAAATGATTTTGAATAAAAAATTGGCTCGGTTAAATACGTGAAGATATAAAGAAGTTTAAATTCATGTTCACATAAAATGGTTGTTAACTCTAAAGCACTTTTTTGACGAATTTGTTTTCTTAACTTTCCAACTCTATGTTTTTCTCGACAGGGATTTTAAGAAATTTAGATTGCAAATTATCAAATATTTATGATTTAAATCACCAATGCTTTTTTATGTCATCCAAGAAAAAAAAAAACAGTGCAGAAAACAAAAAAAAAAAAACAACAGACTACCCAGAATACTTTTTGATCTAATGATCGGATCTTCACGTTTTAGGACTCAATTTTAACGGTTTGGGGGGGGGGGGCGACCGTAAATATGCTAACCAATTAATGCCGGCGATATTTTAGGTTACGAAATCAGACAAAAAAACGTACTTTATAGTTCCTAGGAAATCGAATTATAAAAAAATCAGATATTTAAAATTTACCCTCCCGATTTCGCTCCGATTTTTCCAAACATCAGATGTGGATCTGCGCTAATCGGATTCGAAAAATTTGTTGCGTTAGAACTTTGTTTCTTTATTGAACTAACGTTAAAAGTAGTCAGGAATCGCTATAAACTGTTTTTTTTTTTTTTTTTTTTTTTTTTTTTTTGTACAGCATAACTCACTACACTACTTTCGTCAAGAAATAGTGCACTACACTAAACAAACTACGGAAAAAAGTAGCAACTAAAGTAGTTTCTCTTCTTGTAGCGTGCTACTTCTGACCACTGGCGTTATCCCCTTGAAGGGCTCGTGACATGCTTACTTTTGCTGACAAGGGTAGAGAAGTAGTTCTAATAATGCTTATGTAAACCCTTAAAATCTTAATTTTAAACAAAATGTTTCTAACAAAAAAATTTGGAGAAAAAAAGATGCTTGAAAAGATTTTTTAATTTTATATAAAGTTATACCAAATTTTATAAGGTCATATTTTATGTACATTTTATAATGTAAAAAAAAAAAATAAAAAAATAAAAAAAAAAATTGGAAATAGATTTTTTGAAAGTGCTTCGAATTTTCATAAAATGAATAAAAGTCTAAATTTTATTTCATTCAAAGTTACACATGTTTTATTTTATCGCTAAATTCTTAAAATTTGATGACTGCAGTGAAAGTCAAAGTTAAAGCGACTTTGCGAGTTAATGTTGCGACTTTCTTATGTAAGCATTTGAGGGGTAGTATAGTTTGCTTATTTTTGCTGACAAGGAAGAGTTATGAAACAATGCTAAAAAATAAGAATTAAAATATCATTAGAAATCACTGATGGTGTTTCATTACAAAATATGTAAAACTAGCCTCAAATGGTGATTAAAGCACCGAAAGGTATATTACTTTGAGCAAATGAGAAAAAAATCTTAGTACCCAGAAGATACAATTATCAGGATGCGTAGCGTTTTTAAAAAATGCTTAAAGGTACTTATATTTGATTTAGGGGAGAGTCGGGTAGCCCCGCCCACTTAAGGAGTATTGCTTATATTTCTGTATAATATTAAGAAATAATCAATATTTTTGTATGTTTCTATTGTTTTATCATCTAATTAAATAATGCAAAAAGAATAAACCAAAAAAAGAATAGTTTAACTTAAAAAAAAATAGAAATTTAAAAAATTTGACTACTGTATTTAACATATTTTCAAAACCATTATTTACCATGTTACCAGCTTCATAAATACTTGAAACTTTGAAAATAATATTTTTTCAATATAACAATTAATGTCCGATGGCCAATTGAAAAAATATTCTATACATATGAAATTGACAGTGGGCGGAGGTACCCGACACTCCCCTACATATTTAAAATCCCTTAAAGGTGCTTTTTTATTCGGGGTTCTAAAAAAGTGCTTAATTTTCAATCTTTTAAAAAGAGATGGTTTCTTTGCCGTGTCGATTGTCGTTTTAAATTACAAAAAATGCGCAATTTTCTCTGCAATATTTATCAGATACTAGTTATTTTATCATGATTTTGATAAGTTTATGAAAATGTTTTTGAATTTTATTGATTTTATGTTCTAAAATTAAGAACTTTAAGCGATAGAAAAAAATATTTTTTATGAATGCACAGATCCTAATTATGATTTTATTTTTGGAAAGTGATTATAAACATTTTTTGAGTGCATAAAAAGTACTTAAAAGATGCTTATTTTTCGTTGAAATATCTGGCTACGCACCCTGATTATGCTTAGGGACAAACTGGTCCTTGTGGGGGACATTTTAACGAAAAAATTCCACATTTGCTTTATACAGAGAGGAAAACCACACACCAAAACCTCTTACGGTTAGTCAAACCGCAAGAAATTCTTACCCATGATCCCTCCGCCACTTTATGTCAGCATTGTGGTCGGTGCAGAGGGATTCAAACCTAAATCACCTCATTGGGAGGCATTTAATAAGGTAGCTCTAAATTACCGTTTCTAACTTTCTGCCTATCTTCAAAACTTGTTGAGAAATTTTTTTTGCCTTTTCAGTTGAAAACAATAGCCCTTATTTTTCTAGCGTCTTTCATTTTTCGTCGGGTGACGACGGATTTCGTTTTAGTACGCTGTTTAGCAAGCCGAGGCCGCGATGAAAACATGATTGAACCTATCGTGGCTTACATTCTAACTTACCACCCTGACTACCTATTTCAGAACTGGAAAAATTGCATGCTAAGTTGGGCAGTTGAGGAGCTTAGTGCGGAGGTCGGGTTTCATTCCACCCTATGCCCTCCGATCTAGTGTCTGGTAGTGTAGTGCACAATATTGTTCTCCTATCCTCATGTTAAGAATGAACCAATAATTCATAAATGTTGTTACACATCCAATTGGTTTTTTTTTTTTTTTCTTTTTCAAATTATAAGCCATTCTGAGACATTGTGTTTTCATAAAAGCTAGCCTTTATTGAAACCTATCGATTTCTTAAAAAGCAATGCCCAAAAGTATATTTAAAAAATGAACTGGTTGATCTGGGTGAAAAGCTCGGAAGGGCAGAATAAAGGAAGCTTAAAGCGATTGGCTTTCCCCACTTACGAAGAGAAAATTGAAAAAAGAAAAGGATGGAAAAAAGGAGGGTGATAAAAAGAGAGGGAGCTTAATTAGGAAAAAAAAAATATTCGGGAGAGGTGAGAAGCTGCATTGATTAATAGAGGGTGACTTTTTTTTTCCGTGGTATATTTTGGCACATTGTTCACAAAACCCATGTTTATCGACCCTCCATTCTAAATGATGAAAACATTCTTCTTCCCCACCCCGTGCCAAACATTTTATTTCCCTGATAACTCAAAAAGACTATTTTGAAGCAGCTTTTGATCTAAACTAGATGCTTTCAAAAGAGAAGAAGGTTTATATATTTTATTTACTTATTTTTACAAATTGGATGGTAATCGATTGTTGCTTAGTTAAAAAATAGAAGGAAAAAAAAATTTTTTTTTTGAAGTTGAGATGTTTTGTGTGAAGTGCCGATGTGGTGTTTTGAAGTTCCGGGAGTTCTGATTTTGTCGACAACTTTGATTGTCTTCATCGTTTCGTTACCATTACGCCTTCTGCTTGAATACTTCTTCGCACTTATTTTTTAGGATTCCGTTATAATTGAGTAACGATTATTGCCACACAATCTAATTTACACTCCCTACATAAATTGTTAGACGCACTCTAAAATTCTATATAAAATCTTAATTATCAGGTGATACTACACAGCTTTATTGTTTTCATGTGACTGAAACCGGTTTGCTGCATGTTTCTGTATCAATTGGTAGAATTAAACGATATATTCGTTGATTAGATAAATGAGATGACATATTATATAAATATAGAATTATATCGGGTATTATAGAAGTATATTACAATAACTATTATTAGACGCACTTTTTAATAATGACATGATTTGCATCAATTTATAGGCAATACTTTTATATTTAAACATTGGTTTTTATTCAGGAGAATTTTTATATACTTCTTATTGGTATTTATTTTTTACGTATTGCACTACAATGTTTACCAATTGATAAAGGAGCGCAAACAAATCCAAACTGGTTTCATCCGAGTAAAAACAATTTAGCTGTATAGTGTATCACCTCATAATTATAATTTTACATAGAACCTTATAGTGCGTCTAATAATATGGCCATAGACTGTACCTGGAGTAACCATTCTATGATAATTAGAACGCAATTTTCAGTTAAAAAGGGTAGCTTCTTATCGTTTGATGATAATCAATGGCAATTTTCAATTGCTTTTCAATTGTTTTTGGGCATTTTCCCAACCATCCTAATTTATCTAAACTTAACTGGATAAATTGGGACATTTTTCGGGTCCCTATTTTTAATTTCTTCCTAGTTTAATTTTTTCGGTTGATTTGATACAAATTTAGGATTGCTATTTATTGGACATAAGTTTGAACCTCAGCGAGAGACATTAACTATGCCACTTTTGTGGCAAAATAATCTGCTATTATCATCCACGAGTAAAAATATTGTAAAAATGGTCTATTGTTCACTTATCTTTATTAAGTTGAAAAAAGATCTCAATATTGTTGACTTTCAACGTATTCACATATTGGTGACATACAACTTCTTCGTATAGTTGATTTAAAACGTATTCATGATGTTGACTTTTAATGTATTTGTTACTGTGAATGACCGAAATGTTTTTATTTTATTTTTACAACCGTTGTTGAACAGCCTTGTAATTTTGAACTCAATCCAGAAGACAAGGGAACTCTTGGATCAAGTATAGGGAGAAATTTGCCTTCGTGGAGGACTTTTGATGAAACTAACCCGCATTTGCGTTCGATGAAAAGAAAAACCACGATAACTTCCCATGTTTAGTCTGACGGTAAAGGGACTCTACCATTGAGGATATTTCACGTCAGCACTGTGTGCATATCGATCAGTCATCGCCGGGATTCGAATCCGGTTCACCTCATTGGAAGGAGAACACTCTGAGCCATCACGACTCGAAATGGGTGGTTGTTGACTTCCACTATGTTGACAATCCCGATATCCTCAGCAGAGATTGAAATATCGAATAAATATAATAATATCACCGAATAAATTAATATCAATTTGGAAATAAATGAATAACAATATTCATTCAACAAAGCGACTAAGTGTGATCGTTGACATTCCGAAATATACACTATATCTTGTAAAGTGGCCCGGTATTCTCTCCTAATCTATCCTCAGCAGAGATTGAAATATCCAATAAATATAATAATATCACCGAATAAATTAATATCAATTCGGAAATAAATGAATAACAATATTCATTCAACAAAGCGACTAAGTGTAATCGTTGACATTCACGGGGAAAAGTCGACTTCGGTTTCTTGACTTCGGTCATTCTCTTTAACATAGTGTTGACTTTCATAATGTTAATTTAAATTATCTACGATTTCACCGTTTTTCTTTAAATTTTATATCGAGTCTCTTTAGATAATTTCTCTTAAAAGAATTTTAAAAAAGAAAAAAAAAACAATCACTTTAACACTAAATATACCATAACTGGTCAAAGGGACGTTTAAGAACTTTTGCATCGCAAATCCACTTATCTCATCGTTTTTGCACATTTGATTTCATGACTTTTTCAAACAATCAAGACAGCACAAGTTCTTAGAAGAAATAATATTAATTATAAGAATTGTAGTTCTTATATATTCTTATAATTATAAGAATTATAGAAATAATTACAAAAAATATGTTTGCGGAAAATGTACAATGGAAACACCCTGTATATGTAAAAAATGCGTTGAGCAATGAATTAAAAATTCTTATTATTTGCATTTGTAATACATAAAAGTTGGCAATATATAATTTTGTTTAATTATAATAAAGTTTTTTTAGTTCATTTCCTTCCAAACATTCATATTTCATACACTCAATCGAGAAACATAAAGTCCGGTCATTTGACTGACTATGGTAGAAATAGGTAAAGATTAAGTGTTAGTATATTTAGTGTTAAATATAGCCTACCCTATTAGAAGAAAAATGTGGTTAAAGAAAATAAAAGAAAAAAAAAACTATGAACTGACACTTTTTATCAAGTGGCCTTACATATCTGTTTGAAGTTAGTATTTTGGGCAACTTGCTTTCGTTGTTTCTTTATTTTTATACTTCCTTCCTATCGCCGTTCATTTAACCAAAAAAGGAAGGGTACAAAATTAAAAAAACTAGATTGCAATAGTAGTATTTTTTTGTAGTTGAAGTAACTACAAAAAGTTGTTTTGAAGGTTTTATTTATTTTCATTTATTTATTCATTTTTTTTTTATAAAAGTTGCAATTCAGTAAAAACCTTCTTTTATATCGTCTCACTGTGTTAAAGCAGAAAAAAAATGTATGTTTTCAAAAAGTGTAAAAAAAAAATTTAAAAAAAAAACCTGCAGGACAAAAATGCTCGGAAGCAGTTGTTCACGTTAAGCTGAATTTAGAGATGATTTTAAAAATGCATTTCTCTTTGAGGAAAAATTAAGTTCGCATTTATTTCATTTGCCTACTAAAGAAAATCTTAAACTGGAATTGTTTTTCTTTCTAATGTTAGAATTAGTAATGAAAGTCTGAGTCACTCATAGATGCAAAAAGGTAAAAATAAATTGAATTATAGAGTTAAATAACTTCGCATTAAGAGTCAGCCGTTGTAAATGGTGATTCCAAATATGCCTTAACAGCGTTAACTCAGAGATTTGGTTTGATATGAATAACGTTTAGAGATGAGTCATCATTGAAATCATTTACTTGCTTTTCAAATTTATATTTCATTGCGATCAAAAACTCGTTTTTTTTTAAATAGATAATTTCGCTCGAAACGTTATTTAAAAATGAAAAGAAATACAAGAAATAATTAATTTGTAACAATTATTTTTATTGTCTATGTTGACTATTCGCAGTTTCGCATCTAAATAATAAAATGAAGAGTTTGTGAATATATGTACTCCAGAACGGTTTAGGCTGAAATTTGGACAAAGGAAGAAGGTGTGTATTTTAGTTTCGTCGTACAAGAGCTGCACAATGGGCTATTGGCTACGGTGTGGGAAACATCTCCGAGGAGGATCCGAAGACATGCCACCAGAATTCTGATCCTCTGCGGAGGGGATGGCTCCCTTGCTCTGATAGCCTGCTTGCAACGACCTGCTAGCGAAGTCGAACACTTTACGGTAGAACCTGTTTAACGAGGACCGATACCGCAAACCCCCAGTCCCTAAAAGCAGGTTGATCAAAGTGATCACCCACCCGCTGAGTGACCGTAAGTAGTAATGCTTGATTTCGGTGTTCTACTGGGAATCGTGCCTTAACTATCAGTCCACTGCTGGATGACAAAGGGTGAAAGGGGCAATTTTAATCTGACCCCAATCCTAAAAATCGTTAAATTATTTAAATTCGACCATTCCGAAGAGACGTTTGAAAAATTGAATATTTTCATTATTTTAGAATTAGCCAGTGATAAAAACTATAGGTATTTTCAAATATTTTAAAACTAGCATCAGTAATGTTTGATAGCTTGTAGCTCTCATTAAAAAAACGTGTTTTTTTTACAAATTTTAAATATTTATTTAACAATTGTAGCAGATAAACTCATTGATCAAGGTAAACGTGGTAAAGGTGAACTACGTCAGCAAGTTAGTGTTCTTGTTGTTGTGACTTATTCCTCAAGGTCTAGCTGCAAGCTGAACCACGTCCAGAAGGTCGTTATTCTTCAAAAAGTCTTATGCAATAAGAAGTATATTCTTCATGCAAAAGGCAGTGGAGATGTTTTGGGAGGGGAGGTATTGACGTGCACTTGGTGTACACTATGTTCTCTGAAACGAAATAAATGAAGAAATTTCACTATTTCTTTTAGGAGTACTCTAAAACATTCCCATACTGATCATGAAGTTAATGATGTTGAAATAATTTTGGTAATAAAGACTACTGGAATTGTATTAAAACTGCACCAGTACTGTGTATTTTTAATATATATATTGTCGAAATAGGTATGTTCAGTCCATAGAAGTTGATAAGTATTGTAGAAAATTTAAACTATCATGAGTTGAACTCTGGCATCCAGTCAAATAATACTGAATTTCTAGTTAATTTTTATTATAACTGCTGGGTATATTTTAATCTCATTAAATTTCTTTTCTCTGTACGTCATTAACTAATAATGTCATTTATTCAATCCCTACTATTTGTTCACACTCTCCCTATATATCTTGTTCAAATGTTCAATCGTTCATAAAATACTTTTTATTCATTCACTCAAGTTCAATTATATATTTTTTAAAAATTGTAGTGGAGGACACATGATGTTATACAGTTTTTTGAAAAAATATTAATTCAATCATTAAGCAGGGATGAGCGAAAAACGAAATGGAATTTTCTGATAGGTTAAGCGTTAGTCATTGTTTTCAATTTTACTATAAACGATTCAGTTTTTCACCTATTTTAAAAATAACATCTGTGATAATTTCTAACTTATAGCTCTATTTAAACAAAAAAAATAGTTTATTGACCACATTTACTTATTTTATATTCGCTGTGTCAGATAAATTCAATAAAGAACATGACGTGGTAGCACGTGTGGGACACGTCACCCAATTGATACTTTTATAGTTGTCTGATACAACGCGAGTTTTTTTTTCCAATTCCTACTTTTAGTTCACTCTCTCCCTATACATATTTATATATCTAATTTAAATTTTCAATCGTTCATAAAATACTTTTTATTCATCCACTCAAGTTTAAATAAATTTTTTTAAACTTGTAGTGGAGGGCACTTGATGTTAATAAGGTTTTTTCAAATATTAGTTCATTCATTAAATTTATTGAATTATCTTTAGTTTTATATGGGAGAAATAGTTTTAATTATTTAATAAAAAGTGTCTAAATTGAAATTTTTCTTAGTTGACCCAAGTAGAAATTGACTTTTAATTTTTTTTATATTACTTGTTATAACTACTAGGTTATATTTTAATCTCATTTATTTTTTCATCTGTAAGTCCTTATTGAATAGTGTCATTTATTTAAAGGAAGAATTAATGCATGCATTTTTTGAAAATTTCACTGTCGTATATCAAAAAATGTCGAATGCAATTTAACTCTTTTTTCCATCTTGTTACAGCCTCCTCGTAAGATGTAATGCCAGGGAGCCCCCTAGTGGCAGAACACGAATAGGACTAGATAGCTTTTAAAAACAGTAGATGTAGAAACGAGGAACGCGCCTTGCCGCGCTAATAACTTTAAAGAACTTATCATCATCTCTTAGCTATTATACCATTTTAATGTAAATTCATCATCGTCATATTTGTTAATCAATCCAATAAATGTTTTTATAGTTATTCAAATTAGCGGTTATTATAGATATTTATTATTAAATATATTGTATGCCAAACCGGGAAACAAAACAGTAAGGTTGGTCTTACTGCTTCTAATCATTTAGAACAGAACAACAAGGTAAGTGATACCTAACCTTGTTATAATTTGGAAGTAGTGACGCCTTCAGTATAGAACAACTGGCATCCCTGCCGGGATGGCGTGTTTAGTATAGTATATTTGATGATAAATAATAAAGAATTTATATTGTGAATAAAATATAGAATAGCAGGGCTATTCCACTGTAACTTACGTTACATTCACATAAACTTTATTGCACTGAGAACTTAGAAGCAAACAAATAATACTAATACACACATTAAAATAAAGTGATTTCTTAAAATTACAATCAAACCCAAAGGGAACCTAATTAGAATAATTAATATATAAAAATCTAATGATGGTGTCGCAATTTCCTGAGTTTTTATTGGCCGCGAAATCACGTGATAGGATCCAGTTTTTCCTCATTCATTTAAATATTGTTTTGGTTGTCATCAGCATAAAATTAATAATAGTCGTAATGGTATTCGCGATCGCAACGAACTATAGGGGGCGTTGTTGTATGTGCCGAATCCCTGCGATTTCCATATGAACAGTCATTCAGTTACACTGGAGACGTCTTTAATGTAGCATGTAGCATTGTAACGTTCCATCTTTATTGTGGCTGATTAAATTTAAAAAAGAAAAATGTTTGTTTTTTTTCTTATGCAAACGAAAACAAAATGGTATCACTTTTTTTTTAGAGAAGGAACATCCAGAATACATCGGAAAAATATTTGTAAATAAAGAGAAAAAAATAGGTATATTCTTATAAGAGTTCAAACCTAATGCCTGAGAAATAGTTTTACTAAATTTAATGGTATAACATGAAAGGCCCATTTAAATTTTAACGTAAAATAAAGAATGCTTACGAAACAAAAAGAACCATTCTTTTTTTGTCGCCATTTTTAGTGTTACGAAAATGCGTCTTTGGGACTTGCCAAAAACAAAACAAGATGCAATTTTATTTGTTTTTAGGAGCGAAATATTTTATTGAGTGAAATATAACGAAAATGTACCAAAGTCCATAACATGAAACTTTATCTTAGTAAACGTCCGTTTTGGAAATGTTATTTCATTTTGAATCTTATTTATTAGAGTTCATAATGGCTATAGAATCAGGTGAGAGAAAAGTTTGTTTTGAATCTATGCTAAACTCTATATCGGCCCATTTTCCACCGAAATCCGATTGACTACTTTGATTTTAAACTAAGTGTTTCATTTTAAGATTTTTACCTAAAAATTTTAAATGTAGATTGGCGGCACTAAAAATCTGTCAAATCTGTAGCTGTGGTTAATGAGTAAGTACCGAATTTTTCTTCCATACTTTTCTGAATCATAGTACTTCAAATATTAGAATATGCAAGAAGTATACATAAACACATAATTTAATACCATTTAATTTTTCAAAAAAAGTATTTTGACAACAATTTTATCAAAAAATTATAAACTAAAAAGCGTAAAATAAAGAATTCTTAGGATAAAAACGATTTTAAAAATTCCTCATTTTTCAATAAAAACTTTCGCATTGTTTTTTTTTTAATTCTTATAGTATTTAATCAGAGGTAAAAAAAAAACATTTTGTAGAGAACGATCATCAAGTACGAAAAAAAATTATTTACAAGCAAATTTTTTATTATAAAAATCATAACACTTACCTGATTTATAAGTCCGGAGAATTCCAAAATGATATGTTCTTTGTTTGAAAACTTTATTCTCAAATAACATATACATAGTTTATCCCTTCATTACTTTTAGGTAACATACCACACATCAAAATTTTATAATTGTAAGATCTCGATATGAATTTTAATATGTAGCTTAAAAACAGAATAGCTGAATTCTAGTTGAAATTCTTTCAAAACTAAAAAACACTTACCAAGAAAACGATAAAAAATGTATTTATAATCAGCACAAAAGATACTTTTTCAAGTAATTCGGATTATTCTTTATTGTTGTTTTCTGAATTATGTAGATACAGAAATATATACATTTCTATGAAGAAGAAGAATATTCTATAACTATTACAGTTCTGTATGGAATTCATTGGAACACATTTATTCATTGGAATGACGAAAGCAATGTTGACTTCATTTTAACTTGTAATGAATTGAAGACAGAAAAATTATTTTACCGCAATACACACATCTGTAACAGCAAGTGATCATGAAATCATGTTATGTTGTTGGTAATAGAAAGGTAAAAATTATTGAGAAGTTGTTCTTCAAATGCTTGGCGTGTTCTGCTTCAATGTTTGGCATGTTCTGATTAGTTTTTTCAAGAAGTTTTACCTTTTGTTTAGGGAAATTTTGCTTCCTATTTGCTGCTAAGAAAATGGCATCCGTCATTGCCAATGGTTATGTGGGAACTAATGCCCGATATTTACAGTCTCCCGCTAGATGGCGTATCGAGTGTTGCGATCGCGAATTGTTTTTCTTTAAATATTTTTGTATCCCTAATTTAAACTTATTTTCCAGTACTGCTATTATTAGCGAGAATATTAAATTATGGTTGTGAACTCATCAAATTTGTTTGAACAATATAATGTTATAAGAATATAAATGTTATTTTAAAAAATGATTACTTCGAAAAATCACTTCCGTTCATCAAGAGATCCAAATGTTTATAATACCAATAAATAGTAATATTTGGACTTGGGAAGTAGAGGCACAAGAGTAAGCAAACAGAATTCCTTTTATTACATATAAGTGAATAATTTTAACTTATGTAGAAAAACTGTTTTCTGCCAAGAAAAGACAATTATTGCGAAGCAATCATCGGGGTTGGTGAGCGGCAGCGAACAGGGGGTTTAGCCCCTTAGTAATTAATATTTTTCAATTTTAACAGTGTAAAAACCTAAAACTAGTGAAAAAG
The DNA here is from genome assembly GCA_949128135.1 of Parasteatoda lunata. Classification (NCBI taxonomy): domain Eukaryota; kingdom Metazoa; phylum Arthropoda; class Arachnida; order Araneae; family Theridiidae; genus Parasteatoda; species Parasteatoda lunata. The sequence goes on from OX421975.1 coordinate 5,421,810, forward strand.
AAATGGCATAAATTTGCAATATGCTTGAAGGCAAAATTCTGTTTTTATACAAATGTTAATTGATTAAGATTATATGTAACATTTTACTGACATGTTTAAATATTTATTACACCTAGATTTAAGATTTTATTTCAAAAGTTAAATTAAATATAATTTTTGAAATGGGTAACTTACGCTACAAAATTCACTTTGCATCAAACATTTATTCCAATAATGTACAAATGCAAATTAAGATATTTAAACAGTATAGTGCAAGGGAGAAAAAGTGTACACGAAGTAAATTCAGAAACTTTTGATTTACAGACTTGATTCACACATTACTATACACACTTATAATGTCCTCTGTTATTAACTAGTATAGGGGCTTAAATCTTGTCACTGTGTTTTCTTTGTGGTAGAATATTTCATCTCTTTTTTTCTGGCCTTTTCCAATAGATTGCAACAGCAGCCATTACATTGACTTTAAATTCTTGCTCTTCAACAGACATTACCACACCAGGATATAACATGTCCTCGCATCTAACCATATACCAATCCCCAGCTTTTATCTCGGATTCATCATTTTGCTTTTCAACATCTTTCACTAAAAAACCCTTCTGGTATGCCTTCTTGCACTTTTAAATGGTGGATCTGCTTAATTTTTTTAATCTGTGGAGCTTTTGAGAATAGACTAGACAGATGTAACTTTTTCTAACGCTTCTTAATATCTTCTGGTGTGATTTCTACCACATTTATATCTTGTTGAATGCTCTTGTGTTGCTGCCGCAAACTCAAAGGCATTGGTGACAGTATTTTTTCTTCTCAATACGACGTTTCTTACACTGCTACACCCTACCTAGGGTACTCTTACACCTTATACTAGTTAATAACAGAGGACATTATAAGTGTGTAGAGATCCACCTGTCCCATCAACAAGACCTTTGCCATGTGGCGTGGCAAAATAATTCCACATCAATATTTTCCCATGATGAAGCTCAAAAACAGGTAAGACCGGAGCTATATATCGATTCTTGAACTGGCTCCTTGGCCCATCTGACCAGATGTGAACAGTTTTGATATCCACCGGCAAATTTTCCGAAATGCAATCCATATATGGCACTACCGTTTATTTAGTGTGATCTAAATCATCACTTATGAAAGCCATTGAATGATGCTTTCTGTGAAAATACTGACTTGCTTCTTCGTCCAGTGTGCACTTTGCACCTCGTCTTGGTATTCGCATGAATAGTTTTCTGCGAAATCTATTTAAATGATTGCAGTGTTCTTATCGAATGATGGTATTGTCGCAGCTTGGACTTGCCCTCTGGAAGCAAGCGCTTGTTCACGCTTGGTTTTAACATAGTTTCGAAACTGTGGCTTCACGTTCTTTATGTGTTAAGACAATTCTTCTGAATTTCCTTCTTCTAACATTTTTTGCCGTTGGCCAGCATCATCTTCCTTCCATACATACAAATTCAAACCATTCAGGTTTTCTTGTTGGGTTATTTTGTTTAGTGAATCTTCAAGTTGATGAGATCAAGTTTCACATTCTCCAGACCAGCACTCATCTGCTTTTTCTGAACATAAAAATAAATTTCTGAAGAATTTCGAAAGATGGAACATTACGGAATTTTCTGAAGGCTTCAGTAGCCAATCCGAAGTTTTCGTGATACTTACAAAGACAAACATTTCTAAGAATTTGTTACTAAGCAAGACATGCTTTGGACGGAGCTCAAAAAACTTAGTTTTTCCAATTTTGCATTCTGGATTTTTTTCTGTGAACATTTGGTGCATTTCTCGAACTGAATGAAGAATATACCGTACTTGTACTTTCTTTTTGACACCATTACCTTGTCGAGAGATTTCGTCCAACTTTGAAAACATATGAATGCCATCACCCAATTAAAAAACTTAATGCAAAGATTTTCAATAAAATTAATATCCTAAGGCAGTGTTTATTTACTTAAACTTTGTAATTGTAACTGGATACATCTTATTTAGTTTATAATCCAATTTTCAAAAGAAATGGACTCATTTCACATTGGTAACTTACATTACATGCAAGTCAATAACTTACGTTACACATATTGAATAGTGCACAAAACAATAAATAAATAATATTTGAAAGGAAAACTATTGCTGCTTATTTAGTGCTAGCCTCTAAGAAAGAAAAAATATTATTCTTACTTTTGCATCACATGTTCTTTTTTACACACAAAAACTTTCCCTAGTTTTTGGTAACTTACGTTACATGCATTAATGTTTAGTTGAAATTTATATAATTAAGTGAATTTAACAACAAAAACTAATTTTAGCACTGTACAATATTTATACTAAGTGTAATAAACAATATTTATTCTTTGGAACATTTTGAAAGGAAGATAATGTTAACTTACTGATTTTCAAATTCTGACTATGTTCTTCACCCAAATCAGAACAAGCAAATGCCAATGTTCAATGGATTACTAACACTAAAAAACTAAATTCTCAAAAAAATTATTATAAATTATCAAACTTCAAACCTTTCTAATTCAGAAAAAATCCAAAATAATAACATTATTCTTATTTGAATTTTCCAATGCTTTTCCCCTTTTTCACCGAATTGCCCAGCAGTATATATATAAACAATAAAACATTAAGAATTAGAATTGTCTATTCATATTAGAATACTGTTATATATATAAATATAAGAAACATGTCTTCTGAAGAAATAGCTAAGCTAAAGAAAAAGAAGTTTCTAAGCGCTACTGTAATTTCTCTAAGAGCTACTGTAACGAAACAAATTAACGAAATTGATGAACTTTTGAAATAAGAACAAATTAATACTAATGATTTAGAAGAAACTGTAGAATATTTAATTAGTAACTTTGATTCTTTAACTAAGATTGATTCAGAATTAGAAAGGTTGTTTAAGGTAGAAGAATTTGATGCGGAATTCTCAACATCAGAAGAATACCGCCAAAAAGTGGTTCGCACGAAAATTCGCGCCACTAAAAATAAACGAACAAAAGCAAAAGTTAACTACTAATTCAGCAAGTGTAAACGAAACATCATCTTCTCTTGATTCTGAAAGTGTTTGTGAATTTAAATCTAATGATTATTTAAGAGTTAAACTCCCTAAAATGACTATTAATAAATTTTATGGTGATGTAAACAATTGGTTAACATTTTGGAATAGTTACGAGTCTGCTATTCACAACAATAAGTGTTTAGACAAAGTAGAAAAATTCCATTCTCTTAAAGCAGATTTATCGGGGTACTGCCCTTAGTTCTATTGAAGGTTTACCTATATTTGTTACTATTTACGATACTGCTATAGATTTATTAAAAAACAGATTTGCTAATATTGATCTGTTGATACACACACACACATGAACAATATTCTCAACATTAAACCATTAAGAAATTCAAATGATGTGTTTGCTTTTAGAAAATTTTATGATAAAATAAATATAGAATTAAGAAGTTTAGAAAATTTGGGTCAATCAATAAAAGATGTATCTAGTGTATTGTGTACTACAATATTAAAATCCCTTCTCAGAGATATTTTAATTCAAATGGATAAAACCACAAACGAAAGTGCTTATAATGATATAAACACATTGCTCACTTTTCTCTCTGATATTTTGCATATAAGAGAAAGAGCGGAAATAATAAAAAGTAACACCAATGAATTGGTAGTCAATCAGCCACTCCCTTTTCGGAAATTTGAGACGAATCGCAGACACAGTGACTCTATCGGGTCTCCGAAAACAAAATACCAGCAAAAGAGTTTTGATAAAAAAGAAAAGAACATATTTCCGACTTCTGAATTAATATCCACAAACATAAAAGATAAAACTTTTTGTTGTTTTTTCTGTGAGAATAAAAAAGGATATATTTTACATGATTCAAAAGATTGTTCTTTCGCGATGACTTTAAGTTATGAAGAAAAGGTTTCGTTATTAGGCCGGTTTTCAACGAATCGAGCGAGACCACTAAAACCAGACCAGTTTTTAACGCCTTTGCTCGCACTAAAGACTCTCCTTCACTGAATGACTGCCTCGGTAAGGGTCCTAACTTAATAGAAATAGTCCCTAGCATATTGAATCGATTTCGAAAATATAAAGTTGGATTGTCTTCAGATATAGAAAAGGCTTTCTGCCAAATAAAAATCGCAGATAAAGATCGTGACTTTTTAAGATTCTTGTGGTTCGACTCAGACAAGAATTTAAAGATATACAGGCACAACCGCATAGTGTTTGGACTTACATCCAGTCCTTTTCTGCAACTTTAAATCATCTGCTGAATGCTGTTCCCGAACATTTAAGTGAAACTTCACGGATTTTAAAAGACTCTTTTTATATTGACAATTCTCTGGTTAGTTTAAATCAAATCGAAGAGACCGAAAAGTTTATTAGTGAAGCCAAAGAAATTTTGTCCTCAGCACATTTCAATTTGAGATGCTGGCGATCAAACATGTCTGTTCCGATGATCGACAGTACAGAAAGAGATCCGTCCATCAAAGCATTGAGACCCGTGAAAGACGAAAATGGTTTATTTAGAGCAAAAACGAATATTATACAACGAAAAGATGAAAAGAACTTTCTTTATCCTGTCATCCAGTAGTACAAAGACTGATTCTCGAGAAACATCTAGAAAAACATCACGCTGGAGTCAGCATGTTAATGGCTCACCTTAGAGAAAATTTTTGGATATTGAAGTCTAAGAAGACCATAAGAAAATGCGTCGAATGTAAAAGATTTCAAGCACACATAATTAGAGTTGATCTTCGAAAAAGATTTCGAATTGAGTACTTAGGTCAGCTACGATATCAAACCTCAAGAGACAACAAGATTGATCAACTTAGTGTTGGTGACGTAGTTTTGATTGAAGACATCAACAAGCGTCGAATCCATTGGCCATTATAGCTAAGATTCTTGAACTGTTGCCTGGAAAAGACAAAGTAGTGAGACTTGTCAAAGTTAAAACTGAAAATGGAACATTTCTAAGACCTTTACAACGCTTGTTTCCTCTTGAGATAAGTGAACCAAACACTAATCCATTTCTCCTTCCAGCTTCTTCCTTTATAGATTCTCCTAGCAGTTCCTCTGAATCGATGCAACCTGCTGCCAGTGTATCCAGAGCCGTACCCTATGTATCCAGATACGGCAGAACCATCAAACCCATTGATACATAATATTTGTTTTCTGCCAGTAAACAAATTGGTGGGAGAATGTTACAGAAACATCGTAAGATGTAATGCCAGGGAGCCCCCTAGCGGCAGAATATGAATAGGACTAGATAGCTTTTAAAAACAGTAAATGTAGAAACGAGGAACGCGCCTTGCCGCGCTAATAACTTTGAAGAATTTATCATGATCTCTTAGCTATTATACCATATTAATGTAAAATCATCATCGTCAGATATGTTAATCAATCCAATAAATGTTTTTATAGTTATTCAAATTGCCGGTCATTATGGATATTTATTATTAAATATATTGTATACCAAGCCCGGAAACAAAACAATAAGGTTGGTCTTGCTGCTTCTAATCATTCAGAACAGCACAGCAAGGTAAGTAATACCTAACCTTGTTATATTTTGGAAGTAGTGACGCCTTCAGTATAGAATACATCTTATGATATCAAACTAAAGGTTTCAACAGCTTTACTTCATTTATCATTTTAATTATTCCACTTAAATCCTCTTTTAGCAGAGAGGAAAAAAACTGATTCCTTTATACCAGCACTCCAATTAGAATATCCCAATAAAACATTCACCCATTCCTTCATCACCCGGGAGAAATGTATCTTTTTTTTATGGTGCATGAATTATTTGAAGTTTTCCCTTATTTAGTGATGCTCAAAAAATAAAAAGTGCAGGTGCAGCAATGGAGGAAGCGACGAAGAATCAATCTTTGTAAAATCCTCTCACGTAACGGGAAAAAGGAAAGAAAAACGTAAATATTAGAGAGAGTATATCGAAGCCAGGGACTTGAACAAAAAAAAACCACAACCGCCCGGAATGGGACTGAGGGTTCAACTCCATTAAATTCTTGATGCCTGTGCGCCTCTTTAAAAAGTTCCTTCTGTCAGGATATTCTTGAAAAACCAAACGATCCGTTGTAGACAGCAGACGATATTCTTTTGCCACTTCCTTTTTCAGTGGATTTCTTTTTATGGATCTGCATTAATAGAAGTGCCTAGACGCATTTCAGAATCCCTCCGAATTTAGTGTGAGGAATAGTCAACTGTGAAATAAATTTCTGATGAAAATGTTCTTAGAAACACACAGTTTTGCTCTGTATTATATTTACGCAGTTTTTATAAATTACGGAATATATTGACTAGTCAACTACGGCAACCGACGATTAAATCATATTTTTCAAAACTCGTAAAAAATCTTCTAATTTTGATATTACCGCTTAAGCTTTCGTTAATGAGCTACTTAAAGCCGTGATGGATCAGGTGATAGAGAGTTTGCCTTCCAAACAGGTGAACCGGGTTCGAATCCCAGCGATGGTTGGTCGATACGAATTCCGCATCCGGCTTGCACCGACCACAGTAAAATACCCTCAGTGGTAGACGGATCATGAGTGGAAGACCCTATAACTGTTTCAGTTTTTTCGTGGTTTTTATCTCCATGTAACGCAAATGCGGGTTAGTTTCATCAAAAAGTCCTCCAAAATGTCTCCCAATACTTGATCCAGGAGTTCTGGTTCAAAATGACACGGAGTTGAAATCGGATCGGTTGTTCAACGGCGGTCAAAAAATTAGCTCCTTACAAAGGACTCCAACTACTAAGAGATTTTTTTCTAGATTTTAATAATGTCGATCTATATTTTAATAATGTAGAATTTTGTCTAGCACAAATAATTTAACATATAAAATCATATAGCTGAAGTTCTAATAATTTTTTCTTATGTGTTTCAAAAAATTCTGCTTTAGTTCAGTACTAGTGAAATAATAATTCGAAACTACGGAAAACTCGTAGTAGTTGAAGTCTCCGAGATTAACTAATTGGCTCCGTCGAAAGGAGAAATCAAAAGTTTTCCGTATTTCATCTAGATAATGTATACACATTAAAGCCTTTCATATCATTTAAATGTTAAATTTTATTTCCCTCATTTCTGTGCTTTAATAGTGTCATTCAATTCTCAATTATTTAACTCTCATAAAATTCATTTAATTCTAATAATATTTTAAATCGTTTTGTTTATTTGTATTATAGCTATTAAATCGATTGATGATGGATTCAACTAACTAATTTCTTGAGTGATTGCATTCATTTGATTCTTCAGAAATTAAAAAATAACATTATTGATAATTCATCAAGTTTACAGAAACGTTGTTGCTTTCTAGCAAAGATCTTTTTTACACAATAACGACTACTTTTTCGGTAATGTGCAGATTACCTTGCTGGTTTGAGAAAGTATAAATCTAGTTCATCTATACAGTAACTAGATAATCCGCAGAATAACTGAGCTAACATACATACACCATTTTTACACCTTGAATAATTATCTGAGGTTTCATAATGGAGCTTAAACATTAAAATTTTTTTTTAACTTTTAAGAAAACAGCCACTTTGACAAGATTTTTTCTATTTCGTAGGTTGGTCGCACTAGAGCTGCACAATGAGCTATAGGCAATGGTCAAGGAAACACTCCTGAGGATGATCCGAAGACAAGCCATCGCAATTTTGATCCTCTGCAGAGGGGATGATGGTTCCCCTGCTTCGGTAGCCCGACCACCAGCGTGCGAAGTCGAGCACTTTACGTTATACCGAGGATCGATAACGCGCACCCTCGTTCCTACGGAGGCTGATCAAAGTGGTCACCCACCCGTTTACTTACCGCAGCCAGTGATGATTGACTTTGGTGTTCTACTGGAAACAGTATCTTTACCATCAGTCCACCGTGGGACTTTTTATTGTATTTCGATGAAAATAATTAAAACTAATGGTTAAACTTCAATTTATGAAAGTGCAGCCAATACAGTCGAGTACCTTTTTAGAACGCTTTAAAAAAATGAGACTTTCCTTCCAATGGAAATTTTGCGCCATTTTCCTAATTAGCACTGGCTTCACCCATCTCGGAAGAAGAAAAAAAAGAGTCCACGTTGTTACTATAACCAATGCGCACTATTTTTTCAATTAATATGTAGAGAACCGTGGTGGCTCCGGGGATAGAGCACTCGCCTCCCAATGAGGTGACCCAGGTTCGATCCCAGCAATAGCTGATTAATTCGTACCCCTACCGATCCAGCAATAGCTGGAATTCCACACCCGACTCGTGCCGACCACAATGTTGACGTAAAATATCCTCAGTGGTAAACGGATCATGCGTTAAAGACCCCTTTCTATCAGGCTAAACGTGGAAGGTTTTCGTGGTTTTCCTCTTCATGTAACACTGCGGGTTAGTTCCACCAAAAAAGTCCTCCACGAAGGAAGATTTCTCTCAATGCTTGATCCAGGACTTCTCTTGTCTTCTGGATTTGGTTCTGATTAACAAGGCTACGGAGTGGAACATTGGTAGCCGTAAACCTTAAATTGGGTCGGCTGTCCAACGACGGTAATAAAATAAAATAAATAGTTAGTATGTAGAGAATACTGAAATGCCACGATTGTTTTGTAATAAAGGTGGTAAAGACACTGAACCAGTCATTGTGGAGGTCTGGGGTTCGATCACAAGTGACGGCTTGAAGCTCACCAAGCTTGAAATCGGTGGGTACTAGCTTGTGCGTAATGTTGACCACATTACCCCCATCATACCGGTGGTCACGAAATTGTTGTACCTTAAATCTCAACAACTCCAGTGGCACACAACGGACTATTGTAGAACTACGCGAATCAAAAAGTATAATAATGCATTTTAAAACCACTTCGTTTCATTCATATCGAGTTAACGGGGAAAACATCAATAAATAATCAATAAACAATCTGTATTAAGGATATAAATAGTAAATTCTCCTTATGATACGTTTAAAACCGTCAATGCAACGGAACATTTTTTCACATGCATCATTTTCATATATGTTTAATCATCTAAGTTAAAAAGAACTGTATTGTACTTATGGGTGATTTTCCAAAAGTTAACATTTTCAAATCAAAAATTCTTAAAAATTAAAAGATTAAAGATATAAGAACTAAAATTCTTGAAAACTAAAAGATTAAAGACATAAGAACAAAATTTCTTGAAAACTAAAAGATTAAAAATTTAAGAACTAAAATTCTTAAAAACTAAAAGATATATGAACTTTACTTAAAGATTGTTTAAAACTTAAAATCCACACTTTTTTTTTATAAGGCACTCAATCGAAGAAAGGGAATTCACGGCTGTTTTCTGAAAATACTAGGAGAATGACATTTTTGCATTAAGGAGTATAAATTTTAAAGATAGATTAAGAATCATTATAATATGTATATAGTTTTTTGTATAATGCGAGACAGGACAGCAGAAACACTTCGTAGCTTCAATCATATCATGAAAGTAATCAATGGTAGGTAAAAAACAGTGTTTCGGGTTAAAAATTACTTCTTTTTTTTTCCCCTAAAATAATCGAAAAGTTCAAAGGAGAGACATGAAAACCTTGGGACACACTTTCAAATCTTGTCGAATAATAACGAAACAGTTTCAAAAAAATATTGTTTTTAACCTTCAAATATACTCGTATATAAGCTTACTTAAATTATTGAAATGTTGGAGTAAAAATTGTAAGTAATTTGAATAAATTTCAGAAAAAATTTCGGACAATGCAGAAGAGAGACTTTGTGGTAATTTAAAAATTTTTTTAGGAAATTGTAAAAAAATAATCTTTTTAATATGCACGGAAGTCTTAAAGTATATATAATAACTCAAGCGAATCTTGTGAATATTTATTTTTTACTATTTATTTTTTTCTTTATTTGTTTTTTCTTTTATGTGATTACTTTGTGATAATGAATTTGTTTAAACCAGTTGCAATATCAGAATTTATCATTTTGACTATTATTTGTTTTAATTCAGAGATGGCGCTGCCATCGCATTGCTTTTGGTTGTTACTTCCTTCCTAAAGTGAGTAATTAATATTCTAACCGGCAACGAGCAAGGTTGTCCGGCTTAAGCTCATTTGTTTATGTTTTGTTTTCCTAATTTTTAATGAATGTTATTAAGTTTAATCTTGGAGTTTATTCAATAGATCCATACACTCGAACCGCTGATACCACACTGTCGCACCCTTACAGGATTTTTATGGATCTATTTGAACAATTATATTTAATTTGGAACTGCTTATATTGATAAATAAAAGATGACTTTCCTTGCGAGAGGCAAGATAGAAGATTTGCTGGCTATTGCCAACGAAATAGGCATTGTGAACGCTGAAAATTTGAAATTATTTGAACTTAAGAAATACATTGTGGAAAACTAAAACTACGAGGAAGATTTTGTGAAAGAATTGTTGAGTTCACTTATAGAGGAGAGAAAACGTAAAGAAGAATTCGAAGAAAATAGACGAAAAGAAGAAGCTGAAATGGAATCCGAAGAAAGAAAACGAACCCAAGAAATAAATTTTGAATTAGAGAAATTACGTCTATAAAATGAATCAAGAATTAGTGAAAACGGAAGGAGCGAAAACGATCTTCTGATAAAACCGAAACTTAATAATATTTTGCAAAAGTTCGACCCGAAAATGAATGACATCAGCCTCTACCTGGTATTGTTCGAGAGACAAGCGAAACGAGTAGGAATAAAAAAAAGAACTGTGGGTATCGCATTTAATAGGATTACTGCCATACGATGTCGTCCAAATTATCGCCAGAGAAGAAGAAGAAACAACACATGATTACAGTAAAGTGAAAGAACTCTTGTTAAAACGATTCAAAATGACTGGAATTACGAGAAATTCAGACAGTTTTTCACAAAACATCAGAAAAAAGCCGGAAACGAGTTGGCTTGATTTCGCATACGAACTAAGTAATTATTTCAACGAATGGATAAGAGGATCAACATTTGAACGACTTTGTGATTTAATGATTACGGAACAAATTAAAAGAAACATCCCTTTGGAAATGAAAGAACATTTTATTGATGTGTGGTGTAATTTTAAAATTCTGAATGATTTATCCAGAAAATTAGATGATTAAAAAAATGTCAGTACGAATATGAAAACAAAACCGAGAGATTTCCTAAAAGAAAATTTCAAACAACCAAGTTTAGAAAGAGAACAGAGAATTCAAACAGAATCGAAATATATCCCCCATATGCTTGACAACAGAAATTTAGAAGCTTTAAAAAAAGAAGAAAATACAACAAGATGAATTACAAAAGATTGTTATATTTGTGGCGAATCCCATTTCGCAAGAGAATGCCCAAAACGATTTAGTAGAGCGGCGGATAATTCGAATAAAAACGAAGTTTTAACAGCCAAGATTCGTCCTGAATTATTTAACGGAATTTCCAACCTTGAAATTAATCCTCTACATTTCATTGATGTTCTAATTGACAACAAATCATCTAAAGCTTTGGTGTCAAATTCCAGTGATACATGAGAACTTAGTTTCGAAAATGAAAAGGGTAGAATTATGCTTAGTAGCGCATTTGAAGAACGGATTGAGGCAGATCTTATGAGCTTCCAAATAGCCTTGAAAAAAGAAAACACTATGTTATCGGAGCCAGTCGAAATTCTGGCTGCAGTAACAGATAGAATTCAAGAAAATAATATACTCCCTCCGAACATTTTGAATTTAATTGAAAATAATGAAGTCCTTACCATGACAACCAAGGCTGAACAAAAAGATGTGAACGAAAAAAAGAAACACCTACATTTCGAAGAAGAAATACTGTGTGGTCAAATTAGTGAAGACGTCATAATTAAAGGCGGAGCTTGCGACTCAAAAGTGCAATTGAATTGCGAGAGTGAAGCAATACAATTCAGAAAAGAACAACAAAAATGTACGACCTTAGCAGATGCCTGGCGCCCTGGGAAAATTAAGAAGAACGGTTATTTATTTATTGATGGAATACTTCACCATAGAGAAAATATATTAGGACAGCCTACTACTGAGCTAGCACTTCCGAAATCAAAACGGAAAAAAGTCCTTAAACTTGCTCATAGTTCGAGTTTTGCTTGTCACCTGGGAATGAAAAAAACAAAAGAAAGAGTTCGATATTGTTTTTATTGGCCCGGACTTACTAAAGATGTTGAAGAATATTGTAGAACATGCAAGGAGTGTCAATTAAGGAGTCCAGAAAGATGTACTGTCAAAATTCCGATAACTCCTGTTGTAAGACCTAACCTACCATTTGAAGTTGTTAATGTGGACATTATTGGACCCATTAACCACCTTCTGCCGGAAAACATAAATACGTTTTATGTTTAGTTGATCGACACTCCCGTTGGCCCGAAGCCATCCCTTTACGGTCGTTAAATTCTAAAATTACTTGTGACGCTCTTTTGGAAATATTTATGAGGACCGGAATACCCCGAATGATCGCAAGTGACCAGGGCACCAATTTCGTATCAAAAATGACTCAACAATTTATAAATCGTCTCGGATCCTCACCCTGATTATCAGTTCCTGGATATGCTGCGAGCAATGGCCTGGTAGAAACATGTTTAGCTTTTATATTATTCGCCTACAGAGAAGTTCCCAACTGCACTACTGATGTATCACCCTTTAAACTTATGTATGGTAGGGAAACGAGAGGGCCACTCAGTGTATTGAAATCTAGCTGGTGCGGAGACATTCTTATCCCTTTAAATATGAGTAAATCTATAGTTGAATATCTGCAAAAATTAAAAATTAACCTTGAACAAGCATATTAGAACAAGTAAAGTTGATAGCAGAAGGAAAACAACAAACCTATTCAGATCACTTTAACCGGAGAACAGCCTGCAAAAGTTTCAAGCCTGTAGATCTAGTACCCTTACTTATTTCAGAAAGCAGCAATAAATGATATGCTCGATGGACTGGACCTACAGAAGTCATCAGACACTGTCCGCCACATTCTTATATTGTTAAGCTACCAGACGGTCGAGTTAAACATGTTCATGTAAACAAGGTAAGACGTTATCAAGCTCGAACTAGCGCGATTGGTGTGATTTTTGAAAACGAAGATGAATTTGGAGAAATCTTAACGATTCCGGAAAAGGACTATTCCGTGCCAACAGAAAAGACAAAAATCAACGACGAAATAGAACTTGATCATCTAAGTGTCGATGAAAGAAGAAAAATCGTGTCTCTTATGTGCCAACATCAAGCACTGTTTACAGGTAAAATAAGGAAAGCTAATGTGGAAGAACACAAAATTCGACTGATTCCTAATAAAGAACGAAAGAAGCCTTATATTTATAGAATTCCAGAAGCTTTAAAACCAAGGGTGGATAAACAGATCGAAGAATTATTGAATGCAGATTTGATTGAAGAAAGTGATGCTGATATCGCACATCCTGTAGTCTGTGTTTGCAAGAAAGATGGAAGTTTACGTTTGTGTTTCGATTACAGAACTTTGAATACAGTTACAAAACCTGATGATTTTCCTATGGAGAATTCTACTAATCTGATGTATTGCATAGGGAAGTCAAATGTAATAACTACCTTAGACTTACTTAAGGGTTATTATGCAGTTTCCATGGAGAAAGAAAGTAAAGAGTACACATCAATCAAAACAAATCGGGCCCAATACGGATTCAAAGTTATGTCATTTGATTTGAAAAATGCTGCAGCTACCTTCCAGAGAGTAATGAACAATGCCTTAAAGAATTCTCTAGAGCTTACTTAGATGACATAGCTATATTTTCTCCTGACTTCACAACTCATTTACAACATTTTCAGAAAGTGTTTGCCAAACTAGAAAACCTCGAATTTACTGTGAATTCCAAGAAGTGCTCCTTTGCCAAATCTCAAATTAAGTATCTTGGTCATAACATTGGATCTGGAAAACAACAACTTGATCCCAAAAAGATTAAAGCCATCCGAAACCTTGAAAGCCCTACGACGAAAACCCAATTGAGAAGCCTGCTAGGTTTGTTCAATTACTATCGAGATTATATCCCTTGTTACGCGGAAATGGCTTACCCACTCACGGAGCTCACAAAGAAAAGAACACCTGAAGCGCTGGAACATTGGAATGAAAAACATGAAAAAGCTTTTATTGAGCTCAAAGAAAAATTAAGTTATACACCAGAGCTATATACACCGACTAAAGACTTGCCATTCATCATCCATTCTGATGCTTCTTAAATCGGGATCGGAGCATGTGTAGCCCAACAGAGTGGTGAGAAAGAATATCCCATTTGTTATGCGAGTCAGAAGCTTTCCACGACTCAACAACGCTGGCCAACAATTGAAAGAGACGCCATTGTTTGGGCTCTAAAGAAATTTGAGCATTTGGTGTTTGGTTCAAACATCAAAGTGATTACCGATCATAAACCCCTCGCTTTTGTGGTGAAAAATGCACCACAAACATCAAAATTACAGCGTTGGGCACTTGCTCTTCAAAAATATAATATACAGGTTGTTCACTGTCCAGGATGAAAATTAACTAATGCATTAAGTAGATTGTTTAGTTCATAAACAACGTGTTCAATTTTGTATTATAGGTTTCTTGTATGTTGAAGGTAAATATTTTATTCATCAACCTATAAGTTACGTAAGAAGTGCTTAAAAGCTCAGATATAGGTAATTAAACATTTTATGAGATTACTTAATTTTCAACATTCTATTTTTCATAATAATAATTTTCAATATTTCAAATGTTTGTTATTATGTAATTTCAGCTAATTATCTTTAAATTGAATTATACATTTCAAGAATAAGTGTATAATAATTGATGATACATAATATTGCTCTTGTTTATTATCAAGCTAATTGTTTCATAGAAATTTCTTAGAAATGTTTATCTAATGTTAATGCTGATTATTTGAGATGAGGATTGTTTGATAAAAATATTTTTGAATATTTGAAACCTTCATTGAATTGTGTATTATGTTATTTTCTTAGTTTACCCATTTTTGTGAATAATTTTGATTGAAAAATAATTTTGAATTTAAATTCTTTGGTATTTTTAACTTGATTTTAGAATCTAATAGTTTAGATCAAGTGACTAAACTTTGAAGCATTTGTTAAGTAATTCCAGCAAATATGTTTAAGGCAGTTCATAGTGTTTTTATGTGATTAAGTGTTTCATATGTTATATTTTTATGATCGTACAGATTTGTGTTTATTATGCTAAATTATAATTTTCAGTGTCAGTTTTGTGTTTGAATTTTATTAAAAAACTCAAACCCGTAACTTGGGGAAAAGGTGTAATATCAGAATATTTGACTATTATTTGTTTTAATTCAGAGATGGCGCAGCCATCGCATTGCTTTTGGTTGTTACTTCCTTCCTAAAAGGAGTAATTAATATTCTAACCGGCAACGAGCAAGGTTGTCCGGCTTAAGGTGATTTGTTTATGTTTTGTTTTCCTAATTTTTAATAAATGTCATTAAGTTATTAAGTTTAATCTTAGAGTTTATTCAATAGATCCATACTCTCGAACCGCTGATACCAGTAATACTCAACCACTGCACCTGGGCACTTTTTTATAACGCCAAATTTTATAAAAGATTTAATAAAAAAGCATTAAAATTTTTACTATAAGTGAAGTTTAAATTAAAGAAAAGTATATATATATATACTATATATAATTTTTCCTCCTCGCTTTAACGGCGTGCACATCTTTGTCATCTCTGACAGTCTTAAAATGTTAATACAAGTAAGAAATTTAATGACCATTAATATTAACAAAAGAAAAGCGAATGAAGGGGCGAATTAACAAACGAAAGTAAGCTAAATATTGACTTACAAAAGGAAATAAAATCTAACCATCAAAATAAGCTATGCAATTATTAGTTATAAAAACAAATTAACAAAGGATAACTAACAAAAAACAAGCTAACAATTAATAATGAGCAAAAAAATAAAAACAAGTTAATAAGGAATCACAAAAATAACAATTCATGTATAAAAACTAACAATTAATAACTATAAAAACAAGGTAAAAATTTATAACTAGCTGTAAAAAAATTAACAGTTAATAATTAAAAAAAAGAGCTATTAAGTGATAGGAGGGAAAGAAGACGAAATAAGAACTGCACAAGTCAAAAAAGCTAATTAATAATTATTAATTTTTATAATTAATTATTTATTTAATTTTAATAATTTTTTTATAAATTATTAATTTTTAAAAACGTACTGTTGTTTTTATAGAAGATATTATTTTATTTTACATTCTCATAAACTCTTTCACACAGTTGTATCAAGTAAACAACTTTTAAATTTATTGTTTTCTTTGTGTGCCCTTGAATTTCGAAATTGTTAAAAAAGTGCCTTGACAAAAAGGTTGAGAATCACTGGGAGAATCAACCACCACCACAATTGTACTCAAAATTTTCTAGAACATTAATAGTCATTTTAATTAGCTAGCAAACACTTTAAACAAATCTCGAAATGGAAGACAATAAACAAGAGAAAATAATATTTTTTTAAAAGATAGATGAATGGCGAAAAGATAGATAGGGGGTGTGCAATTCATAATAAATGCCTTGCTTTGTCACCTGTAATGGAAACAATTCATCCTTCCATAATTCTCATTTTAGGATCTTTAATCAGTATTATTCTGGCAAGAAGAGATAAAAATGTATCATCACCCCTCTTCACGATGTGTTAAGAAATTTTTGAACGTTTTAAACAGGCGGGTGATTTGTGCTTCTCCTCGATAGCTTCATTTAAAAATTCCTTCCCCCGTATTTAGGAACGGAAAACGAGCAGATAATGGGCACGGAGGATTATAAATTTCCATTACTGTGAGCGGAGAGGAATGTAACGAAGTAATCGAGATGAATGGATTTAACAATTACTCAAAACTTCTCCCCTCTCTGCCCGACAATGGCCGATCAAGAGAGAAACAACACAATCCGATCGACGCTCATTTATGTAAAAATTCCACTCTTACGGGAATAAGTGCCATATTCTTCACTGCAAAATATAAATGATGTGGTAAAGTAAATAATATACAAAACAGAAAGTAAACATTACTTAATAATTCCTGTCGGAACGGGTTTTAACCGTTATTTTTATTTAAATTGTTCAGCGGTTGCAATCTGCTCATTTTCTTGCAGTCGGACCCCTCTAGAGTGAACCATCTTCGGTCCCAGCAACGATTCTTCAATCTATCCTTAAAAGTGCTGCGATGGCTCAGGGGATAGAGCGTTCGCCTTCCAATGAGGTGAACCAGGTTCGAATCCCAGCGATGGCGGATCTATACGAATTCCGCACCCAGCTCGCACTGACCACAGTACTGACGTAAAATATCCTCAGTGGTAGACGGATCATGGGCTAAAGTCCCCTTGCCGTCGGGTTAACCGTGGGAGGTTTTCATGGTTTTTCCTCTCCATGTAACGCAAATGCAGGTTATATGAATCAAAAAGTACTCCACGAAGGCAAAATTTATCCCACTACTGGATCCAGGAGTTCCCTTGTCTTCTGGATTGGGTTCAAAATGACAAGGTGACGGAGTTGAACATGAGTACTCGTAAATCCAAAAATTGGGTCGGCTGTTCAACGACGGTTATAAAATAAAATAAAATATCTTTGAAAGAATAGTATTGTTATAAATAAGGAAGTTAATTTGGTGTATTGATTCATTAAACATGTAGAGACGAGGACTGGAAATTTCTTCTCACAACGAAATTATCTTATCGAAGCGGGGAAATAAACCTCTAAGTATTCTCCTTTATGCTATTACTCTTATTTCCTCTATTACTTTATTTCCTATTAATGTCATGCTTTTAGAACTTATCACATTTGTATCATTTATTTAAATATCAGCGGAAAAAAAGAACTGTTCATTATAAGCGCACTTTATTTAAGTAGCAGTTCAATCACTGAAGCTTTCATTGCAATCACTATTTCCGGTTTTATTATAAAGGAATTATTGTATATTATACTGTATTATTGTATACTGTATTATTGTACTGTGTATATTGTACTGTATATTAGTGTATATTTTAATAAAATATGATCGAACATTTCCCACCTTTAACATTTCCCATTGTAGAAAGGCAAGTGTTTTGGCAAGGAGGAGGAGGAGAAATGAATAAAAATAAAAAACTCATTAGATTCAATTGTAAAATTCAAACAATTCACGAAATACAAATTAGAATATAAAGTTATGAAAAAATGATTTTAACTGTTGATAGAACTGAAAACATAATTTAAAATTTTGATTTAATTTGAATGAAAAACAAAATTCTATTTGAATTTTAAATTTTTTTTTTAAAAAATCAAATATAATCTTAGTATCTATTAACAAAATTTATTGCGTTTAGTCAATCTAAAAGTTGTGTGTTTCGGTACTGACGAATTTTTGTTATTTATAAAACCGAAACTGCCCCTTCAAGTGCCTTTATTTGTGCTTTATTAATGCTGTTCTTTAACTCATATCTGTAGCACAAACTATAAACATTTAAAGCAATTAGTTGATAACTCGGAAGCCACCTATTAATACCAGTTACATTGGAAGACTTTACTTTACAGTCGGACTCCCATTTTGAGAATTTTTTTATTTTCGTGGAATTCAGAAGATTTTGGAAATTTCTTCATAAAACAAATAACGAAGGAAACGAACCCAATATATTTGATTGATTTTCGAAGCCACTTCATTTTTAGAGAAATCTCTTTTTGTTAGCATTTCAAACACTCAGCCAAAGGATTGTATCATTAAACTTAATGTATGCTTAAAATTACTTTTTATAAGAAATGCAGCTATATTAGGGATTTATGTAGTGTAACACTGGATTCTTGCTTTCCATGCACATTTCTCTTATGGTTAAGATTAATAAAATAAATAGTCTATGCAAGATAAAAGTGTATCATTAACTTTTTCAGGGGTGTTTGTTTATCGGCTTGATTAACAGAAACCTCGGTTAATCGAGGTCCAACTGTCCCATCGACCAGGAAAGTTGGCCAACTGAAAAAGAATTATCTCGTATTTGATATATACAGTCCCTGCCCAAATTATTAGACGCACTCTTAAGATTCTATGTAAAATATTAATTATCAGGTGATACTGTACAACTTTATTGTATATTGCTTACTTTGTATAAATTGATTAACATTGTAATGCAATAAGTCAAAAATAAATAGAAATAGGAAGTATTTAAAAAATCTCCCCTATAAAAGCCCATAACATGTATGTTTAAGTATAAAAGTATTGCCTATAAACTCGTGCAAATCGTGTCATTATTAAAAAAACTACAATGCCTCGAATAATTTGGTCTAATTATCATACTATACTAATATAATACCTGATATAATAAATATTCCATATTTATATAGTATATTGTCTATTTTATCGTATCATCGAATTTATATTATATAGTGTCTAATGTAATCAATTGATACACGAACGTCAACAAGTACGAACCGCGTAGAAACAATAATGCTGTATAGTATCACCTGATAATTAAGATTTTACATAGAATCTTAGAGTGCGTCTAAATAATGTGACCAGGGACTGTAGTTTCCCCTTGTTTAACGAAATTTCTCGTTGTTTATCGCCATTTTTTGGTTTTGCTGTAAATGGCGAATGGTTTTTTAAGAAAAAAAGAAGCTAAAATACAACATAGAAATATAAAAAAATGTACTCACATCGACTTTAACTCCTGTTAGGGGAAAGAACTGACCCGGGGGTTTGTCCCTGGGTACGTATCTGTAAAATTCTACGTCGTCTCGATACCATTTTATGGAATAAAGTGGGTCTCCTTCCAAATCATAACCACACTGTAGTTGTACTTTGTCTCCTACCACTACTAGATTTGGAACATGAAGAGAAACTAGTTTTAAGCACCACGCACCTGAAAACACAACAACATTTCGTGTTAGGCTGCGAAGTGAAAGAAAATCATTACAGCAATATGTGGATTCTATGTTACTGGTATATTAAGTCCTTTAAAAACACGCCGTCCTATATTGTTATGACAGAACATAACTTTTAATCGCTGGAGAGATGGTATAGTGACACTTCTTTAAGGTATACAATCCCTGGCCAAATTATTAAACGTAGCACTTTTAACTGAGTGTCGTCATACAGCAAAATTTTACTGTATTTTTAGTTTAAATATTTAATGTAATAATTTAATCTCCGTATAACACCCTGGTGTTGGTTTACGGAGCTGAAAACGTCAAATCATACAACCCCTACATCGTATTCCTGGTTTTTCTTAAATCTGTATCTGGCTTACAACGATGAAATGGGAAAATAACGAATATTAATTTTTAGAAATTTGTATATGATTCATATTCTATAAAATTAAATCCATAGAGTAGGGTAAATCAACCAGAGAAGGAATATTTCATATATATTGATTAAAAATAAGAATTTGAAAGTTTTTCTTTAGATTGATTGGTAACAATAACTTACTGCCAAACAATAGGAAGTCATCCAGCAATGTTTTGGATTACCTGGTCAAATAGACTTCTCTGGACAAATTTTTTGAATTTGTTATTATCTCTGTAACACCTTGTTTCTTTGAAAAAATTATAAGGTGAGTGTTTGTATTTATATGTTTGAAGTGGAATTAATTGCATGTAATAGTTTTATTTTTCTCACTGTGAAAAAGAGAATTCAAAATATAGTTATTGAAGTTACGTTTTATTATTTTTTAAGCACCATAGCATAATCAAATACATATAAGGGGGTGTATATTCACTGGATCACCAAACGATGAAAAACAAACGAAGGAACAAGTGTTCCCTTACTGGTTTTTTTCTAAGTTAATGAAAATGAAATCTTGTACCTTTAGTGATGTTTTGCATCAAAAGTATGTTAAAAATACAAAAAACAACTTCTAACCAGTGAAAGAACAGGCATGTACCTTCACTGGTTAGAAGATTCACAGGCACTTTAGAGGGTATATCACCCGTAGAGGATTTTGAAGAATTTTTGTCTCCGTCATATTTGGAGCATTTTTTAACAGAAACATAAAAATACGCCAAACAATGAAAAAACAAACCAGATTTTTCCTTAACAACTGAAGAATAAAAAACATTTATCGGTTTTTTGCTTTTCACTGGATATCATACACTATCAAGTGAATGTGACTATTGGTCAGATGAAGAAGATTTAATGGTTCCTATAGCAAAAACCTCAATGACTAGAAACAGATACTTAGAAATAAAATCTATGATGCATTTTGCTGATAATAATGAAGCCAAGTCCCAAACAAATGACAGAGCTTTTAAAATTCGAAAATAATTACTGAAATGAACGCAAATTTTCAGAAATGGGGAATTTTTGACAAGCATCTATCTATTGATGAAATCATAATTCGATATTACGGTCATCATTACTTCAAGCAATACATTAAAGGTAAACCCATAAGGTTTGGGTATAAAATGTGGGCATTATGTGGGAACAATGGTTACTGCTATAATTTTGATTTGTATTGCGGCAAGGAAGTTGTCGATGCTGCTTCTACTGTGGTTCTTTCAAAAGAGCCCTTGGGAACACGAGTTCTAAAAAAATGCTCCAATCAGTTACTGATCCCAATAGTCATATAGTTTATTTAAATAATTTTTTTAATTCCTATAATTTGTTAGTTGACCTAAGAAAGGGTGGATTTCGAGGAACAATAAGAAGTGACAGCATTGTCCCCTTGATTCTACTTTCAAAAAGATCACATTTTTTCTACTTTGATGTGAAAAATAAAATTACTGTGGTAAAATGCAATGATAAAAAATGCCACAAATTTTGGCATAATTGAGCCAACTGTTTGAAGGCGTGAAAAAGCTGAAAAAAATATAATCGAGCAGTCATAACTCGTATAACAAAAACATGGGTGGTCATGATTGGCTCTTAGAGAAACATACCACAAAAATCCGCGGAAAAAAATGGTATTGAAAAATGTTTACCCGAATTGTAGGCATGGCTGGTGTAAATACCCGAGTTATTTACAACACGGTAAATGCAGAGAAAAAGAGTATCAAAAAAATAAGGAGACATATTACAATAGCATATCTAAAAAAGGCTACAGTGGACAAAAACAAATCGGTAGACCAAGTTACACAATTTCATCTCGAGTGAAGGTAATAAACACTGTTAGACGTGATGGAGTTGGCCATATAAATGGTAAAGAGAAAAACAAAGACGATGTCAAAATTCAAAATTGTTCGGGAAAATCTCTTACATTTTGCATGAAATGTAATGTAACACTATGTACAAAATTTTTTCCAAATTACCATAGATAGTGTGAATATGTTTAAACTTAATAAAAATGTCAATTTTATTTGTGTTTCGTTTTATTTTGCATTAAATATTAAAGTTCAATTGTTTGGGAACAGAAACGTAATCAAGTAACTAAAAACAAAGGTGAAGTACCAAGTGTTCACAAACTTACATATCCGCCCAGCGTCCTATTTATAGGACAGTAATTATCTCGGATCCTAAATTAATGGTGTGGAGTTTAATTGCATATTATATTTAATGTAAGTGTTTAGAACATATTCTTAATTTCAATTTTAAATTAAGTTGGGCGTTAACGGGTTAATTTGTTGACACTTTACTTTTCTATTCATGATTACAAAAAAGTTAACATTTTACAAGCATTTGTATGTTATAATTTCAAGAATAGGCTTGTTTTTAGGTATTTGTATGGCATATAAATACATAAAGAGCATTAAAAAATAACCAAGAGTAAGTGTTTTTTCACTGGGAAATTTTGTGTTCCTTCACTTGGTCTTCATACTACTTGTTATTTGAACCTCCAAAACTTTGAAACAATATTATGTAAGTTCTCTACAATTTCTTTACATAATTTGAAATCAGTAACAAATAAGTTGACACTGTCATTTAACTAAAATTATGAATTTTGAAATTAATATGATTTTTTAAAAGGCAAGCGAAGCTTAAGTGTTTCTTCACTGGTTAGTTTACCCTATATACTTCAATTATCATATAACGTTAATTATTTTTTGCCATTTTAGAGAGAAATCAAGTGACACATTAAGTGATGGAATCAATCACTTTAAAAGCTATAATAACAAGTCTCAAAAGGTTTAAAATAGAATGTCGGAAATTAACCGTTACCCTTACCAATTCTTTTGAAAGAAAAAAAAAATCTTAAAATCAACATATTTTTTTCAATTTCATTTAAAAATACAGGAAGCTAAAATTAAACCTAATGCTCAAGTTTTAAGTTAAAATTTAAATTTTTTAAATGCATAAAAAACAATTAATTTACCATCCGTTTACTATCCACAGTTATCAAGGGGAAAAAGGAAAAAAATTGAATAATAATCTTTGTAGGATAGACTTAAAACAAGGAACAACGCAAAATGATACTTTCCAAACACCAGTGAAGTGATACATTATTTTACACTTCTTTTTTATGTCAATTCAGCAACCATGGTATTTAAAATAGCACCAATCACGTGTGCAGTCCCACAATTCAACAGCAAAACTCGCAAACAAAATTT
Source organism: Parasteatoda lunata (assembly GCA_949128135.1). Lineage (NCBI taxonomy): Eukaryota > Metazoa > Arthropoda > Arachnida > Araneae > Theridiidae > Parasteatoda > Parasteatoda lunata. Next base: position 5,445,270 of record OX421975.1, read on the forward strand.
GGCAAATCACAGCAGATTATTATTATTATTGTTTTTGTTTTTTTTCTTTTTTGCTTCCGGCCGAGTAAAAACGTGATCAAATAAGACGTATTTACAAATTCTGCAATGCCCGAGTTTACTCGGGATAATAAATATTAGCAATATATACATACCCGAGTTAACTCGGAATAATCAGGGAAGATAATGTCATTTACTTATTTTTCAATGTCTAAACAATCAGGTAATATAAATTAGTTGATAGAATGAAAGAAAATTCTTAGTTTTAATGATAGGGAGATAATTAATACATTCATTATCAAGGTAAACTTACTCAAGGTAATCTGCAGATTAAACAGGTAACGTTCATATTAACAGCTTTCGAGGGGTAAAACAAATACGCTAATATATATATATATATATATATATATATATATATATATATATATATATATAGCATGATAAAAACAAAAAGAAGAAAAAAGAGAAAAACGAAGAAAATTAATAAGTTTTATTAACTGCGCATAAGCTGCAAGTTTATAGAACTCATAAAATAAGTTAAAGCATAAGTTGCTTATTTGAGATATACGTGCGCAAAATAAAAAACGGATCACCCCGAATAACTTTTGATCAGATCTTTAGGACTCACACTTAATGGTTAACCTGAAGTGGGGTTTAAAGTTAGACAACAAAATAGCTACAATCTGGGAAATCTCATTTTATATTTTGTTCTATCTCGAGAACTTCTGAACCGATTTGAAAAATGCATCCACATAATTATAAAATTCACTTTTCCAAAGTTTGAAAATACCATGCAAAAAATAATTTTTAGTAAATACTTACGGTTTTTTTATTATTTTATTTAATATTAGTCGAAAAAATTTTGAAATGTAAGGCATATAATTTTTTACATCATTTAAAAAAATGTAAGTTTACATGGCAAAATACAAAATTTGAGTGAAATCAGTTGGTTTCTGAGAAATTTAATTTCAAAAAAGTTATATTTTAAAAATTCGTTTTCACGGGAACTATTTAAACAATTTCATTCAAAGTTTATTGCCATGTAAAATTATATTCTTTAAAATGATTTAAGAAATTGTATACCTTACAACTCAAAATGTTTTCGACTAATAATAAATAAAAAAATAATAAATATTAACTAATTATCTTTGAATAAACGAGTTTTATAATTGCATGCAAAAAATTTTCAATTGACTTAAAAATTTCTCCGAATATGGTGAAATAAACAAGAAGTAAAATTCCCATGAAAGAGTCCAAAATTTGGATCGCCCTCCTGATTCGGGGGACTATATTTCCGAAATTGTGGCTAACCCCTTACATTTTGGAGGTCAGAAATCTGAATCCATTTAAAAAAAGGTACGTTTATCAAGTGAGCTTTTGTGTCCGATTTCGTAATGTAAAATATCGTCTTCGCTAATTAATTAGCATATTTGAGGTCATTAGCATATGGATTGAGTAAGATCCGATCATTAGATCAAAAGTTATTAAGGGTGGTCCGGTTTTTTTGACGCATTGTACCCTCACATTACCTCATTTACAGCACCTTCATAACTAGTAAAATAAGTTATCCGAAGCTGATAGGCTGTGATAAGATCTGCGGTCAAACAGTCGAATGTTTATTTCTCACTTTGAATATTGAAAAACCCTCAAACCAGAGTCAAAATTCTAGATGGTTCCATTAAAACATTTTGATGGTTTATGTTGTTTTCAGTGTAATTCATGATGGTCCAACACCATTGGATGGTCACCATAAACCAACACTCTCCATTATTCCGATGGAAAATGTTACTTTAATACTATGATGGTTAACCATCAAGATAAGTCTGATTCTCATGGACCAACAATTCATGATGATTCGTGATGGTCAATGACGGTTTCAACTATACATTTCCATGATGGTTTAATGTAACAATTTGAATTTTATGTTGAACTGTCATAAATCAGTCCGAATTCCTATTTTGTGATGATGGTTGTTCATGATCATTTCAACATTTGATCTCCAAGAAACTATGATGGAAATTTCTGATGGTTAAATATGAAAAAACTAACAAAACAAGTTGCTATTCTTATGTTGGACCATCATACATCTGTCCGAATTCCTATTTTGTGATGATGGTTGTTCATGATCGTTTCAACATTTGATCTCCAAGAAACTATAATGGAAATTTCTGATGGTTTAACATGAAAAAACTAACAAAACAAGTTGCTATTCTTATGTAGGACCATACATCTGTCCGAATTCCTATATTGGGGTGATGGTTTATAGAAAATTTAATTCGAGATTCGGATATGCGTACTGCCAAGATATACGCAATATATTTCTATCATTATGTGCCCTGGTTAGTATCAAGTAACAGTCAATATGCGCTTTTTATATTTATTGTCAAAACATAACAACACAACAATTAGACTTAGACTGAAATAATTGAAACGAAAATAATATTCATGAGCAATCAAAACAGGAGCTTTCGAGATGTGCTCCTTCCGGCGTGAGTGTATCGAGAACAACTGACTAACAATATTTTTGATTGGTGACGGATTGGCTCCGCCGAAATGAATTAATTTGAAACACACAGCCCCCCCCCCCATGAACCATGGGGAGTTCATCAAAATTGTTAAAAATACAATATACCATTAAATAAAGTTCGATTAAAGATACTTTTCAAATTTTAAATCTTAATTCAAAAATACAACAAAACAAATCTTAATATTATGATCTTATTGTAAACATAAAACTATTATAAAAATAAAAATTTTTTTAGGTAAATAAATTTCCGCACAATAATTCTGGAGAACAATATTGAACATTCAAGATAATTAAACACTTATGAAACACTTTTTTCATTTACAAATACGAGAATAAGAATATATATAAGTAAAATAAAGTAATCAAATATCTAAATTTCACAGCATATTCAGTTCAGAAATATAACCAGTAAAATTCAATGTAAGTTATCAAGAAAAATATTGTTTAACAAACAACATTTAAAACACTAAATCAGGAAATTATTAGTTAAAACATTTGAATTAACTAAATATTATAGAGAATTAAAATGCAATTCTAGATATTTATATAATTTTTTTTTTTTTTGAATAAACATCAATAACATTATGATATGCCAATTAATTATTTCAAATGACATTTTTAATAAGTTTGAACTTCAGTTTGCAATTTCTAAATTATACAATAATTGCACAGGGCGTTTAATAACTGAAGATTCAGTTTTTACCTTGCAAGCCCTCACCTTACCATCTCTTCCAGGGAACAATTATTCTACCTAATTTCCAAAAATTTTTAGGTAAATGATCTTCTTTTATTAAAACAATATCGTTAGTTTTAAATGGAGGGATATTACCCTTAACTAAATTTGAATTAATCAATTTTAAATTCAGAAGATATTCATTTTTCCAACGAGACCAAAAATTTCTCATTAATTTTTCTCTATAATTGTAAGATCTAATTAGGTTTTTCCTAGAAGAGAGGTTTGAATCAAGGTGAAGTCTTACCTAAAAGAAAGTGAACCGGTGTTCTTCTGCATCACTTCCAACGTAAGTTATTGGGCGAGCCTCACTTTCGAAAAAGAACAGTTAGTGAGGGAGGATTTACCTAGGGTTTTCCGAAGAGCAACTTTTACAGATCTAACCATGCGTTCGTAAAAACCAGGCAGCTCTCTCGACGATGTATTTCCATTTAATACAAAATTCTTTTATCTTTGCATCCACATCAGTTCCAATTCAGCACGTTTAAAGCCACGTGCATTATCGATGACGCCGAACAATGAAAGCGGCGAAAATATCCCCTCAAGATGAACAATTCTTGTCACAGCACATGTAGGATGTATTGTTTACTTTCATGGTTTTTAACAAAGAGAGGACCAGCAAAATCCACTCCAATGACGGAGAAGATGGCTCCACTCATTCAGCTGGCAGCGGTGCTACAACTTGGTCTCCAGGAGAAGAATTCTACAGATTACACATTTCCTGAGTACTGTTAGTCTAGCCTTTAAAATCCAGTATTTTTTCTCTCACTTGCACTAATGTGTGATAGAGACACTGGAATGGAAGACTCTTTCATGGGAATCCCAAATTAACAGCTCTGTTAATTTGGATTTTACTGGAAGTATCACAGGATGTTTTTCATTCATTGATAAATCAGTCTTACCTAAGCGTCTAGTGACACGTAAGACACCTTCTTGGTCAAGAAATGGATTTAAGCAAAGCAGTTTTGAGTTTTTGGAAAGAGATTTCTTTGCAATCAAGTTATTTTTTAACTTTGGGCAAAATAATAAATTATGTTGAAAACTTGGACATATTTCACAAGGTTTGAGTTTAACTTTACACTGATTTAGCAAATGGTTTTAATAAAAACATTTGTAACAGCGTCCTTCCTTTTTTTAATTTAAAACGTTTCTGTTCATCAGTAAAGGTTTTGCATTTTAACCCTGTATGCGAATATGAATTACAAAAAATGCAAGAATTTTTAACAATTGTATTTAAAGCGGCTGATGTAGGAATGTTTTTGTTTTTAGGATATCTAGTTTCGTAGCTGGTTCGTGAGTTTGATCTAGCTGATTCGTGAGTTTTCATAGAAATCGCAGAAACGGCAATAGCTGCTTCTCGAGATTCAATTTCAAATTTTATGAATTTCATTAATTCACTGATATCGCCCGATTTATTATGATCTCTTTTACGATGATATTCTATTATTAAGTTATGAGGCAATTGTTTTTATAAATCCGAATTAATAAATGACCAAAATTATCTGATGCTACACCCATAGATTGCAAATACTGATTTCACTTTCATCATACAAATGCCCTGAATATTTGAAGAAGATTTAACTGGTTCGATTTCCAAGAGTTTATTTACAAAACAATTAATTAAATGTTCCGATTTTCCATATCTATCTTTTAGTAAGATTAAACACGATTTATAATTTTCTTCTGTTAAAGCAAAATCTGCTACTGTTTTATAAGCATCCCCAGAGAGAAAATATTATAAACATTACTTAATGATTCATTAGAATCTACTGAAACTATTAAAAAAGTCTAAAAATGTAGTTGAATCAGCATTAAAAATTGGAATGTTAAGTTTAGGCAAATTAATAGAAATCGGAATGTTTTTCCTATTATTAACATTCGAAATATTAACATTTGGAATATTAACATTATTAGTGGAAACTGATTTTTTTATTTTAAACTTTGTTAACAACATTTTAATTTTCATTTTGGAGTCACCTATGTTTTCATCATATTCCATTGAGTTTTCAATTTCTGCTTCAAAAACAGCATTATCCGTGATTAGTTCCTCATTTGATTCATTAAGGCTTTTTAGCTCAGTTCGTTTTTCTTCGAGTTCAATTAAATATTCTAATAATTGTTTCTGGTGAATTTCATCTTCAAAATTGAGATTCTGTACAAATGTGTCTATTTTCGTAATTGACTTAGTACAATTAGATCTAGCAAGCTTTCGTTTTACTTTAAGTTTATCAATAGTTTCCATTTTCGAGATGTAAATAAATAAAAGTACAGTACCTGTTAAGTTCAAGTTTTCTGTAACAAGTATTTCGAAATTTCAAGTAATTCTTTCGTGAATCCAAAGTAAAGCACGTTAAGTACTTTTTTAATTAATCTAAAATAAATCATATATTAAAATCCAAATTAACTCTCGGGTTTCGAGGTCCAAGAAATTATAGAAAATTTAATTCGAGATTCGGATATGCATACTGCCAAGATATACGCAATATATTTCAAACATTATGTGCCCTGGTTAGTATCAAGTAACAGTCAATATGCGCTTTTTATATTTATTGTCAAAACATAACAACACAACAATTAGAATTAGACTGAAATAATTGAAAACGAAAATAATATTCATGAGCAATCAAAACAGGAGCTTTCGAGATGTGCTCCTTCCGGCGTGAGTGTATCGAGAACAACTGACTAACAATATTTTTGATTGGCGACGGATTGGCTCCGCCGAAATGAATTAATTTGAAACAATGGTTACTCATGTTGACTACCATCAAAAATAAAATGTTTCATGATGGAGTTGTTGATGGTTACTATCAAGATTTTGTTGGTCCACGAATGGAAAACCATCAAAAATGTTGTCTTGGTTACTACGGCGAACAAAGAGCGCAGAATTTGTCCTTTGTTGTCAATCTAAGAAACGCAGAATTCAGTATGCAAATACTGCAACAAGCCCATTTGTGCAGGAGAACTCATTCAACCTTTGCGAAGCATGCAAACGATAATTTGACCATATTTCTGTTCTCTAATTGAAGTAAATACTTTTTAAGTTAGGATCACTTGTCGGAAATAAATATTGGAAGCAAAAAAAAATTTAATTCAAATGATTTGCTACAGATTAACATTTATTCAAGTTAAATTATCTTAAGGTTAAAAAAACTCGCTTCATGTGTTGTCGCAACTGTTGTTCGTAAAATGACTCCAGTCGAAAGAATGAACACAAAAATGCATGGGAATTATCATTGGAATAAACTTGCGGTATTAGAATAAGTACCGATGCTTCTTTTGTCAACATGGAAGGGGGTATAAACGCCGATTCTTAAGCGGCAACAGCTTCCTATCCATTTGCATAATCATCCAACTATAGTGATTACCCTGACTGAGGATAACTCAGTTACTATAGAGAGCAGCTTCTTGCAGGGGGGGGAGGAGGTGTAATGGGGGTGTCTTCATTTCCATCTCATTAGCGCCCTCGATTTCAAATCATTCAATTATCAACTCAACGGCACGAAGATAATTGAATTTTTTCTGCCCCCCCCCCCCCAATTTTCATTACAAAAGATGAACGGGAATGGGGAGAGGGAGGGTCATTACGCCCTTTGATTCCCCAATTAGAGATGTTTTGCGATTCCTCTCGCTTGCTAATCGAATTTTCGCGATCCTTTTCCATACCCGAAACACAAATTTGCAATTTAAAACTGAAAATAGACGTAAGGCCCCGAGGACCCCCTTTTGGTAATGCATAGGTGAATATATAAAGAATTAATAATACAGTCCGTGGTTTTGGGAAGAAAAATAAAAAAAGAAATTAACGTCTGAAAATATTTCTTCATAATTTTTGAATCCCTTCCTCCCCCCTCTAGAGATTCGAATAAATGTAAGTATCTAAATAGAGGTAATTTTACGCTTTTAGAATCCTGATGAAATGCTATCCATTACTTTCGGTGTAAACAGGCTTTTTTTTTTCCTTTCTTCCCTTAAAAGATTTTGGAGAAAAGAGAATTTAATTGGTTTCTTTCATCACTTTAATTTGACCCGTTGGCTTTTAATTATACCCTTCGAAAATCCTTTACCTCAAAGTTTTTATGATTGTTATTAACATCACCTCTCAAAATTTCTCGTAATCGATACATTTTGTATCGTATCGCAACTACCGTATCGCATCGCGAGGAGTTATAAAACATTTTAATTTATTTCGTTGAGTAGATAAGAAAAGGGATTCGAATAAAAAGTGCACACTTTATTACTTTACAATTGTGCGAATTAACAAATAAAGAAGTATTTAAAAATGGCAACTTCTTAAAAAAGAAATCACCAACCGTTTTCAAAAAAACTTTTTGTAGTGATTTTCACCTAGTGATAAGTTCGAATGAAATATTCTAAAAAAATTTAAATTTACACTCAAAAGTTGTTTATGTCTAAAGTTGAATTAAAAGAGAGAAGTTTTAACATGATTGATAAGGATTTCAACGTTTCGACTGTTTTTTGTGGTTTTCTCAACCACGTATTGAAATCAACAGGGAATTTATGAATGTTGAAAAATTCAAAATGGAAATATAGTTATTGAAGGTAGCTAACCATAGTTTGACGTTGGAGTTCATGGGTCCATTTATTGTTGTCAACTTGTTATTGCTTTCAAAAATAAACAAGTAAGCTTAATACCGTTAAAAACTGAACTGTGAGAATATGTTTTTTTTAAAATTATTATCACTATATATATATATATATATATATATATATATATATATATATATATATATAGGGGAAGGTCGGGCAAGACGGGACATCGCATTTCTTTCTATGCGCATCACGGTAGCGACTTCGAATGTGTGTTTTCGATAAGAAAATATTATTGTTCTCAATACGCACAAGTGTTTTCGTCAGTTCACAAGGTGTTATCGAAAGGCAAGCATTGTTTGGTTTTTCTTATAATGTGTTAAAATATTTTTCCAGGTTTGTATTCTGTTATTATTTGTTTAATGCTTTGCAATAAATTTTTAAAATTTGTGGCACTGTAGTGTTATTATTGTACAAACATAATGAGAAGTGGATATTAAAAGTTTTGCAGATAATGTTTTATCTGCAAATGTAATGTATGTAAAATGTACTATCCGGGTAAGATGGGACAGCCAATGTAGATTAAAAGTGTAATATAATAAATAAACTCTCTGGATTTGGAAAAAAACATAAAAAATAAGGTAATATTAACAATAAAAAAATATGAACTAGCAAATATTACTTAACAAATGATTTAAAAAAATTTTATAAAAATGATTTATAATTAATTAATTGACAGACAATATTCAGACTGCTTAGAATGGGCTCATGAAGCATGCAGTGCTTATTCCGGTTTTGGCCGCTTCTTATGCAGTAACTGTAATGTTTAGGAACGTTTTTTTTAGACTATTCTTTTATTCTGACAGTAATTTCAGAGATTTTTGAAATATAATTATGTGTCCCATCTTGCCCGGGTAGCCTGGGCAATATGGGACAATGTTCTACTTTAGTTTATGTTAAGTTATTATTATTAAACTTTATTATTTATTTATTTTCTGTATGAGATATGTAAGAGCAATGTTCCCACTATATGTTTACAATGTAAAATATATAAAATTGCTCTAGTTTACTATTTTTTGAACCACGTTTCCTTAAGCGGTTCATCCTACCCGGGCTTCCCCTATATATATATATAGTCCCTGGCCAAATTATTGGACTCACTATAAAATTCTATGCAATATCTTACGCAACTGAAACCAGTTTGTTAACGTCCATGTATAAATGGGTTAAATTAGACGACATTAACGACATTCGACGATCGGATAAATTTGACGATATAATATATAAATATAGAATATTATTATATTACGTATTATATTAGTATATTATAATAATTTGACCAAATTATTAGACGCACTGTAGCGTTTTAATAATGACATGTTTTGCAAGAGTTTATAGGCAATACTTTTATATTTAAACATACATGTAATGGGTTTTTATTCAAGAAATTTTTCATATATTTCCTATTTGTAATTATTTTTAACGCATTGGATTAATATGTTATATGCCGCTTAAAAAAAATAATACTGTATAGCATCACCTGATAATTAAGATTTTGCATAGAATCTTATAGTGCGTCCAATAATATTCCCAGGGGCTGTATATATATATATATATATATATATATATATATATATATATATATATATATATATATATATATATATATATATATATATATATATATATATATATATATATATATATATATATATATATATATATATATATATATATGATCCCAATCGCGTGGCCATGAATGCAGAGGATATTATTGTATTAAAAGATCAGTTGCAGTGTGGCGCGATAATCACTATAAAAATTGTGATGGGTACCCATAAAAGTCGTTGAGTACACCTGCGTTGATTAAAAAAAAAGGTAAAGAACAATTCTTTATGGTTTTTATTTCTTCTATTTATTGTTTTATGGATCTACTCAAACAGAACCGGATGATACTTTTATTATAAATCTACTCTAGATGATTATTTTGATAACAAACCATTTTATTTGTGTAATGAATTAATTTTGATTTTAAGGAAGTTCAAAAACAAGAATTATATGTATTCATGTTCTTTAAATATACATAACTACTATTGCTCATAATATCATTTTGCTGAAATGAATATAAATATATATACTGGGAGAATTAAAAGGAATTACACATATTTATAAAATCCATTCACTCTGAGCATACAGTCTATGGCTAAATTATTAGACGCACTCTAAGATTTTATGTAAAATAATAATTATCAGGTGATACTGTACAACTTTATTGTATATTGCTTACTTTGTATAAATTGATTAACATTGTAATGCAATAAGTCAAAAATAATTAGAAATAGGAAGTATTTAAAAAATCTCCCCTATAAAAGCCTATAACATGTATGTTTAAGTATAAAAGTATTGCCTATAAACTCGTGCAAATCGTGTCATTATTAAAAAACTGCCGTGCGTCTAATAATTGGATCTAACTATTATAATGTACTAATATAATACCTGATATATAAATATTCTATAATTATATAGTATATCGTCTATTTTATCCAATCATCGAATTTATATTATATATCGTCTAATTTAACCCATTGATACACTAAGGTAAACAAATGCAAACCGGTTTTAGTCACATAAAAACCATAAAGCTGTATAGTATCCCCTGATAATTTGAATTTTACTAAGAACCTTATAGTGCGTCTAATAATTTTGTAAGGGACTGTATTTTCATGCCACATTGCTTCATAACTGTTTATTTATGAAACTGTTCGTTTATGTAATGAAATAGTAACTTCCTTGGCTTAAGTGTAATTACCATGACTGCATATTTACTGGAAAATTGAATTAACAAAATCCTTATATAAAGAGACGACTTACGTTGATTAATTCGGAGGCCAAAATTGTTCGCCAGTGTAGTATATCGATGTTGTTGTTGGTCATAAAGGCATAGGAGATGCGATTGTTCTTGTTTTCCAGTGGCTCCATCTACTGTCAAGAAATTGATTTCCGCCACACCCGTTTATAGGACAGATCTATTTATTCAGCCACAGTTCGTAATTTTGACCTGAACCAGAGAACGATCCATCTCCAATTCAGCACCCCCCAAAGGTATAATTTGTTAGTGGAACATGGAGGACTTTGTGACCCGACAGATATAACGAGTACCATCCACCATTTACTACACGAGTTTTAGACCGCTTCGATTCGAACCCCCGTTCTTAGAGGGTGAGCCCAGCGCCCTGTCAATCAGGCTACCCCGGCCATAATATATCGATGATTGATAGTTATTGATTATTGTTGTCATTTAATCCTCTTTAAGATGCTAATAATGAATTACCATTTATCAACGATTTATCTATGATGAATGAAACATCTATCAAAGATCCATCTATGATAAATTAATCTATCAAAGATCCATCTATGATAAATTAATCTATCAAAGATCTATCCATGATAAATTGAACATCTATCAATACTTATCAGTCTTAAATGCTTGCGAATGAAAAGTTGATCTATCGAAAATTCACTTTTATCGATTTTTCTGCAGTCTCAGCATTATCTTCAAGTTCAGACATCTGTTTATATGCCTTTATTTTAAATCATCGTAAAAATAAAATGCTATTTAATGGTTTTAAAATAATCATGAACACTTTCACAATTTTATTCTTAATAACTCAGTTTATATTTTTCCCAAAGCGTGACTACTATGTTCTGAACTTATTACTCTTTCACCACAAAATAACAATTTGGCGTGCATTTTTATTTTTTAAAAAACAAAATTTTTCTCAAAGAATAAAGTGTTTAAAGAAAAGCTTTTCCTCGAAGAACGCGAAGAGCTTTTCGCATTCTATTAATTAGCATTTGCTTCCCTGAATATTTCATCGTTAAATAAAACTCCTTTTGCGCTTTTATTTTTCCCAACATCTTTTAAAGCTTTTTGTACTTTTTATACGAAAAAAAATTCCCTCGAGGTATCGTATTATTTAACATGCTTAACTGACCGTAAAAAAAGTAGAAAAGATTTCTTGTTCATATAGTTTCTACTTGTTTTCATTCTAGTTTTTTTCGTGGACAAAAATTTAAATTATTATTTTTCATCTGCATTTAGTTTCTTATTCATATTCCCCTTTTCGTTTCATGAATATTTTTATTTTTTACGAAAAACGTTTAAATGCTGCGTATTTTACTTTAAATTTAACTTCTCTTTCTTTACGGAATTTAAATAATTTGGCTAAAAATAGAATTTTTTTAGGCTATACCACGATTTGGTAGCTAGTATTTGGTTCCACGTTTAAACTCTAAATTTTGCAGTGATGAATAAAGGGATAGAGCGTTCGCCTTCTAATCAGGTAACCCGGGTTCGAATCCCAGCGATGGCTTGCCGATACTAATTCGGCATTCAGCTTGCAATGACCACAGTGCTGACGTGAAATATCCTCAGTGGTAGACGGATCATGGGTTGGAGTCTCCTTGCCGTCAGCCTAACCGTGGGAGGTTCTCGTGGTCTTCCTCTCCATGTAACGCAAATGCGGGTTAGTTCCATTAAAAAATCCTCCATGAAGGCAAATTTCTCCCAATACTTGATCCAAGTGTTTCCTTGTCTTCTGGTTTTGGTTCAAAATGACAAAGCTACGTAGTTGAACATTAGTAATCGTAAGCCCGAAAATTGGGTCAGCTGTTCAACGACGATTAACAAAAAATATAAAAACTCTAAATTTTAAATATAGAAAAAATACGTAAATTTGAAACGAGTCATTTATTATGACGCAAAAATTTGGAAACTGTAAACCTGAAAAAGATTATCACTTTAGACAACTTTTGATTTAATGAATGAGGTTTCCACGCATTAAGCTTGCAGTTTAACTAGTTCGCTTAAAATATATTTACAAGTTAGTTTATATGGTAAGTCAGAACTAGGACTGGGCTATAAATCGATATATCTCGACATATCGATTTAACGCCTATATCGGCAGGCCGATACAGCGACTTTCGTTCCAGGTGATGCATCAGAAATCTGATTTAAGCCGTCGAGTAAAGAAGACGAACGCAAAACGATATAGTGATACAAGGATCTTCTCTTACGTTCCGATGCCAACTCGCGCTGTGGAAGACGATGTTCGTTTCGTTAGGTTGAAACGGCCTTGATTGATGAGCGGTAGAATCAGAATCAGTTTTGAGAACATATATCGTGATCTCGCATGTTCATTTTCGCACCTCTTATTATAGTTTCTTTCTTTGTCGCGACTTGATATCGTTTCTTGTAGATTATTTTCAGTCGGACTGTGATCGCCGTCGTTACCTTGTTCTGAACGTAATTTATTATTGAAAAGAATATATAAAGAAGTGTTTCTTAATTAATTAGGTAATTTTATTTTTTAAACAAAACTTTTTTTTTTAATTTTTAAATGTGAAAATTAATTTTGATATTATAGGTTTAAGTAATTTTCTACATTATTGAATTTATTACAATCGGAAATCTAATTTAAGGTGCCCATAAAGAATTAAATTGCAAAGTAATTAAATTCGTGAGGCTATTTTTTACCTTATTTTAATTTATTAAAAACTTTTTAGATAAAACTACTAATAATTTAAAGGGTTTTTATTACTGATTTTAAATTTATAAATCTAGAGTTGTATTTATTTTTATAAATAAAATTATAACAAAACTAATTTTTCCTCTTTTGGATTTGGACATAAGTCTATCAACTTTGTTTATTAGTAAGTTTTGCGTCTTTTTTTTTTTTTTAATCATTTAGCACTTTGTTTTATTATAGAGTATAATCGTGTTTTTTAATTTTCTTTCAATATTGTCAGTTAAATATATTACCGAATATCATAATTCTTTTGTTTTTATTTTTAAGAAATTAAACCTTACTTTGTTTTTTCGTTCAGAATTCGGTAATTATTCAATTTAACTTATATATTTATGTGAAATAATAATGATTAAAAATAGTGTTATTTTAAAAGCGTTTTTTTTTAAATTTATTTAGCACTTTGTTTTAAGCATACAAATAATTTTTAACGAACTTATTTTTTAAATTTTCTTTCTATATTGTTAGGTAAATATATTGATAAATTTCAATTTTATTTATTTTTTTATTATTTATTTTTAAACTAAGAAATCTTTTGTTATTTGAGTGATCATTTTTAGAAAATAAAACATTATTATCTTTCTTTAGCAAAACATATATATCTTCAAATTCATAAATTGATTTAAATCAATCTGAGTATGAAGTTTTGATAGAAATCCGATTTTCTGTGCCTTACAAGTAAATGAAATTCAAAAATACTATATCGCGATGCAAAACTGACGATGCATCACGATATAAAATTTCCTATATCGCCCAGCCCTAGTCAGAAAAAAAAACGGTTTTATCTAATTAATGGACGACATATTCTTTTGCTAAGTTGTAATCTTAATGGTTCGTTTAAAATATGCTATAACTAAATAGCTATCGGATATATAGCAATTATTATTACGCTATCATCATGTATGTATCCTAACTTAAAAAAGATATTTCTAATGTGTATTTAATACAGTGAAGCAAAACTCCAAGAAAAAAACACGGCAATGAGTTTTTCAGAGTAACATATACAGGGTCATTCATAATTCCCTGTTCTGTTTACTACAACCTTATATTTACTACAACTGGCTTCAGTGGTACATGTTACTACCATCGACCGGCAACTGCTTAAGTTAAAACTTGAATACTTTTGGAATAATTTATTTTGTTGTTTTTTGCCATATTGGTCTTCGTTTTTTTTACTATAACGCTACGAAACCCCGGAGGGAATTATGAATAACCCTGCCATTCATTATGGATAAACATATAATTGACAAAAGTTTCAAGATCGCGGGTTCATGAAATTATGAGAATTTCAAATGTGAAATACTGGCACATTAATAACCGGTAAAACAATCAGAATTTCGACTACAAGCATGATACAGGCATGCAGTGAGTCATACAGATGTCATTTTGTGGGATGGAGTTCCATACCTGCTGCACTTGGTCTGAAAATATGGAGATAGTTAATGCTGGTTGTAGATGGCGCTGAAGTTGTCGTCCAATGATGTACCATACCTGCTCGAGTGGTGAAAGAACCTGGTGATCTGAAAGAACCTGGTGGCCAATACAGCATGTATTCATTCTGTAGAGCATGTTGAGCTACAAGAGCAGTATGAGGGTGAGCGTTATCCTTTTGAAAAATACCCCTTTGAATGCTGCTCATGAATGGCAACAGAACAGGTTGAATTGAGTAGTTATAGTAATCGACAATGTCAACCTTCATCTATCAAAAGGTACCTCTAGATAGAATCAAGTTAACATGTCTTATATACTACTGATTTGGTATTTAATATTTTCAGGGATACATTACTCCCCTTCCAGAATTTTATCTGTCACAGAATTCGATGAACGACTAGTTGATTTTTGCTGTTTTTTATTTATTTAATTATACAATTTTTGCTCATTATATTTTCTCTTCATTTTCGTTTATTTATATTATTTCGCTCATTATTTTTTTCTTTCTTCATTGTTTTGAGAGCTATATTTTTAGCAAATAAACTGTTTAACGTGGACCATCCATCGATGCTAGCTAGTTCATATCACGTCCGAGAGGAATTAACTATCGACCTTCATCTATGAAAAGGTGCCTCTTGATAGAATCAAGTTAATATGTCTTTTATACTACTAAATTGGTATTTAATATTCATAGTGGTGGTTACGCCGCAGAATCACCAGGTTGACGAACAAATTTGTAGTCAAAGTGTGTTGAAGAACTATGGGAGTGTTCCTGCTGTCATAGAAAACCTCTACCCAGACCATGACTCCAGATGCAGGTCCAGTGCGTCTAGGTCGGAGACACGTCAGTAGAAAGCGCTCACCTGGCCTCCATCTAACCAATATACTGGTCCCTAAGCAGAACCTACTTTGATCGGAAACTCGGCCCCCCACTCACGTCATAATCATCAGTTGTTTTGTGCGAGTGGAATGCAAGCTACTGGGGGTCTCGCTAGGAGCTGTACTTGAAATAGCCGATTTGCAACAGATCTTTGTGTCACTGCAGTGCCGACTGCAACTTGAATTTCTGAAGAACTATGTGCCATAGCCATATAGTCTGCCCTCTAGCGTACAGGGCTGTCTACCCTCTGAGAAGTGTCGCTTGGCATCCTAGAGCCCGGTCTTTATAAAGCAGTACCTTCCCTTGACCAAGGGCCGGGATAGCCTGGTACTAATCCAGTAGTTTCCTTGTCTTCTTGATCGGTTCAAAATTACATGGCTACGGATTTGAGCATTAGTAGTCGTAAACTCAAAATTGTGTCGGCTGTTCAACAATGGTTATAAAATAAAATCATGAACTGCTGGAGTCGTGATGGCTCAGGGGATAGAGCGATGCCTTCCAATGAAGTGAACTAGGTTCCACTCCCGCGATGGCTGTTCGATACGAATTCCGCATCCGGCTTGCACCGACCACAGTGCTGAAGGAAAATATCCTCAGTGGTAGACGGATCATGGGTTAGAGTCCCCTTGCCGTGAGGCCAACCGTGGTAGGTTCTCGTGGCCTTTCTCCCCATGTAACGCACATGCCGGTTAGTTCCATCAAAAACACCTCCACGAAGGCTAATTTCTCCCAGATACTTGATCCAATAGCTCTCTAGCTGTCTTAATTGCGTTCAAAATGACAAGGTTACTGAGTTGAATATTAATAGTAGCTAACCCAAAAAATTGGGTCTGCTGTTCAACGACGGTTATACATTAAAATAAAATCATGAACTGCTTTAATGAAGAATCAAAAGGAAAGGATTGAATGAAGAATCTTTTTGAAAATAACCCGGAGGGAGCGACTGCAGGTTCAAGTCCTTCAGTTCCAGCAATAAATCAAAAATGCTAGTGATGTGAATACAAAAAAAAAAAAAAAAGTTAAGTGATCTATGTATTTGCTACTAATCGTTTTGCACTTTTTCATGGCTTTCAAATATCTTAGCGGAAAAGAGGAAAACATTGAGTAAATGATTTCAAATTATATGCTAAACACACCCGTCATGCACCGACCACACTGCTGATGAGTGGTAGACGCGTGCCGTTAGGATAACCGTGGGAGATATCATGTAAAGCTCCATTAAAAAGGTAAAATTTTTTCAATACTTGATTCTCTTGTGGTTGGGTTTAAAATGACATAAGGCTGCATAGGTGAACTCATAATTGGGACGGTTATAAAAATGTAGAGAAAATCTTACAAATAGATTTTATTCTTCATTCAATTCAAGGTTGCGATGAATTTATTGAGATAATTTAAATGTTAAGATAACTTATTCTCTTCTGTATAAAAATGTATCTTTAGATAAATTGGTGTGTTTAGAAAATGTTACAAAACGTTTCATTTTCCACTCACATTATTTAAAAAAAAAACAGACATTGTTAAAAGCCATCATTTGATTACTTTGCATGATAATTCTTTAAATGTTCGAATCATTTTTCTTTTCTCGGTTTACTTGTCATTTATTACGCATTTAAACAATTAAATTTTCATCGGCTTCGGAAAAAAAGGGCGAGACAAATGAAGGGGTTAGGGGGGGGGGGAGTAAAGAATTTATTTTGTCAAACTATAGTCGGTCCCCCTTATTGCAAAAAGAATCATCGCGCAAGAATTAATTCTGATCATGTTCGAGTTCTTCGGAGCTAGGAAGAGAAAGATTCTTTTTTTAAAAAAAAGATTATCTTTCTCTCCCATCCTCATTTCTCAAGCCTTAATTGAGGCCTCCCCTCCCTCTAAAAGAGCGTCATCCTGCAAGATATCTTTGCCAAACGTTTCTGACAACTCATTTAAGGTCCAAAGGTTATTTTTGATAGTTAATACTTCATTTTTGTTTTGACGAAAAAAATGACTTTTCGTTGTCCAAACGTGTATCGGTTTACAATTGCTTTAAAAAGAAAAAATAAATTAACTAATGAAGATGGATTGAAAATTTGAGTTTTATTACAAGAAATGTCAGCTTTATGACATATACAATTATCGTATGGAAATTTTAAAAAAAAGATGAAAAAAAGATTACCTTGGGAATTAAATCAACAGTTTTTGAGTAACGTTTGTGCATATTTTTAATAAGGATATTTTTTGTTGGCAACACTAAATATGATCGGATTATTTAAACCAGTGTTCCTAAATTTATGGCTTTTGGGTACCCTTTCTGAATTTTCGTAACGCTGTGAAGCACTCATAAAAAAATGAATGTATTTCATTTTTTTAATATATAATGAAATTATAATAAAAAAATATTTCACAAAATAAATATAAAAAAATTACACAAAAAATATAAAAAAAATTGCACAAAATAAGTTCAAAATCACAACCGGCTGTTGATACCTCTAACTATTAACTGTTAACTGTGCAAAATAGCCAATAGAAAAATACATAATCATAAATTTTCATGGCTAGCTTTTTTTTAAATAAACATTTTTGAAATTTTCATTTGTTGCAAGCTATTTTGCACAAAAACGCGTACCCCCCATAAACTGTTCCCGTACCCCTGGGGGTACGCGTACCATACTTTGGGAAACACTGATTTAAACGTTTCTTGCCTTCCTTTCTAAATCGGCCTTTGGAAGTATTTCGCTCATGTTATTGGGATTTGAATGTTTATCCCGAGGTTTCCACTAGAGAAATGAGTAAAAAAAATCTTTTACTCTCGACATCAAAGCTTCTGTAATGAGGATACCTCGAGTGAAAATTTTAAACACGCTTCAGATAAATTCAAATAAATATTAATATCCAGTCGTAATATTAAAATAATTCGATAAAAAATAAAAGTAGACAGAATAGCCATATCAACTTCCAAAAAACAAAGAAATTGCAAAAACTGCAAGCAGGGGAAAATAAAAAGACTAAGATTTAAAGTTATGCAAGATTTCAAAATTGTCTTTAAAGTAAACTTGTTTAACTATTTGTCGAATAAAAATTAATCAATATGAGTCGTGATGGCTCAGGGGATTGAGCGTTCGCTTTCCTATGAGGGAACCGGGTTCGAATCACAGCGATAGAGGATTCCGCATCCGGCTCGAACAGACCACAGTGCTGCCGTGAAATATCCTCAGTGGTAGACGGATCATGTATGATAATCCTCTTGTCGTCAAGCTAACCATGGGTGGTTTTTCGTGCTTTTCCTCTCCATGTAACGCAAACGCGGGTTAGTTCCACCATAAAGTCCTCCACGAAGGAAAATTTCTACCCATACTTGATCCAAGAGTTCCCTTGTCTTCTGGATAAGGTTGTTGAAAATAAGAAGGCTATGGAGTTGAACATGAGTAGTCGTAAACCCAAAAGTCGGCTGTTCAACGAAGTGACTACATTTAAGTCGGACTTATAAATGCCTATTATTCAGCAAAAGACTCATACATTTTAGCATTAATGGAATTAAAAATACATGATTGCTTAAGGGTAATTTAGGTTCAATTTGTTTCAAGAAAGTAAATCGTGTCTACATAATCTATATATATAAAAATGAATGTCTGTGTGTATGTCCTTTATAGACTACTAAACCATCCAACCGAAAGTTATGAAATTTGGCATACAGATAGTTTCAATCACAAGGAAGGTCACTGTCAACATTAGAACATTCTACGACAAATCATTCTAATGGGATGAGCGAAAAACGAAATGGAATTTACTGATTGGTTAACCATTAGCCATTGTTTTAAAGTTAACGAATCAATTTTCACATATTATAAAGATACATCAGTGATACTTGCTACCTTACAGATCTATTTGATCAAAAAATAGTTTATTGCACGCATTTAAATATTTAATTATCTTATATTCGCGATGTCAAATGAATTCAATGAACATTAGGTGGCAGCACGCGTGGTCTAAGTCACCAAATTTATACTTCGTCTGATACCACGTGTTTTTATTTTATTTATATTAATATGCTATTTAAATGTGTTTCTAAAAAACTACTTATTTAAAACCAACGGTAGCTGAATAGAAACAAAATATTTATGTAATCAAAAGCAAAAATTAAGGGGAATGTGGTACTAATTCGTTTAGAAGAAACATAAGAAATTGGCGCCAATGAGGCTTAATTAGGCCAATCATGATTAATTAATTAAGGTAATTTATGCATATTTAAATAAAATACTAAGCAATATACTAGAAAACAAAATAAATTGAGTAAAGGCATTTATTTGCTTAGAAGAACAGTAAGAAATAGTCATACTGTCATTGACGACAATAATGTTTAATTAATGTTGGTAATATGTATTAATTGAAATAAAAAAAGTAACTTCTGAACTAAAAAGCAAAAATAAGTGGAAAAGATACTTTTCGCGTTTTGGGTAACCGTAAAAAAAAACTGCGGTACTTACGTATTAACGCAACCAGGCCAAAATTCGCATAAATCGCCAAATTTGTCGACCCTACTTACGGTAACCCTAAGTGATTTATATTATTTTTCTTCACACATCTTGAATAAATGTATACCGGGCAGTGGCACTTGACCTTAAAAAAACATCAGTGTAGGATATACCGGGCAAATGTATACCGGGCAGTGGTACTTGACCTTAAAAAAACATCAGTGTAGCGTATACCGGGCAAATGTATACCGGGAAGCGTCACTGAACCTTAAAAAAGCATCAGTGTAGGATATACCAGGCAGTGTCACTGAACCTTAAAAAAACATCCGTGTAGGATATACCGGGCTAATGTATACCGGACAGTGGCCCTTGACCTTAAAAAAACATCAGTGTAGGGTATACCGGGCAAATGTATACCGAGCAGTGGCACTTGAACTTAAAAAAACATCAGTGTAGGATATACCGGGCAGTGGCACTTGACCTTAAAAAAACATCAGTGTAGGATAAACCGGGCAAATGTATACCGGCAGTGGCACTTGAACTTAAAAAAACATCAGTGCAAATCGCATACATACAAAAAACATAACATACAAATCGCGCCAACCTGGTTGCGATAATACGTAAGAACCAAAACTGCATACTATTATTGACACTAATAGTCAATTAATATTGATAATGTGTATTAATTGAAATAAAATAAAATAAAATAAGCTATGTGCTAAAAAGCTAAGCTCATGGAAGAAAGATTAACTGGAAATTCGTTTCGGAAAACCATAGAAAATCGCCATTCACAGATGACACATAATTCATATGTATCATTGACTGTAATATGTACTACTGGCGTTATGGTAATTGGCGAATTGGTTTTGATAAGAATTCAACAACGGGTTTTCCGTAGTTTCAGAAAATATTTTTTCCATCGGTAGTTAAGATAGTGTATTAATATTTTGAAGAATTAGAATTGAAAGAAATTTTTCCCTTACTACTTATAAATATTTTAACAGTAAATTAAAGGTCAAATAAAGAAATGGCTATGCTTCAAAATCCTTATGAAGTTCTAATATATTTTCTTAAACAATTCGGCTTTAGTTAGCTGCTATTGACAAATATGTATAAACTCAAATGTTAAAGGGTTATGTAATAAGTACCAAATATACATAGATAGGCATAAAATATTACATTGACATATTTGGTGATGATATATTTGGTTTGCCTAATTTAGGTTATATATGTATATTGAAATAAAATTAATTAACTATGTATCAGAGCGCAAAAGTAATTGAGTAAAGATATTTATATAGAAGAACCATAAGAAATCATCATACTATCATTAGCGACAATGATGCTTAATTTTTTTAATGTTAGTAATATGTTAGTTGATATAATATAAATTTACGAACTAAAAAGCAAAAAGAATGGAGACTATATACCTGTTGATTTTGGGGAGCCGTAAAAAATCACGATATTATTATTGACACTAATGTTTAATTACTACCGATAATATGAATTAATTGAAATAAAACAGAACATGTGCTTAAAAGAGAATTTAAAGGAAAAAAAAAGGTTAATAAGAAATTCGTTTAGGAAAACCTTTGAAAATCGCCTATTACGGATGACGCCTATTTATTGTGCACTAATGATGTTAATACGTTCTACTGGTATTATGGTAATTGGTGCAGTTTTGGTAACAATTCTACAACGGGCTTTTCGTAATTTCAGAAATTATTTTTTTTCAGTGTTATCAAAGATAGTGTGTTAATATTTTAATGGATTAGAATGTACAGAATTTTGCTTCTTTGCTCCTTAGATATATTTTAATAGTAATTTAAAGGTCAGATAGAGAAATGCACACGCTTCAAAAATCTCATCAAGTTCTAATAAGAATTCCATTTTTTAAAAAAAAAAAATTCGGCTTTTGTTGGCTGTCACTGATAACTGGTATTTTTCACAAAAGTTAAATGTTGAAGGTTTATGTAATATGTTCCAAATATACTAATAAAGGTATAATCATATTGATATATTTAATATCATATAAAATATCATATAAAATATATATAAAATATCATATTGATATATTTGGCAATTGCTAAGACAGCACCAATACTTAGTAGTACATACTAATACTTTGGAAATAAGCATTTTACGGCCCTCGAAAGGGATATGTACCTTAGAAAATTACTTGATAGTGCAATAGCATCATGCAAAGTGATACATTTTACCTTTGTTCTAATGGGATAAACTACAAAAAACGGGTTTCACTTACTTCAATAATGCAAAGCCACCAAAAATGTTAACAAATAATATTAAATAAAAAATTTTTGAATTATTTTAACTATATTAATTGAAACTTAGTGGAAGAACCAGGTAAGTTACTTTTGCCGAACTAAAAAAAAGCTGCATCCGAACTATTTTATTACCTATTTATTAGAAAGAGGGACAAATATTTCTTTGTTTTTATTTATTTACCCATGCCTAATTTGAAATAAAATTCATGCAAGCATATTGAAAACTGATTTGATTAATTATGTTAAGATTTGGGTGAAGGCACAAACAGTTCTATAACATTAAACATACCCGTATTGATACAACAACTTTTTTTATTTTCTCTGAATCATCAATTCTCTTAAAAATTTCACTTACCTGCTTCTTCCACCAAATTTTTTAATTGAATCGGTACATGATTTTCAATTTTGAGCATGATTTCGTAGTGTTTCTCAATACTGACTTATTGATATTTTTTTTTTAAATCTCCCCGTGCGAAGAACGGGTATTCAGCTAGTAATTTTATAAATATACAAAAATACAACGAAGATGTGAATCACCATTTCAAAACATGTATGTAAGCTTAACATTTTTAGTAATTTTCTATTGCTTAAAATTTAGTCATTTTATTTGCTAGTCATTTTATTCTTCATTTAAAAATATGACCATTGTTAAACCTACTCACAGAGAGATACTGATTGTTCTAACGAAACATTCGATTACTAGCTAAGAATGAAAATTCCTGTAGAAGTGAAAAAAGACTTTCTGAAAGAAGGTAAAGAGAATGGACGCGATCAAATAATCCATCCTTTTGTAGAACATATCCTTTTCTTAAGCATTCTTTATGAGAGAATTCCATCTATGAACAATTTCTATTCAATGAAAAAGATAGAAAAGAAGCGTTTAAAATGTCCTTTAAGTACGGAAATCGATAAAATATGATTTTTATTTTAAGATATTTTGTGAAAGATCCTGTTTTTGTGATTCTGTCGTTCTACTCATAGTTCGTGAAAACAGGTTTCTCCCGTCTTTCCCAAATCTCCTAAAAACTTTTATTTATAGTTACGTTTCCCATTTAAGTAGGCTGAGTTTTCGTTCATAAACCAGCATATTTTAATTCCCTGGAGGGGTTTAATTTCTCAATTTGTAAGGGTCGCAAAAAATTGGTTGCATTCTAGGCGATACAAGAAAAAATTCTTGATGGTCCCATCAAATATTTTGCTGGTTTATGTTGGTTTCAGTGCGATGCATAAGGGTCCAACATTATTTGATGGTCACACCATCATCCAACATTTTCCATTATGCGTTCATGGTTTTTGATATGCCGAAAAACTCCCATCATTCCATAATGGTAGATGCTACTTTAATACTATGATGGTTAACCATCGAGAGAAGTTTGATTTTCATGGACCAACAATCCACGAGGATCCATGATGGTTCCTAATGTGGTTAATGGGAATTCTTGCTGGCTCTCAGGAATATACCATCAAAACAATTTCGTTTTTTTTTTTGTTGGCCCATCATAAATCCATTAGAATTTCCACTTTGGGATAATGGTTTTTCATGATCGTTCCAACATTTGATTTCTAAGAAACTATGATGGAAATTTCAAATGGTTCAACATATACAAACCATCTAAACCATTTCTATTCTTATGTTGGACCATCATAAATCTGTCCGAATTCATACATTGGGGTGATGGTTACTTACGTTGGTTACCACCAAAAATATAAAGGGTTATGATGGAATTATTGATGGTTACCATTAAGATTATGTTGGTCAATTAATGTAAAACCATCAAAAACATTTTGACTTTGCGATGCAAGCTCTAATCAAATAGTATTACAAAACGCCTCCTACTATAAAAAAATTTATGTCTTAGCGAAAATGTTAAAGATACAAATACTGTGTGTTTATAACGAGTGCAGAATTAATACATTTCCGCTATTACAATAGAAATTTTAGGGTATTTAAGTATAATAAGAAGAATATTTAAATGTAAGACCTTTTTATATTTAATACTGGTATAAGTACAGAAAAAGTAAATATCGTTTCCGTCTTATATTTTGAACCTTTAGTATAAAGCAATGTATAGGCGATTATCGTTTAAATTACCTTCTTCCAAACAAAAAAGTTTTTCCACTATTTTTATTACCACGTTTATATCAACTTGCCTTCGTATATCTGTTCGGGAGGAATTTTGTAATCAATTTTAAACTAACTTCCCGACTAGCTACGGACTTCAAATTTGGCCCATAGTTCAGAATTGGATGACAATGCATGAAAATGAAGAGAAAAAAACACATACAAAGTAAAATAAAATTAAAATTAAGGAAAAATTTATATTTTCCCGATTGTCTTTTGTTGTCGATTCGATTATTTCAAATTAGTGTCACATGTCAGTTGAAAAGCTTTGTGTACAGTGAGTGAAAAAATTGAGATTTTGGAAGTGGGTACAAAAAAAATAAATAAAAATAATATTTTTAAAAACCACGTTTTTGTAGTGGAGAATAAATATTAAAAAACAGAAATTTGAAAAATGTGGGGCGCATGAAATACATAACAGTACATATACACATTTTCTTACTCATACACAACCACATCCACATATGCATCCACATATACAAACATATTCCACATACACATCCACATTCAGATACAATTACAGATATACTTACACATATTCACAAAAGCACACATACTGTTATGTATTTCATGCGCCCACGATTTTCGTTTTTCAAATTTTTGTTTTTTAAGTATTAGTCTCCACTAAAAAAACGTGGTTTTTAAAAATATTATTTTTTCTTTAAAAATCCTATCACGTTCTTAAACATATGAGTCTTTCATAAGTCAAATATCTATCATATTTTGTTGGCCCCTTGACTACTTGCATCAATGTTTACCGTTACCAAATGCAACTTCATTTCTCTTACTTCATGTAAAAACAATATGGAAACTTGTAGTTCAAACACTCGCATACAATTCCGTTTTTTTTATTTAGTACAGAGCTACTTAAGGTAAGAACACTTTTTCAAATATTAATTTATTAATCAAACAATGCAATTTGTTTTTTTATTATTTAATAAAATGTAACTAAACTAAAAATATTCTTTGTTGACGTTAATTAAGATTACTTTGGATTCTTTTTAAAGCCGTCTTTTGAGACAAAATAAAGATTTCGGATATTTTGAAGCAATCATTTAAATCGTTGTTAAGGACGGATCAAGAATTACTCTACCTATCTGGGGAATAGTTTTAACTGACACAATATATTATATATATATATATTTATGGTTTTATGTATTAATGACTTTATATATTTTAAGTAAATATATCATTACCAGAAGTCAAAAAATATGATTTTTAATTCCGAAGTAAATGCAGGCAATTTTTTAGGTAGGCACGTGCTTTATTTACATCACACTAGAGCTGTACAATGGGCTATTGGCCCATCGGTCTGGGAAGAGGAGACATGCAATTTTGATCCTTCGCAGAAAGGATGACTCCCCTGATTTGACGACATGCGAGCACTTCACGGTAGGACCAATACCGAGCACCCTCGGTCCTTCACGATATGTCCACACCGGGACTGAAGTAAATGTATTTCTAAAAAGCTTCTTTAGAACAAAATGAATATCACTATTTAAATTTTACCAAGTGCGTAATTGCGTGAAATAATTGCGTAAAAAGTCGAGATAAAAAGGAAGTGAAATATGTGAAAGAAAAGGCAAATGACTTTTTCATTATCTCTGATTGTATTTGAAAAGAAAACTAAAATCACTAAGTGAATACACGCCACTAGACAAGTCAATGTCATCATTCGTATATTGCGATGTTTAATCATAACATAATGTCGCGTCACGCAGGAGAACAGAACTGTCACGCGACGTAACTTCATTCTCTTAAAAAAAGTGTCCGAACGACAGAAAATATTCTTTCATTTGGTGGGTGGAGGGAGGAGATATGAGAGGAGAGAAACAGGTTGAGTGCAGCAATCGATGCGGTTCGACTCTAAATTCAAATCTAATAAAATGAGAGTGAAATTCCGCCTCCTAAATCGAATGGAAAGTTTCAGGTATCGCGCAGACGATTTTTATAGCTATCGTTTTCTTAGCCCCACTCGGCAGACGATCCATCTCATCCCTTGTTCTGTTACCCTATTCTAGACAATTCTTTCGCCCCTCTTTTATATCGTGTTCGCAGTTTCGAGCCACATTTTCCTGCTTCATTCTTTTTCGAATTTTAGAAAAGGCCCCAATCTTTTAGATTCATTCCAAAGATAAAGTCTTTCGCGAGAACAAAAGGCATCTTTTAACAATGTTTCGATTCGGAAATGGTTGAAAATAAAGATTTTCAAAATATGAAAATAAAATGGCCGTTATGGAGAATTCGTTCAACACATGGGTGGATGAAAAAAAAACAAAAAAACACCGTGAATAACTTTTGATCTAATGATCGGATGTACAAGTACTCTTCCTTAATGGTTCGAGAGCCTCACCTTAAATGTGTTAATTCATTAGTTCAAACGACATTTTAAGGTACGATATAAGACACAAAAACGAACTTTGTATGTACTTTTTTTTCCATACACAGTAATACCTCGAGATACGAGTTTAATTCGTACCGTAACCTTGCTCGTATCTCAAAGCAATTTTCCCCATTGAAATTAATTTAAACACCATTAATCCGTTCCAGCCCCAAAAATCCTACCCCCAATTGTTTTTGTTACGTGTTTTTGAATAAGAAAAATGTATTTATAAATGACAAAACTTGTGTTAAAACATAATAAAAGAGAATGTAAAGCAAAAACAACTGGTTTTATAAAGTGTACATACATATTTGTATTTTGGTCACTTAAATGCAACTTACACGCAACTTAAATGCTACTGTATGCTTAATTTTAGTCACAGCTTTTCTCTTTACTGGTCTTTGCTGTTTTAGCCGGAATAAAAAAAAAATTCCAAGGAGGTTTTTTTCTTCCTCCTTTTCAGATGTTGTAGTTGTTGTTGTAGTTCATTTACGTCGCACTAGAGCTGCACAATGGGCTATTGGCGACGGTCTGGGAAGCATCCTTGAGGATGATCCGAAGACATGCCATCACAATTTTGATCCTCTGCAGAGGGGATGGCACCCCCGCTTCGGTAGCCCGACGACCTGCACGCGAAGTCGAGCACTTTACGGTAGAACAGTTTAATGAGGACCAATACCGCACACCCTCGGTACTGATCCAAGTTGTCACCCACCCGCACACTGACCGCAGCCAGTGATGCTTGACTTCGGTGATCTGCTGGGAACCGTGTCTTAACGATCAGTCCACTGCGCGACCCTCCTTTTCAGAATGCTGCAGAACTGAGTTAGGCAAGTGTCATTAAATGGCTCCGATGTACGACCAATTGCAACTTTCTCGGGGTGTTTCTTTTCCACGAACTGTGAAATTCTCTCTCATATTCCCAAGAAATGAAATTCTCTCTCATATTCCCTCTTATCTCACTTGTAGAGATAACCTTCTTCACCCCTGACTCTTCCTTGAAACCAATTTCTTGCAGAACCCCCGAATGCTGCTGCGACTGTAACTCTTGTAACTTCTTGGTCGTCAGTTTCTGAGAGTGCTCTTCCGTAAGCTTGTTCACGTCTCTCTCACCCATCACCAGGTCCAAGGATTTTCCCAGAGACACAATCTCCTCCTCCACTGGCACTTCGGGTTCGAATCCTTCGAAGCTACAGACTCAGGCGGCAGCACAATTTTCGGCTACAGACTCACTCAGGCCACAGCATCTTCCACGCATAGGTCAAGTTCTTCGTTGTAACACTCAGCCAGGCCTGATCAATAACTCTGAGGCATATCACGATGTTAAAGTGATCCTTCCAGAACTATCGAAGGGTGAGGTTTGTATTCTCTGTCACCTCAAAGCAGCGCCGGAACAGGTGCTTAGTGTACAGCTTTTTAAAATTAGAAATCACCTGCTGATGGGCTGCAGGATAGGAGTGGTATTTGGTGGTAGATAGAGAACATTTATAAACTTAAACTCTTCGAGGATGTCATGTTCGAGGTTCGGTGGGTGAGCAGAAGCATTGTAGAGGACGAGAAGGGCTTGCATGGCCGTTCCTCGTATCTCAAAACAAAACTTCGCTCGCTCGACAGCTCGTATCTCAAATAACTCGTATGTTAGGGCACTCGTATCTCGAGGTTCCACTGTATTTAGATTTCTAACTCTCAAAATGTAGGGGGTCGTAGCCGCAACATGGGAAATAGGGTTTGGTCAGAAGAACTGTTAAAAGTTTCGATCACTTGTGCGTTTCTTTTACTTTTTTCATAATTCGAAATATCGCGAGAAGTTTTTAAGCGAATCGAAGCATTTTTGTACGTAATTATAAAATTTATTTATTTAAATATAATTAATAACACGCAAAAATGATTTTTGAAAACTATTATTTTTAATTGATTTCATGATTAGATTCATTTCATTATTTTATTATTGCCTACTTATTTTTATTATTTTTGAGATAATAGATAATAAAAATAAAATTCGAATAATAAGGTGCACAAATATTTGCATCATTTTGAGGAATGCCATTTTATAATGCTAAATACAAAACTTGAACGAAATCGATCAAATAGTTCTTGTGAAATCAAATTTTTAATATACGATTTTTTTGAAATTTAAATTACAATTATAATTAACTATAAGAATGGATTATTTAAAATTATTTTCTTTATTAATGCAGAAAACTAAAATTAGTGAAATAAATTTTTAAAAAAAATATTTTGCAATTTGTAAACGTCGTGTTTATTTTAGAACCAAATTTATAAAATATTTCAATAGAAATATAAAGTACGCATTCATACAGAACGCTTTTATGAATACAGAGTTTTAGATGGTATGTTATGGAATATTCTATGAAAAATATTACCTTAAAATTGTCCACTAACAACAACAAAAAACCCTAAACTTTAGTGCGAATTAATCAATTTTTCGCGCTATCAGTCATAATTAATGGTTCTAAACACCCTTATTATTTATATGAACATACTGTTTTTGGACGTGGTGTATTTTTGACCCTCAAAGTAAGAGGGTTGGAAAGTTGTTGCCATCTGAAAAGTATGGTCCCAATAGTTTGTGGTCGGAAGTTTTGGCCTTTTAATCTTTTTTTTCCATATTTCATCACATGTCCTGAACTTTATGTTTGTTTGTAGTAAAAGATTATGTTTGTTTATAAAAGAATAATTTCAGGAAAAAATAATTTTTACTTATCATTTATTAATTTTTGTTCATTTATTTAAAAATGGCCAAAAAAGACTGGATTATGTTATACAAACGTTTTACATAATTTTTGACGATGTAATTTTAAATGATTCAATACAAGTTTTTTACAAACAGAGTCTGATTAAAAAAGAAATTTTTTTCTAAAATTTGAATTTAATTTTAAGAACTTTAAAGCACATACACTTAGTACGTAAAAATCCGTTCATTTGAACTAAAAGTATATGAAATATAATTTTTGTTTTTTCTTTACTGCATTTAATATAATTCTTGTAAACAATAAAAAAATAACCAGTCATAACTGAATTTTGAAAAAATATTTTTTTAGTTTATCATATATTGATAAGAGAATCAAACTGATAATTATTAATATAATATTCATATATCATATCATTATTATATTATTATCAGGTTTCAATATCATATATCAATATCTGATATCAATATAATATTCTTATATCAATTATATATCATTTAATCACGTATCATTTAATCCTCAATCAACTAATAAAATAATCATAATTTTTCTACATGCATAAGAAAATTAAAAAATTGCACGGCACTCGACAATAACGTTTTGGAGTTAAATTTTTTATCAACGACACTGACGTCTGTTAGACTTTCGTATGTAGATTCAGATTTTGATTAACATTTTTCAAAAACCGTATATTCCCCCCCCCCTCCTCTTTTCGGGAAATGATATCCTATAATTAAACACTTTATTAAAGCATATAATTATTTACTTCTTATTCATAAATATATATTGATTTAAAGCTGTTTACAAACTTCAGGCTATTGTTCCAGGAAACGAAATGGCCATTTCTGTTAGCAAACATATTTAATCTTTTGTCTCGGCATTGCGTTTCCCCTTCTTCTAAACTGTCACGCAACTAAGTACTTGGCGTCGAAAATTGCAGACAACCTTCTTTTTTTATTTTTTTTTCTTCCACATTGACCACAACATGATGGTGAAAAACATAACCCCTCACTCGACTACTAGTCATCAGAATGAATGATTTGCATGAGGTGGAAACAGACTAAGAGTAGTCAATTATATGTGGGGGAGTAGTCACTCATAACGGGGGAGGGGGTGCTTTCGCAAGTTCTGAATGAATGAGAAATCAATTTGGAACGTATCTTCTGACTATCTTCATTAGAGATGAATTTCGGTTCATTTATTGGGGCAAAATTTCATATGGCAGATTTTTTTTAAAATTTCCAATGTCAAAAGAAAAGGGCAAATTCTTATAAGATTAATAAAGTGCGGGAATAAATAAGAACACAACAAGAGAAAAAAAAGTCTATGGCTTATCAGCAGATGTGGAGTATCTTCGGAGTCCCCACCCAGACAACAAATGTCATTTCGTCTCTTCCACAATTAGGACTCCTGAAAATACCAATTCGGTGAAGGTGGTTGGCCAGGCAATCATGGCCCACCGCGAGTCTTAATTCCACAATATATATATATATATTATCCGCCCTATAAACGGATGTGACGTATGGTATGGCAGAAATCGAATTCTTGGCCATAGATGGCGCCACTGGAAAACAAGAACGATCTCTGCCTAAACGTCAACAACAACAGGAGTGTTAAGATCGCGATCAATGAAGTTTAAAGCTTTTAGAAATATGAGGGATCGACAATAAATTACAAACGGAAAATAATGTTTTTAACTACCCTATGCCAAATAAATGTCGCGATAAGTTTATAACTTGTGCCAGTTGTTGTGGTTATCATCAATAATTATTTATTGAGATAATGACATTTAGATTAAGAACTATTTTTTTTTTTTGTCTTACGTTTTTATCGTTAAAACTTCAAGAAATGCAATAAAATTTAAAAAATTATGTTTAGATATATTTAAATTAATTTCAAAATTTTTGCTTCAAAATTTGAAAAAGACTGGTTGCAATATATAAGTAATTAAAGTAGTTCTCTTGTACTGTGCATGGAAAAAAAAAATTTAATTTTTTTTTATAATTTTGTAGTGTATTCGACAACTAATGAAAGATCTAATTTGAATATCTTAAAAATTTAAAAAGTTTTAAGCAATTTTCTAAGTAATGTTTGTATTTTTTAAAACAAAGCTCAAAAGGATAAAATATTTTCTACAAATATTAATCTGTATCATTAAACAAAATTTACAGATGATAATACCTTACAATAAACGTTCATACACCAAAATGGGATTGAATAAGAAAAAAAAACTGGCAAAAGGAAAAAAAATACTTATATGGAGGATCCCCCATAATAGTGGAGAAATTTTTAGTAATAACACAGATTGTGTATTTAATAACACAGAATAATAAAAAAAAAAGAGATGGTAAATAAAATTTACTGAATAGTTCGCTATGTAAACAAAGTATAGTGCTGTTTAGCTAAACAACATTATAACATTTATTGTTTGTTTAATGGTTATAGTCCAAATAGATCTTTTTTGATTATTAAAAAATCATATGTCATTTTTTTTGTCGATTGAGAATGCTTAAAATTGTGCGACAATTGTCTGTTCATGATATATAGATAAAAAATTAATAGGCATGAATGTAAATGTATGGGAAAAAATATCTTCTGGTGTATAATCCCTGGTCAAATTATTAGACGCTTTATAAGATTCTATGAAAAATCTTAATTATCAGGTGATACTATACAGCTTTATTGTTTTCACGCTGCTGAAACCAAATTGCACTTGTTTACATTCGTGTATGAATGGGTTAACATTGTAATGCTATACGTTAAAAATAAATACAAATAGGAAGTATATAAAAAATCTCCCGAATTAAAACCCATTACATATATGTTTAAATATAAAAGTATTGCATATGAGATCGTGAAAAATATACAAGTATTAAAACACTACAGTGCGTCTAATAATTATCTCTGATTATTATAATATACTAGTATAATACCTTATAGAATAAATATTCTATGTTTAAATTATATATCGTCTCATTTAATACACCAACATGAACAAGTGCAAACCGGTTTCAGTCTCGTTAAAACAATAAAGCTGTGAAGCATTATCTTATTCATTAAGATTTTATATTGAACCATATAGTGCGTCTAATGATTTGACCAGGAACTGTGCATCATTTTTTAAAAAAAAAGTTTTTATTACAAAAATGCAATAAAAATATTATTTCTTTTATATAGATAACAATTTTAACTGCATAAAATTTGCCAAAACCCTTCATTGCATTCATTATAAAAAAGTAAACATTATGTTTAAGACTTTTACGTTTTTATAAATTTAAAAAAAATAATGTTCGAGTTTGGATAGAGGGCCTCTCATGCAAATCAATGTTTATAGAATTTTCTATTCAGAATTGCATTGAGTCTTTCCTGTCGAATCTACTTCCCTTTTTCATCCCGAAGAACTCTGCCGGGAAAAGGCGACAAGTCAAATGCATTTTCTTAAAAAAGAAATAAAAATTGTTTTTATCCGAGAAAATTTTGAGCAAAAGAGTTATCACGTCACGAAACTTTAGTAAGAGAAATGTTCAAAAGGAATGTTTTTTCTTTGACTCCCCCCATCCTCCCGATAAGATATCCATGAGAATCCTTTTTCAATGCACACATGGAGGGGGGAACATTTATTCTTCGATAGTTCTAAAAAATGCACTCAAAACTCTTTTAAAGATTCCAATAACTTTGACCAAGAACAGTTGTTTGATTTGTGTACTACTAAAAAAGAGTTCTATTCAGTCAATTCAACAGACTTTTTTTGTTATAAAAAAAAATGTGCATCTTTTAGCAATGAAGAAACGATAATCAAGAAACAAAGTGCTATTTTTCAGTTTTTTTTAAAAATTCAGTTTTGATTTTTTAAAGTCAATTCCCACTTAGGTCAACAAAGAAAAAATATTTTAGTTTATTTTTATGAGAATTATTTAGTTATTATAAAAATTATTTTAGTCAAATTATTTTAGTCAAATTATTTTTGAAAATTTATTTTAGTGACTCTTTCTTAAATGACAGTTTCTTCTACTTAATGAATGAAACTAAAATGAATGAATTAAATTGAATGAATGAATTACTATTTGAAAAAACTGTATTAAAATCCGGTGTCATCCATTTCAAGCTTAAAAAAATGTATTTGAACTTGAATGGATGAATAAAAAGTATTTTATGAACGATTGAAAATTGAGACAAGATATAGGGAGAGTGTGAACTAATAGTCCGGAATTGAAATTAGTACGATCTTTTTAGTTATCCTTAAATATTGTTAGAAAAAAGATACGAGCCGCAAATTTTTTCAACAAAAGAATAATGGTAATGAAAAGATACAATATTGGAAAATGAAATATTGGGTGGACTTTTCTAATTTTAAAGCTGTTTAGTTCATACTATTTTACATACTTTGTAATAAGGTGTAAAGATTTCAGAGGTTTGAGGGACTGACAATACATTACGAAAGAAAACAATTATTTTTGAACACTCTATTTGAGAAAGCCAAGAACTAAGTTTGTAACTTGTATCGATAATTTGGTTGTTATTTGCCATAACTGCTTAACTTATGTATATAAAAATATGTATATTTTTAGAAAAACGAATTTTCTGTCTAACGTCTTCTTCTATAACTTTAAATATATACAATAAAATTAAACAAAATTTTGGGGGTAATTTAAAATTTATAAAAAAATCACAATTTTAAAATTTGATAGATGCTTTATTTACGTCGCACTAGAGCTGCACAATGGCCTATTGACGACGATCTGGGAAGCATCCCTGAGGATGATTAGATCACAATTTTGATTCTCTGCAGAAGGGATGGCTTTGGTAACCTGACGAACTGCGTGCGAAGTCGAGCACTTTACGGTAGAACAGTTAAACGAGGACCGCGCACCTTCGGTTCTTACGCAGGCTGATCAAACTGGTCACCCACTGACATATCTGAAAATATATGCAAAAAACGGATTTTCCAATTAGCCAACCATTTATCTTTAAGAAATATCAGGCTTTATTTGCCGGAAAATTACTTGAAATTTTTCATTTTGACTATAAACTTTCATCAAACTGTAAACTTTAAATATAAATTTCTTTATTTTCAATTAACAGATTACTGTTATCTCAACGAAAACAGTGATGCTTGACTTCGGTGTTCCACTGGAAATATTGTCTCTACCATCAGTCCACTGCGGGACTTCTTAAATTTGAAATAAATACGTTACAAATCGAGCAAGTTATGATTTTTTAACGTGGTTCTCTTATACTGCGCATGCGCAGAAAAAATTATAAAAACAATTTCAAGATAGTTTAGTGAATCGTATTTGGCAACTGATGAAAAAAATAAACTCATTTGAATATATTATACTAATTTAAAGAGTTTCAAGCAATTTTATTAGAAACGTTTGTACTTTTTAAAAGAAAGTTCAGAATGACAAAAAGTTTCCCACACATTTCATTTTATAACGTGAGATAAAATTTAATAACAAACGAATAATCTTTGAATATTAATCCATACACTCAAAAAATGCGATTGAAAACATGAAAAGAAAACATACTTTTATGGTAGATGATGCCTTTTAAACTTATTCTAACCAAATGAAAAATTTCTTATTTTAATCTTTGTTTTAAGCGCAATATAAAAATTGCTTAAAACTCTTTAATTTTTTAAATCATATTTT